>CM062058.1:25506332-26106332 GCA_030954485.1 Citrullus mucosospermus
GTTAAGCAAACGTGTCTTTGACAAACAACTTGAATTTTGTTTTGAAAATGTTTTAAGATTCTGTGATAAAATTCATGCAAAATTTGAAAACAACATGTTTATGTTTTCATTGTATTTAGATTTTGAATTTTACATTTTAAAGTGCATAATTATATTAAACAAAGGTAAACACATTTGGAAATACGTTATGTCATGTTACAAACTCGATTCATTTAAAAAAAACTAATATTTAGTGAATAATTAAAACTAGTTTTATGATTTATAAGTTAATATAAAACAAGTTTTAAACAATTGTTTAAATTAGAATTGAGTTTCTAAATCTATTACCAAACATATATCTAAAAATATAAAACACATTTCTTTGTTTTCAAATATCTTATCAAATATGATCTTAATGTTTCAGAACTAATATTTAAAAGTAATAAAATTTAGAAACACATCAAATTATAAAATGCACACAAAAGTTTCGAGTGAAGTAAAGTGCCAAATAATGCTGGTGGACAGTCGTTTGTGTATGCTAGGCTGCTAGCATAAGTCGACATGTCGTTTGTATTATCAACAGGCCGTCTCAACTCCAGCCCACATACGATTATGAGTTTATGAGATATCGATTATAAAGTTTCCGACGTGTAGTCCAGTGCAAGCCGACAAGTCGGCCGAGTCATAACAGTGATCTACCCGCCATTGCGAGAGAGGCTTTGTACACAAGCCAGAAGCTAGTGCCGTCGCATCGTCTTCCTCCTCTATCTTCCTATTTCTCTTCGATTCATTATTTGGATATGAAGTATTGAAAATGTTGTTTCAGATTCCGCGACTGACCAGCTCCCTCAGGGAGCCATTCGATGTCGACCAGGCGTATCTCCATCGCAAGCTCCTTCTTCAAAATCACAAACCGTCCCAGTATAATCTCTCCCAATTCAAATGTTTTCGTTTATCGATTAGCTCTGTTTGCGAATTCAGTGTTACTAGCGTCAGAGGCTATATTAGGATTGAATTACAATTTGTTGTAAGGCAAAACGGACTCTACAGTGGATTGAGCTAATGGATGGTCAATTTGTGAATACATAGCTGCTTAAATTCTAATATGCTTCCTTCACTCCCTCAATCTGTGCGCTACCCAATTCGTATTTTTTTTTTCCCGTTTATCGTATTTGTTCTCTTGTGAATTCGGCTTTAGGAGTGCCAGAGTTTTAGCTGTTAGTTTTTTTGCACTGAATTAAAATATAAGTAAAGCAAGGAAAATGATCCTTTTCCCTATAGCGGATTGTTGAGCTAATGAATGGATGATTTGTGAATACTCAGCTGCTTAAATTCTAATATGTTTTTGTGTTTTCACTCCATAAATCTGTGTGCTAAATTGAGCTAGTCTTCATGATGAACGTAATGAACTGTTTATTCTTTCTCATGTTATGCAATCTAGCTCCATAGCTTCATTGGGCGAGTCAGAACTAGCGCGGAAGATAGTGTATCAATGGGATGAAGGTACAGATTTTTGTTACTTAGCGTTTTTGTGTAAATTTGGTCGTGAATCTGTAGAGTGCTTATCTTCTCATGATGTTCTCTCTTCGATGGAAATTGGTGGAGCAGCATCTTTTGAAGTTCGACAAGCCTATAAGCATTTCATTGCGGGAGTTGTTGGGTTGGTGGACAGAGAAGTACCATCCGAGGAGCTTGGTGAGGTAGCACTGACTATTTATTGCCTTTTTGGCGAGCAAAAAGAAGAGAATGATCTCGACTATATTGCTAAAAACATGTAAGAATATGGATGCCAATATTCTTGAAGACAATAACCTGAATGCACAAGTGCTACTTTCATAGTTTATTAGATTTTTTTATTGTTTTCATTTCAAAATACTACATAAAAGTACCAAGGTTTTTTGGATTAAAACTTGATATTGTACCTTTTCACGTTGAGAAGTTGCAATTAACATCGAAGACTGCAAATACCACAGCCCAACACGTAGCCATTAGATTTAAAAGCTTAAGAGTGTAACTGTGAACAGAGCATGTTTTTGAGATATTGACTTCTTCTATGATTTTGAAACACAGGGAAGAATTGCAAAAGCTTATTGGCAATACAGTTTCAGATGCTAGGCTGCAGAAAGTTATTTCTCTAGCTCAGAAACTATTTATTTTGCAGCCAAGGGATCACGCAACTGCATTGCTAGCAGAGAAGCATGTTAACAAGGGTGACTCCTCTGTAGAGTTTGGCGCTGATCTTGCTTTTAGAGAACCTACTAGGTTTATGGTGGATGCGTCTCTGGAAAATTCAGATTTACTGGGCAAGGATATTGCTGCACCTACATTTTATGACAGACAACATGTGCAAGACCATTCCATGAACTTTGATCTCTCTAATGAAAGAGGAAAGTTAAATTTGAGTTGGTTGAGGGATGCATGTGACGAGATAACAAGAAAAAGTACCTCACAACTCTCCCTTGATGAGCTTGCAATGGCCATTTGCCGAGTCCTTCATTCAGAAAAACCTGGCGAGGAGGTAGCTGAATATATGTATATGCATTGAATATCTTTATCATAAGGCTTGTTTATTTTGTAACATAAGAACTCCCTCTCTCTCTTTCATTCTGAAGATAGCTGCAGATCTATTGGATCTTGTTGGTGATGGAGCATTTGAGTTTGTTCAAGATCTTATTTCAGTAAGAATACGAACTTAAACTTTTTGAAAATCCTTTGTTATGTTTACGATGTTCAGATTTTCTGCCCCTAATCTTACTTGCTCTTCTTTCTTTCTTTCTTTCTTTTGGGCGTGGGTAGGAGGAGGGTGAAGGGTGAAGTGAGAAATTTTCTAATTGAAGGTTGAATGTGCAATAATTATTATGTTTTCAATATTTAATTGCTGACAAAAAATCTTTTCTTAACATAATTTTCTAAGTAAAAAAAAAAATCTCTCTCAAAGTGACGTGGTTGATGTTTTTACCTTTTTTTCCTTTGTCCTTCCTGTTGTAGCACCGAAGGGAACTTGTTGATGATATTCATCATGGGTTAACAATAATAAAATCTGAAAAACCAAATTCAAGCTCACAATCACGAATGCCTAGCTATGGAACTCAGGTATGGTCTGGATCTTGGTGAATAAAAATGGTTTTAATCAAAACATGCACTGACCGATGGATAAATCTCTCATCTTGTTATGATCTAAGGTTACTGTTCAAACAGAATCAGAGAAACAAATTGATAAGCTTCGACGTAAGGAGGAAAAGAGAAATAAACGAGGAATTGAATATGATTCTGAAAGTGATTTCTCTGCTGTAAGCTTTTCTTCTCTAGTTCAAGCAAGCCAAAGGAAAAGTCCATTTGAAGATCTTATTGGTTCTGGTGAGGGCTCTAACTCCCTTACAGTTAATGCACTTCCTCAAGGAACACAAAGGAAGCATTTTAAGGGATATGAGGAGGTAATTATCCCTCCAATCCCAGCAGCACAAATGAAACCTGGTGAAAAGCTGGTAAGTCTTTTTTATTATTATTTGTTATCTTTATCTCTGAATGTCTTTGTTTAGTCAAGAATTATATGACATATGTCTAGGGTCATTTTTCTGTAATTATGGGATTGGAAGGCTTACTAAGCATATTATAACTAAGCTGAAATTGTCAGATTTTCAGAGTTCACTTTACAAAGTTAATTGCAATGTTTCTATGAATATCTTAGGGGACATTTGGGCCACCAACTTGAAGTTGGTGGAATGTGTTGTTATACCCCGTGCCAGGTTTAGGACACCAATTATAATAGTTGGTGTTTCCAACTATTATAACTTAGAATTAACTACAGTATTACTATTTCAAATCCCTTTTTGCTACAACGTTTACTAATTCCTACTCATCCTCTCTTTCCCCTCTTTTTCCCTCTTTGTTACATTGTTTACTATTTCCGACCAGACTAAAATAGTCTGCACTCCAAACATGAACTATTATAACCTACAAACTATTATAACCCATAGGCTATTAGAACCTACAGACTATTATAAAGCACAAATTATTATAAGCACTGGTTATAATAACCAACTCAGTGCTCTGAACACCCCCTTAGGGAATGAGTTCTATGATCACTACTTTTTAGAACCTTTGATGTTTCTGTCTTCTCCTATTCCAGATGTAATGTTCTCACAGTGCACTCATATCTTTTCAATAATAACATTGTGATACCATTTTCTTATGATTAACTTTCCAGATATTTTTCCGAAAGAAATGGTACTTACTAATGCTAGACAAGATTTATCAAACTTCTTAAGAACTGGGAAAAGTTCCTATATTGTAATTCACGTTTCTTTATAAACTATTCTATATTATGATCTGTTGAGATATGTATACATTGAAGGCATTTAAAAAATGAGATTGTATGAGAAAATTTTTGTGGACTGTAAAATATGGACCACTAGACTATTCTTTTATATACTCATGTTTCTTTTAGTTTTACTTGTTTCA
Organism: Citrullus mucosospermus; assembly: GCA_030954485.1. Lineage (NCBI taxonomy): Eukaryota > Viridiplantae > Streptophyta > Magnoliopsida > Cucurbitales > Cucurbitaceae > Citrullus > Citrullus mucosospermus. The sequence continues at coordinate 25,510,773 of CM062058.1, forward strand.
GTAACCACAGTTTAAGTTTTTGATTCTGCATGTATTCTAAAATTATAGTGTATATATTTTTTTCTTTTTTCATTTGCTATCAGATTGAAATAAAGGAGTTGGATGATTTTGCTCAAGCTGCTTTTCGTGGATTTAAATACTTAAACCGCATACAGAGTCGCATTTTTGACACTGTTTATAACACCAATGAGAATATACTAGTGAGTTATTTCCTTTCTATTTGTGAAAAACTTAAATTGTATGTATTATCTTTCTTGTTCTGGTTGTATGATTATTTTTTTTTCATAGGTCTGTGCTCCAACAGGGGCTGGGAAAACTAATATAGCGATGATCTCCATTCTCCACGAGGTTCGTACTTAGATGGTTGTACCGAAAAGGCTTTGCTCCTTTGCTTGGATGTAATATTTTGGTCATTTTTCATTTATGAGGAGTAACACCTGTAGGCCCGTAGCACAGGCCTCCCTGACATGGTATATGCCTTTATTGAGGTGATAGGAGTTGGAGAGTTGCATCTACCGTGATATTGTCATCTTTGTGTTATATGATGTATGCTTATAAATTATAATTATCGTTACTTGCTGATACAGCTAATTGAAATGGTATAAAGCTATTTAGAATGACTTTATGCTGATGGTGGTTTAAATGGTATTTTCTTGCTTTTGGGCTACTTTAGACCTTTCAGGTTGTGTACATTTTCCAACCAAAATTTAGAGAAGTATATGAGTAACATTATGGCCCTGCTATGCACAGAAAGATATTTCTTAAACTCATGTGCATCAAATGAATTACGGTTTTGTTTTGAGTTCCAGATTTCACAGCACTTCAAGGATGGATATTTGCATAAAGATGAATTTAAGATAGTTTATGTTGCTCCTATGAAGGTAAGTAGCTTTCAATTCGTTTTTTAATTTTCCGGTGAGGGTGTTGGCATGACAGCTTCTTTTTTGGCTGCTGTTGTACATCCTAGGCATTGGCTGCAGAGGTCACATCTACTTTTAGCCATCGTTTATCACCCTTGAATGTTACTGTAAGAGAACTAACTGGAGACATGCAACTTTCAAAGAATGAACTTGAAGAAACTCAGGTTGCTTTACTAAATTATTCATCATTAATCATCTTCTCAACAGTTAAAAGTAACTAAGGTTGTTTCTACTTTTCAATTGCCACCAGATGATAGTGACAACACCTGAGAAATGGGATGTCATTACTAGAAAAAGCAGTGACATGTCACTCTCAATGTTAGTCAAACTCTTAATTATTGACGAGGTGCATCTTCTAAATGATGACCGAGGGCCTGTAATTGAGGCATTAGTTGCACGAACTCTTCGTCAGGTAAATTATTGTATACAAGTTTTTATTGTGTTTTATCTGCTTGAAGTGGACATGTCTTTTTCTGAATCATTGAAATGAACATAAGTTGAGACATCATTTTACTACCAGTTGTCATGGCACATTTCCGCGTACATCAATGTATTTCTGAAATATTTAGAATTCAAGGAATATATGACGTGTTCGTGACTGTTAATTTTCTGTGAGTTGACAGGTGGAGTCAACACAAACAATGATACGGATTGTTGGCCTTTCAGCCACCCTCCCTAATTACTTAGAGGTTTTCCTTCACTATGTTCTGAAAAATTCTTTTGTATGATTATCTTTTACTTGGCCATCTTGAACCTCATAATTTTTGGTGAACTGATTATAGTCATTCTATCTAAATCTAGGTTGCACAGTTTCTTAGAGTGAATCCAGGAACAGGACTTTTCTTCTTTGATTCTAGCTACCGTCCTGTGCCTCTTGCACAACAATATATTGGTATCAGCGAGCATAACTTTGCAGCTCGCAATGAATTGTTAAATGAAATATGCTATAAGAAGGTATTTACTTATATTTGGGATCTATACCAGATTCTACCTTAGAAAAGAACTCCATTGATTTGACATTGCAGTTCTACACATTTGGTGTAAGGTTGTTGATTCATTAAAGCATGGGCATCAAGCAATGGTGTTTGTTCATTCTCGAAAGGACACAGCAAAGACAGCAGAGAAACTGGTATACTGTTTCCATTCTGTTCAATGTTCTGTTTGTTTTGACTTTGCTTAAAGGTCATTCGCACATCAAGGAGAGTTTTTTTTGCACTAGAGGAGCAACATTAGATCACCACCATGTATGTTAGTTATTTTTCTTTTGGTTATGAGAGCTCTAAATGATTATGAAAGGATTTCAAATCAATTTGACTCCCCGTGATTGCTGATGCATTATAATTAACCTGAAATCTTTATCTTTAATCTTCTTCTTGTATTCAATTTATTTAAAAAAGGATTGATTTGAACCATTCTTAAATTCTTATGCTCTTGTAGAAAAATAAATTTAGGTTCCACTCTATAGAAGCAAACATGAATTGGCTTAATATCCAAAGGAGATCGAGTGAGAAAACTATCTAATCAAATATTTCTGAAGTTGTGGATGCAAAAAATTATCCAGAATACTTATTAGAAAGGTATAATTGTGGGTTTTACCGAAAAAAGAAAGGTATAATTGTGGGGCTATTTTTAGTTGTCAGTTTGACAGAGGCAAGGAGAACTTGATTAAGGGATTTTAGTTGGGAAGGGTAGACTCTTAAGTCTTAACAATACTCTATTCACATGTAAGGAAACTTCCGGTCTCAAGATCAACAGAGCTGCATTGATTATTTTGAAATATGTTTGGAGGAATAGGATGTTGATATTTGGACTCAAGGAAACAAACAAAAGAATACCGGCATGATTTACTCCTTTGATTATTGTTAGAGAAGGTTTTTCCTTCTATGAAAAAGTTTATTGTGCAAGTCCTGAAGTAGGTTTTGTCTAATTTGTAGTTGTGCTTTATATAATAAGTCCAATCAGATATAATCATCAGTTGTCTTCTTGGCTAAATATAGTTAGGATTTTCAATTTGTTTTCGAATTGATGATCAGTTATGTATTAATTAGTTTCTTCCTATTTCTTGAAGGATATTTTGTCATTTTCCCGTTGTTTTTATTTAGTTTGTTTCATAGTTGGGTTTCAACAGGTAACAGTTTAATCTCATCAAATTTCATGTTATATTATTAAATAATTAATATTTTACAGTGGACAAATCACTTTCATACTTCCTTTCCCTTATTTATTTATTATTATTATTTTGCATTAAATAGGTCGAAATTGGTCGGAAGTATGATGATCTTGAGGTATTTAAGAATGATGCACACCCGCAATTTGGTATTATCAAGGTAACTATGTGAAATATGTTCATAAATATCTTTTGATCCTGGCCTACTTGTTTTCAATTAATTCTTTTGGCCTTTTGTTTAAAATTGTGCATTTCAGAAAGAAGTCATCAAATCCAGGAATAAAGATCTAGTAGAACTTTTTAATTTTGGGATTGGTGTACATCATGCTGGAATGCTACGTTCTGATAGAGGTTTAACCGAAAGACTTTTCTCTGATGGACTGTTGAAGGTTGAGCTTGTACACTTCTGGTTAATGCCTAGTACCTCCGATTATTGACTGATTGACTGATTATTTGCTTTAGGTTCTTGTTTGTACAGCCACCTTAGCATGGGGTGTAAATCTGCCTGCTCATACGGTTGTTATAAAGGTAAAAGTGTTGTTCAAATTATGATATTGTATTGTTTCTGATTCCTAACAATTTGGGAGCTAGTGTGTGGGTTTTATGTCTTAGCATGATACTCGGGATCTTTATAATAATTGGAATGCTTTTATCTTTTTACGGTAATTCAGCATCACTTGTCTATTCTTATTTTTCTTATTTTGCTACCTTTCATGGGTTTTGTAACTTTGAACTCATATCAATGAAAAACTTTGTTTCCTTTTAAAATAAGTGGTTAGGGATATTTTTGACCTCCAATCATGAAAGTTTATTCCAGAAGGGTAGAAAAGAGAATTTAGTTCCAAACACTTATAGGGAGGTTAAGTTCTAGTTGTTTATCTGTATTTGAAAGAAGTTTAGTTTTAGTTGTTATCTGTATTTGAAAGTTCGAATAGGGAATTAGAAGGAAAAATAAAGGGCATAGGGAATGGATTCAAGCCATGGTGGCCAACTAGTTAGGATTTAATATCCTATTGAGTTTTCTTGACAACCAAATGTAGTAGAGTTAGACAGTTGTCTCGTGAGAATAGTTGAGGTGTATGTAAGTTGGTCCGGACACTCATGGATATCAACCAAATATAGTAGAGTCAAGCGATTGTCTTGTTAGAAGGAAGTTGTGTTCTCCTTATGCTTTGTTTTCTGTTTCCCTGAGGGTTATGCTGTCTTATGCTGAGTCAGTTTGTAAAGGGGTGGCGAGAAAGTAGACCTCTCAAATTTTTCACAAGTGATACATTGTAATTCTGATAGTGTTATCTATTAGAAAATAAAGGATGCCTATCAGTATATCAATTATTTAATGGGTAGGTAGATCCATGATTTGTTGCTCGTTGCTTGCCTTGGTATTGTTATTTGTAGCAATAATGTTGTCTGCAAGCTTCACTGCAAATTTTTTAGTTCATAATTACCTTTCTGTCAACTTATAGGGCACCCAATTATATGATCCAAAAGCTGGTGGATGGCGAGATTTGGGTATGCTTGATGTCATGCAGGTGAGAGTCGCTTATTCCATTCATGGTATAGATGTCCTAAGCGGTCTTATTTTTCCATCTCATACTTTTCTTTATACCCCTCAGATTTTTGGACGAGCTGGGAGACCTCAGTTTGACAAAAGTGGTGAAGGCATCATAATTACATCTCACGATAAACTTGCCCATTATTTGCGATTGCTTACAAGTCAGCTCCCTATAGAGAGTCAGGTACGTATGTGTGGTATTTTCAGTTTTGGAGATTTTGAAGTACGTTCTCTTCTTTTAGCAAATAAATGAACATGTATTTATTTTTAGTTGATTTTGTTTTGTTTCTTGTTAAGCGTCAATTTCAAAGACTTTTTGTAATTGTTCTATAGCCAATATAGGGGGTTTTTGTGGGGTGGTTTCTTTTATGCCCTTGAATTCTTTAATTTTTTTTCTCAATGAAAGTAGTTCTTTCTATATAAAAAAAGAAAAGTATGGAAGAATAACAAAAAAATGTCTGTCCAACCAACATTAGGACTGTATATATTTATTTTTATAGGAAACAAAACAATTTCATTGATAAAATGAAATTACAAAAGGGAGATCTATCCAATGAATTAAAACATTGAACTTGATATTTGAACTCCTTTGTCCTTTTTCATGCTTTCGTTATAAGAATTGTACTTATTAGAAAGACTTCTGAGTACGGACAAGTTCAGAGAAGCTTTGTATTCATTTTCCATCTGCTTAAGCTGAAACATGGACCAAAAGAAATGAACCGTGAAAACTAGAAAGCTTGGTTTCCATGGACGTAGGGGAGGGAAAGAAGAGGCTGGAGTGTAGTAGGGGCGTGCTTTGTTATCTTTGCATGATTTAAATTATAACTTCATCCCCTCATTAAAGTTTTCTTGAACTTATGAGTCCTTATTCTTATACACGGTTCCATACTTTTAAGGTTCAGTAACACCTAAGTTTATGAAAATTTTAATTTTCTTTATTCTGCAGTTTATTGGTTCTTTGAAAGATAATTTGAATGCGGAGGTTGCACTGGGTACTGTAACGAATGTGAAGGAAGCTTGTGCCTGGCTTGGATATACATATCTATTTATAAGGATGAGACTAAATCCGCTGGCATATGGCATTGGATGGGATGAGGTACGTTTTTAAGTTTGTTGGTGCAAACTAAGAGGTGGATAATATGTTCTATTATTTAGTTTTGTTTGATCCTAACACGTAAATATAATTGTATAATTGGAATCTCTGTACAAACTATTGTTTGGTTGTAAATCGTAATATATGTTTGTTTACAGTACAAAATTTGATTGAAGTTTGACATAAGAAATGGGAACCACGGGTCTGACCTTCAAGGAAAACTAACAAACTTGCGAACACCTCTCTCTCTCTTCTTCTTCTTCTTTATTTTTTTTTTGTTTTAATTAATTAATTATTTATTTATTTTTATGATCATAGTATTTTTAGTTATTCTTCAAAAGAGCAGGATTCTCCTCTGAACCAATGGAATGTGATGATTGAACAAATTCAGATTTTGTGGATTTTTGATAGAAAGGCAAAGCACATTATATTTCATTGATTTTGTGGTAGCAAATTCCTAGGGAATGCAAAAATTTACGAATGTAAGTGGGGAAGGCTTTGTTCTGGCAAATTTTGTTAGAGAGAAAACACTAAATTTTATATAGGAAAATAGTGGGGCAAAGTTTTTGATTTGGCTAAATTTCATTTCTCCTTCTGATGTTCTTTATTTAACAAAATTACTAATTATACACCTTTTGTAACTAACGTAACTTGAGATGCATTATTGTAATATGAGGAATTTGTGTAGTTTTTCACAATATCAATAAAACAGTTGAATTTCTTCTTAAAAAAACCCTTAAAAGTTGTTATGATCGTTGTATCTTTACCACAGAAAAACCATTAATGTGAACGTACAATTATTTTAAAAAATATTCTTGCTATTTGAAATCCCGTTTTTATCTATTTTAATCTATCAATTCCGATGTTCACCCTAGGCAGGTAGTATTCAATGATCTGAGCTGGCAAAAGAGTTTCGAGTAGGTCATATAATAAATTGAATTAGTTTTGATATGATTCTTTGATATTTTGACAACTACTTGAGGCAACTCTTGATCAATATGTCTTAGTCATCATATTTAATTTGACAATTTGCTGTATCATATTTCTTATGCATACGGTTTCTTTTGGTTTGTATTTGGTAGGTCATGGCCGATCCATCTTTGAGTTCAAAGCAAAGAGCTCTCATAACAGATGCTGCACGTGCACTTGACAAATCAAAGATGATGCGTTTTGATGAAAAAAGTGGCAACTTTTATTGTACAGAGCTCGGCCGCATTGCCAGCCACTTCTATATTCAGTATTCCAGTGTTGAAACATATAATGAGATGTTGAGACGTCATATGAATGACAGTGAGGTTGTTGATTGTGGCCTATTGCTATTTTTACCTAATTTTTCCATTCACTTGTTCATTCATTTTTTTTATTATTGACTGATTTTCTGTTGTTTTTTTCTATGTTGCCTTTCCCTTATCTCAATTAATCATGGCACTGGTGCTTTATTCTTCAAAAATGAAGATTGCATTCTTCATCTTTCTTTTTTATGCTCCTTCATGTAATTATCTTTTGAGTTAACTGGTCTGTTGCATTTACAGATTATTGACATGGTCGCTCATTCTTCTGAGTTTGAAAATATTGTTGTTCGAGATGAGGAGCAGAGTGAGCTGGAGATGTCAGTACGAACATCATGTCCCTTGGAAGTTAAAGGTGGCCCATCCAATAAACATGGAAAAATTTCCATTCTTATTCAGGTTGTTTTTCTAAAAGTTGTTTCTAGCTTCAAAAGGGAGAATGAAAACAAATTTCTAATATAGTGGTTATTTTATTGCAGTTGTACATTTCCAGAGGTTCCATCGATACCTTCTCATTAGTCTCCGATGCTGCTTATATAAGTGCTAGCTTGGCTCGTATTATGCGAGCTCTATTTGAAATATGTTTGAGAAGGGGTTGGTGCGAAATGACTTTGTTCATGTTGGAATACTGCAAAGCTGTTGATCGTCGAATATGGCCACACCAGCATCCTCTAAGACAATTTGACAAGGATCTTTCTTCAGATGTTTGTCTAACTCTATTTTATTATTCCTTCAGACATGTTGTTTTTCTCTGTTGATAGTCTCCTTTCTACTTCCTTTTTTTCCCTACCAGATATTGCGCAAGCTTGAGGAGCGAGAGGCTGATTTGGATCGTCTACAGGAGATGCAGGAAAAAGACATAGGAGCATTGATCCGTTATGCACCTGGTGGAAGAGTAGGTTTAATTATACGGACGTTCTACCCTTTTATTTATTTTAATTTTTTTGGTTAAAGATATTCAAACTGACTTGTTTTTCTTTCCTTTGCTCGTAGTTGGTTAAGCAGTATTTAGGATATTTTCCACTAATCCAGTTATCAGCAACTGTCAGCCCAATAACAAGAACAGTCCTAAAGGTAACTTTTTGTTGCCATTCTTATATTTTACCATAAGTTGTCTCGAGATGTCACTCTGTGGTAACCTTAAGGGCTTGAACCATTGGCTATAATCAGACATCCAAACTGTTGATTTTAGGTTGAGGTGGTCATAACAGCCGACTTCATATGGAAAGATCGTTTTCATGGAGGTTCACAACGCTGGTGGATACTAGTTGAGGTGATAACTTGCCATTCTGTTGTAATAGTGTCTAATTAAGTTTCCTTGTAGAATTCTCACTCTCACAACCTATATTTTTCTGTAAAAGGTGTAGGATCAGTATGGTAACCCTAGGGGAGGGGTGAATAGGGTTTATTTAAAACTAATTAAACTTTTTTTTTAATGTGAGACCAGTTAAGCAAATTAATGAGCTTTTTGCTAATAAGTAATTTAAATAATAATTTCATACAAACAAATTCAGCTCGAAGTAATCAAGAAATTAAAACTAACACTTTTAATAACCCTATTTAATTCTAATAATAAGATTGGTAATGTAAATATGCAAAGATAAATTCAACCAACTTGAATAAATAAATGTGAACAATTGATTTCAAGAATTAAAAATTGCAATTAATTTATTGCAATGAAATATAATAACAAAAATTGATTGCAAAAATAGATTTGGAGAGGGATAGAGAAATTGATACCGAGAATTTTATAGTGGTCGGTACAACCAACCTACATCCACTTTCCAAGCTCTCTTGGGTATGTCACTACAAACTTGACTCTTTCCATGGCTTAGAGTCAAACCATTACAATGTTCCTTTTTTGGTGCAAAAACAAACCTGATCCCTTCCACGGTTGAGGATCAAACCGTTTCGACAACTCTTTTTCCAGGATCAAGAGCAACCCTTACAAAAGTTTGAAAAAATAAAGAGCACACTTGACAAACTCTATAATAGATTGGATTTACAAAATTTAAGCTCATAACAAATTAATCCTCACAATAGATAAATCTATCTCAAGAAATAGTTGAAAATAAATAATAATGAAACTTGGAGAGAGCAACGATGGTGGTTTTGAGGATTGGAAACATGAGTAATTGTTGAAGAAATGTGGAGAAGATGAAGAGTTTAAAAATAGGGGAAAGTAGGTAAAAACCACAATTCAATTTGGGCCATTGGATGTTGGTAAAAGAAAATTGAATGGTGGAGATTTAAACTCAACTAGCCATTAGACACAAACATAATATAATATAATGTGTATATATATATGGAAATTTTACTTTCTATCTATGATTGACCGTGATAGACCCAGATGTCTATCAGTGTCTATCTGGGTCTATTGCTAAAATGATAGATGTCTGTCTGGGTTTATTACTAAAATGATAGATGTCTATTTGGGTCTATTACAATCTATCACAGATAGAAAGTAAAATTTTGCTTTATTGTGTAATTATTTTCAACAGTTTTGCTATATTTGAAAACATCCCATATATATATGTATATATATATATTTTAAAATCATTTTCTTTTAAAACCCAACAAAAATTGAAAGCCCACCATGTGTTCAACTAGCCGTTAGACACAAACATAAAATAATATTAAATTCATTTTCCTTTTAAAATATCCAAAAATCAAAAGCCCACCATGTGTCATTCCTCCCATGCTTCTAGTGGCACCTTTCAATTGGTCTACTTTGATGAAAAAAATCTACCACGTCATCAGCTTGAGATTTTTCTGTTAAGCTTGTTGTGACTGTATCTTCTTCATTTGAGCTCTGATTTGGGTGATTCAAATTGTGTTGGAGTCATTTCGAGCTCTACACAATGGACTCTTCAAAGCACTAAAATTGTTAGTGAATAAGAGCAGGTTTGTTATCATCAAAACATTAATTAATTGATTGATTAAAATTAATTAATTTGAGATTAAGAGCCAAAAAGCCAACAAAAGGATCTTCAGTATGCTTCCGGTAAAATTAAGGAAATGCAGTAACAGAGAATTTTGTGAACCTCAATGTTTCTCTCTAGGCCCTTTCCTTTAGGGGGTGCTCCCTTGTGTGGGCTGGTTTTTTGTTTTTTTTCTCTTTTTGTGGTAATGTCGGTGTATTCATTCATTTTTTCTCATTGTATTTTCGGAACAAGGATGAAAAGGATCCAAATTTTTTTTGAAGAAAAATATCTTCCTTGGGTTGATTGGTTTGAGTCGCAATGTTCTCATGCTTCATCTTGGTGCTTTTTTTCTAAGTCTTATATTGATTTTTCTTCTCATAATACATGGTTTTTTTTTTCTTTCTTTTTTTCTTTTTTTCCATTGTAACTTTTACTTATCCTCTCCCTTGTGGAGTTTGAATCCTTCAAGCAATAGTCTCTTTTCATTTATTCAATAAAAGTTTCGTTTTTCGTTAAAAGAGAAATAAGGATGAAAGTATCTTCTCCTTTCTTCTCTTTGGTCATATCATTCCCGGTAATAGTTCATTTACATGTTGAAATATTATGCATCCATGATTCATGCTTATCATTTTTTTTGGAAAAGGAAACGGGTCTCTTTCATTGATATAATGAATTGAGACAGTGTTCAAAGTACATAGAAGGATACAAGAACAGATATAATGATCCATGTTTATCATCAAATCAACTTTTAGCGTTTGAATTAACAATATGCACGATTGTTTGAATAGGATAACGAGAATGACCATATTTATCACTCCGAGCTTTTCACTCTGGCAAAGAAGAAGGCTAGAGAGCCTCAAAGGCTTTCCTTCACAGTCCCAATATTTGAGCCACATCCTCCTCAATATTATATTCATGCCGTTTCTGACTCCTGGCTGCAAGCAGAAGCATTTTACACCATATCTTTCCAAAATTTAGCACTGCCGGAGGTAACTACATGTTTTTCTCCACTTTCCTTGTTTTTATAGATAGCAATTTTTTTTTCCGAGTTAATTTAATGCTATCCAAAGTTTTGTTATAGATGTTGAAGTTTTGTTTTCTTCAGGCCCGTACGTCGCACACTGAGCTCCTAGACTTGAAACCTCTTCCAATAACTGCTCTTGGTAACAGAAGTTACGAATCCCTGTATAAATTTTCACATTTTAATCCAATACAAACACAGGTTAGTAACGACCATCAAGTCTTAAATCAATTGAAATACGCTTAACCTTATCGGTGTGGCCATATCTTGACTTCTTGTTTGATGCTTCTGCTTGGTTTGCACAGATTTTTCATGTGTTGTATCATACAGATGATAACATTCTGTTGGGTGCTCCCACTGGGAGTGGAAAAACCATATCTGCTGAACTTGCTATGCTTCGTCTCTTCAATACTCAGCCTGATATGAAGGTAAAACAAGAAGGAAAAAAAAAAAAAAAAAACTCTCCATGGAAAATTAAGTATTGTGCACAGAAAACTCAAAGTACAAAGGTGTGATGGTTGTTGACTTTTCTACTGTGTTAAAATTTACCGAGCTGAGAATGGTCGCATGTTGATGTTGCTAGGTCAGCTTTCTTTATTGTTTTCATAAAATGAATGAAGATGGTCACTATGTATCAATATTTTCTTTGGTACAAGAACTACTCTCCTTTTGATATGTAGAAGAAAACACTATGAAAAAGCTGGCAAGTATATGTATATAGAAGAAATGGCAGAGCAGAAAGCTGCATTTGTTGTCACAAATTTTTCTTTGTTATTTCTAACAAAAACAAGTGGGTGGTAAAATTGTGACTTTGAGTTTCTCTATTTTTCATTTGTTTTTCATTTTGGGGCTTCCTGCAGTTCTGGGTTCCCTTTCTTTTGAGTATGGGTTTCCATTGGTTTCCTTCCATTTATGACGATTTTCTTGTTGGATCTCTTGTCGAACTTATATTGTAACTTTTCCATTGTAATGCAGGTTGTCTACATAGCACCTTTGAAGGCCATTGTTCGTGAAAGAATGAATGACTGGAAAAATTGTCTTGTTTCTCGGCTCGGCAAAAAAATGGTACATCTTGGATCCTTGATCTTTTTTCTTTTCTTCTTTTTGGTGAGTTGTTGTGTGAGTGTTGGTGGCACCTCTTTGATATTGAAGTTTCTCAATGATTTTGGCTTCAGGTTGAAATGACGGGAGATTATACCCCTGATTTGATGGCACTTTTGTCAGCAGATATTATAATATCAACCCCCGAAAAGTGGGATGGTATTAGTAGAAATTGGCATAGTCGAAGCTATGTTACAAAGGTGAATTGACACAATAGGCATTACTTTTTTTGAAAAAGAAACAAAAGTTTGGTTGCTCACATTTTCCATTTCAACTCTTGTACCACTGAAATTTCTTTAGACGTCTATGGACACCTTTTGTTGCACACTATGGGCTACAGCTAGTTTTTTCCATGGAAGTTCAATCCCTTAAACGCCATAGCTGGGCACAATGAGAGAGAACCCCATGTTTCTCCTACTCTCAGTTTTTATACCCGTTAACTTGAGGTGTCAGTTAATGAGAATTGCTCTCCTCCAATTTTCCTAGTCGCACAAGTACTAAATGACAGATTCTTATTCCCATATTCATATACTTCTGAATGTTGGAGGGCACATTATTAACAAATGACATTGACAACAGGTTGGACTAATGATTCTGGATGAGATCCATTTATTGGGAGCAGATCGTGGTCCCATTCTTGAGGTATTTAATTATTAAGCCTAGCAATTTAACACATGATGCTACTGATGGAATTTTATCTAAAACTTATTCACATTTGATTTTTAATAACTTATCTATAATAAACCATCATGGGTTGGCCTAATTATAAATAGGGAGACATGACCTTTATGAGTTCAATCTATGGAGGCCACCTACACAGGAATTAATATCCTACGAGTTTCCTTGACACCAAAATGTTGTAGGGTTAGGCAGGTTGTCCCGTGAGATTAGTCGAAGTGCGTGTAAGCTGGTCTTGACACTCACGAATATAAAAAAAAATTATCTATAATAATATTTCATCAACTATATTAAAAGATATATATTAAACATAATGAATGAATCTGGTTTCTTATCCAATATATATATATATATATATGCATTTTGATGAATGATTCCCAATTGAATATATTTGTTCCACATGATTTTAAGAAGTTACTGCTTGAGCTCATAATTTATGCTGTTCCTTGCCATCTTTTGGTGTGAGGATCCCCGTAATGTCAGTTACATTGGAGTGAATATACAGCGTGCTTCTCATCATGGAGAAACTTCAATGCTAAATGCAACCCACATTCTTACTACTTGGATGACTTGTCAATTAAATTTACTCAGCAGACCTTAAAGTTCGATTCAACTGAACTTATAAATTTGCATTTTCCTTCAAAGGATTTAGGGCTCGATCTAGTATAGGATTCACATTCATCTACATTTCCCCCTTTTTAAAAATTCTCTCTTTTGTGTCCACAGGTTATTGTTTCAAGGATGAGGTATATATCATCACAGACCGAGCGAAAAGTTAGATTTGTAGGCCTTTCAACTGCTTTAGCGAATGCAAGGTATGCAAGCACGACTGAATAATTTATCATTAATATGCAATAGAAGTTGCTATCTTGTTCTTCTGTTTTCAAATTTGTATATTACTTGATTTTGTTCTGTTCCAAATTTCTGTTGGCAAAAGCGTCTGCCCATGCTGAAGAACACACAAACACATACAGATGATGGATACAGTAAGTTTGCTGAGGTGTTAGAAGGAATGTTTCTTCATCAAAGGAATGTTTCTTCATCAGCCATTGCACTGCTGGTTCAACTGTCTTCTCATATAGTTATAAGTTATATATCATTTCCCCTTAGGACAGCACCATAATCAATAAGATGAATGGCATTTGTTGATTTTAGAAAAGAAACATAGTTCATTGTTAAAAATATACAAGACAATTAAGATATTGCTGGTTGCCTCTTCGTTTCTTCTTATAGAGGATGCAGTGGCCTAGGGATGTTAATCATTGAATTTCTTCATAGTATCATTAGTGTTAATACATACCAAGACACAGTCTGCAAGAGAACTTTGGACTTCTTTGGGAGCTTGATCCTTCAAACTCTCTTGCAAAGGTCTTGATTGAAAACCATCTTCCTTACTGCCAACATGTTGAAATGAGATTTAACTAGAAATGTCTTCGAGCTGTGAAAAGCCCAACTTCTAGAATCTTGATCTGTTGAGCTGTAAAAACCCCAGCTTCTAGAATCTTGATATGTAGAGAAACGATTATCTCCAGGGTATGACAGAGCTCCTCTCAGTTCTCCTAAAATTGAGCCACTCGCTAGCTATAGCAACATATGCATTTTTTTAATGAAGTCCCTATGGAACCTTGTGATTCATGAACACAAGAAAATTCTATTCTAAAAACTCTATTCAAACACTTAAAGGCTTCTAGAAGCTTCAGCAAGGTGACCCTCTTTCCCCTTTCCTATTTATCCTTATTATGGATTGGCTCTGTAGCTCTTTTCTATATCTGTTTTTTTTGTAATTTGACCTTTAGACTCATTTCATTAATTCAATGAAAAAGTCTTGTTTCCGTTTAAAAAAAATGGATTGGCTAAGTAGAAAGCTGTATTCTTATTATGGACTGCCTTAGTAGAAAGCTTTAGAAAGTGGAGAATGAGGGGTTTTTCAAAGGCTTCACTATGGGGAAGGGTCAATCATCCATTTCTATTAATTGCCTTCTTTTTGCAGACGACACCATTCTATTCTCCTCACTAGATGCATCCATATTGATTACCCATTTTCTACTATCAAGCCCTTTGAAGAGGCATCGGGTTTAAACTAGTTTGGGCGTCATTAGCATCCAACATAAAAACAAGCCTCACTTGGCTAAGTGGATTTGGAGATTTTACTGTGAAAAGGATGCTCTGTGGAGAGAAGTGATTGCTTATAAATATGGTTCGGTTCATTTTGACCAACAACCTCGGATTTCTTCCATCTCATCTTCCAAAGGTCCTTTGAAATACATCAATCGCCTTAAAAGTATAGGGGTCCGGAATCTCACAACCACCACTTCATTTTATGTTCATTTGCTCAATCGTATCGGGAAGTTATCTCCCAAAGTTTTGGTTGGTTAGTCAGTCTTCCAACAGATCTTTGGACTCTACTAAAAATTGTCCTCCTTGGTTATCTTTTCAACAAAGAAAAGGAGATTCTTTGACTTAACTTCACGCATGCCTTCCTTTGATCAATATGGCTTAAAAGGGAACCCCCCCTCCTCCTTTTAATCCTTTGGATAGGTTTCCATTTTGCGATTATATGTCGATCAATGAAATTTTCTGTTTCCTATGGAAAAAAGAAGATGTGTGACCTCTAAGTTATCTTATGTTGCATATTCAATTTTCTTATGAAAACCTACTAAATAGATTCCTTTGATAGTACAAATAAGTATCAGTATGACCTTGTTAAGTACTAAGGTAGTATTTGCTACCTTTGTCCCACGTTGGCTTGAATGTGATGACCAATGTGGTACGTAAGTGGTTTGACTCTCTCATCTCAATAGTTGACTTTTTTGGTTCTCCAAGTGCTTAAGTACCTAACAATGGTATTAGAGTTGGTTGTCGACATTTCAGAGAGGAGCATTGGTGGAGGGGTCTGACCAGGTGTTTTTCGAGTGAAGCACCGTTGGTCTAGTCGGGGGATGTCGGCTTTCTGGGAATGGGATTAAGTACCACATTGGTCATCCCATTCTAACAGATGATCTGTGGGACAACGGTAGCCTATACTACCTTGGTTCCTAATAGACCCATATTCTATTTGCTTTACATAATTTTCTATTTAAGATTTATGCTTAAATTTGAATGTTTTGGTATTTCCAACATAGTCCTTATATTACGTTGTTGCTTTTGTCTTTCTCTTGTATTTTTGTTTTTACTACTTTTTGTTTCCTTGCATTTTGAGCATTAGTCTCTTTTCATTTCTTCAATGAAAAAATTTGGTTTCCTTTTAAGAAAAACTGTAAGAATGTTTTAATGAATTTCTATTTAAATGCAACTTATGACTCAAATAGCATCATGGTTTTGTTGATCTTAAATTCTAAAATAGGGTGTTTATTTGGAAGTTTTGGGATTTCATGATGGTCTATAATATTCTCATATTTTTCTTTTATCAGTGATTTGGGTGACTGGCTAGGTGTTGGAGAAAATGGACTTTTCAATTTCAAACCAAGTGTAAGGCCAGTGCCTCTTGAAGTTCATATTCAGGCAAGTAAATATGGTGTCTTGAAAGGACTTGCCTTATTTATTTTCTTTTTGTCCCATAAGAAAGTTACTTTAAAAAATATGTGATGGTGTTCAATTTTATATTTACTACCCTCTATGGTTGAATCTTGGGTGAATTTAAGCGACAAAGTCTACCTAATGATTCTTGCAAGATTGACAATGAGTTTTTGCTTATTTTTATTACATCTATATGTTGTAACATTGCTCTTTTTTTTTTCTTTTTTGGGAAACGGGAACACATTGATGAAATGAAAATAGACTATGTCTCGAATTACAATGAGGCAAAATAAGCTCGAATACGAGGGATCAATAAGCGCACCCATGTATCCCAACTAGGTTGACACACCCATAGCACCCTCGTCATATCCGAATACAGAATACAACTATTAAATTAGAGTATTATATGTCATAATGACATAATTATAATGAAAAAATAAAAGCATTCCAATTAAAACAAATATCTTTAATTGAGTAGGCTGTACTGTTGCTTTCAAAGCTTTGCATTAAGGAAGCTACCTGGTAAACTTGGTTTCAATCAATTTATTGACTGTTTTCCTATGATTTGTGAGTTTTCTTACTAGCTTCAACGGCTTTATCTGCTCTGAGAATACAATGTCCGAAGAAACATAAAACTACTTAATTTAAATGGCATATTTCATCCACATATTTTAGTATATGCTGCTTACTTAGAGGTTTTTTTCCTTGTTTTTTACTTTTTCTTTTTTTAGAAGAAACAATTTCATTGATGAATAGAATATTCAATGATTACAAAAGGGGCCTAGAAACGGGATTTCAAAAGTTTCCTCCAATTTGATACAAGGAAATTTAAGTTGTAACTATTGGGGGGTTGTATATTTTTACACCAAAAAATGGCATTGAAAATAGATGATTCTAGAATATTCCGAGGATCTTTCTTTTCCTTGAAAAGTCCTTGAATTTCTCTTTCCATATCTTCCAAAGAATGGCTCTGATTATGCTAGCCTATAAATGCCCTTTTGCTTAGATTATTGAATCTTGGATGTTTTGGCGTGATCCCACTAATCTAGCCTGCCTCCAATTTCTAATGACCTAGAATTTAAGGGTTATTTTTTTTGTTTTTTGTTTTTGTTTTTAGACAAAAACAAAACTTTTCATTGATGAAATGAAAAGAGTCTAATGTTCTGATCCGTTAGCTTACTTTTTGTATCTTTTTCCCTTGTATGTCTCATTTCATTATCTTAATGAAGAGACTCATTTCCTTTTCCAAAAAAAAATAAAAGAGTCTAATGCTCAAATTACAATGATACATTAGATCTAAATGTAACAGGGATCAGTAGGCGCACCCGACTATATCAACTAGGTTGACTCACCCTAGCGCCCTCATCACATCCCAATATAGAGTAATATAATAAAGAGAAATACAAACAAAATCCTCAACAAAATTCTCTCGAGCATGTTACATAATTAAGATGGAATTATAAAGGCATTCCAATTTAAGCAAATATCCTGGATGGAATAGTTCTCGAAGGCCTTGGATAGAGAACACGATGTAGAGGCTAAGAGATGAGTGGTTCCATAACGATCTGACCAATTTGTCGGTTTGGCATGAAAAACCCTTTGATTTTGTTCAAAACATATTTAAGAAATCACTGCCTTAACGACATTACACCATAGCAATTGGCCTTTGGGGGATAACCGAGGGCCCACCAAGATTTGAAGCACATTATCCTGGACCGTGTTGCTGAAAACCCACCGAAGGTTGAAGGATAAAAATAATTTTTGCCAACTGCAGCTAGAAAAGGAACCAAAACAGATGCTGTAAATCCTCACTGTGTGCTAAACATAATGATGAAGAGAATTTTAGGGTAATTAGTATATTTTAATTAATATCTAGTTTAGTTGATAATTTAGATTAATTAGTGTTTAATGAGTTATTTTCATATTTCCTTGTAGGGCCATAAATAGCCACTCTAGGGTTTGTAATAGAAAGCTTTTGGAATATCAATTTTAATATAGAACTCTGTGTTCTTTTTGAGAGAGTTCTTTCTTTAGGGATGGATTTCCCTTATTTGGCTATGGATTTGGCCTAAATACCTTTTCGTTGCATCAATTGGTATCAGAGCTTCAGATGATGTTCCCGAAGAGATGCGGGGGCTATAGATGGCGATCGGAGACGTGCACATCAACGGTGGACTACCGGATTTGCCTCTCCAAGGTATCCTCAAACACAATACACTTCACCACCACTTCCATTTCCATATTCATCAACCCCACTCTGTTCATCAATATCATCTTTCGTCCAAACGACCTACATTGTATCACTTATCATCCAAACTATCCATTCCATCCTACTACACCAAGCAGAAAGTGAATTTCAGTTCACAAGGAGACTATGAAGAAGACAAATATGAAGATTATGACAAAGAAAAAGAGTGTATAACTATACAACAAGCCTTAGCGGAAATGAGCAATCGACTCGATGAACGTCTTAAGCAGCTTAATCAAACATTCATAAAATTAAGCAAATCATGACCCAACTGGATTGTAAGTTTAAAGGCGAGCGCCCACAAAATTGTCTTGATCTGCCACAAGCTCAAGGGGTCGAACGCAAAGATGGACGTCATAGTCATAAACAACATACTGGAGGGAGTTGCAGAGAGATGAGAAGTTGGAGTTTGCATCTTTGCTTGAAGAGATTGTTTCGTTGGAGAATCGTTGGACAAAGACCAAAACTTGTCATAGAAAAGAAAATGAAGTTGCTGAAAGAAGAAGAAATTGTCCTTGTTGTAGCATCGACGAGGGTTGATTTAGTGAAGGAGCTCGTTGATATGTCAAGCATTTCAGAGTTATTGCCGGTGAACGTTATAGAGAATGAAGATTTCGAGACCGCTGTTGCCATCACCTTGTCGGAGAAGGTTGATTTGCTGACTTTTGATGCCGTTGGAACTGGAGCTTTGTTGGCAGAGGGAGACACTAGTACCGGAGAAAAAGAATCTCCAATCACTGATTTGCCAATCGCCACATTGAACAGAAATTCTACTATCACTCATGCCTTGCTGGAGAAAAAGAATCTGCCCGTGAATATGGAAGAAGAAGAGCAATGTTAGGCAGCGGTTACTCACAATGAAGAAAGGGTAGTTTTGATATTTTCTTCAAACCCCCAAAACCTAAGTGACACAGTGCTGGATTTCACGTTGGGCCCATTAACATTGAGCCACTCATCCATATTGCTATTGCTGGGCCATCTCAAGTCTAAATTCCAATTCAACTTCATGAAATTTCAATGTATCATTATTTCAATTACAACATGGATTTTAATCCCAATTTGGATTTGGAAAACTTTGTGCCGAAATTTTTCAGTTGGAGTCTACCACACCCAAAAAGCTAAGAAGGAAGCTCCAATTTTTCACCTTGAACTCGAGGATGAGTTCATTTTTTTTTAAGTTGGTGTGAATGATGAAGAGAATTTTAGGATAATTAAAATATTTTAATTAATATCTAGTTTAGTTGATAATTTAGATTAATTAGTGTTTAATTAGTTATTTTCATATTTCCTGGTAAGGCTATCCACTTTAGGGTTTGCAATAGAAAGCTTTTGGAATATCAATTTTAATATAGAACTTTGTGTTCTCTTTGGGAGAGGTCTCTCTTTAGGGATAAATTTCCCTTCTTGGTCATGGATTTGGCCTAAACGACTTTTCCTGCTGCATCACATAAATGCCAAATATGAGGGAAAAGATAGTGCGACCGGAGCTTGTGTTGTAAGGTGGTTGAACAATTGAGGGAACCAAACAGTAATACCCAAACAATAATATTAATCTTTTTAGGGCTCTTTGATTTCGATAGTGCTTGAAATAATTCCTTGTCAAGGTGAGATGTGGAGTTCAAATGCCTTGAAAGGGACTTAGCTGAGTACTTACCAGATGCATCCAAAGACCAACTTCTAGAATCAGGTAGATGTGATAAAGATTTGCCCATTAAGCTACTCTTAGTTGCTGTAAATCTGAAATTTCCTCTTCTTTGAGCTATCTTCTAAGGAGGAAGTTCCACGAACTAGCAGTATTATCTCAATGCTCATGTACCCTAATGTAATTAGGCAATATGAAAAAGCCGAGGGAAGCATACCTTGAATGGAGAATCAAGACACCAAGCATCCAACCAAAAGTAGATCCTGTCCCCATTTCCAAGTTTATTATAGGTTGCCAGGCTCCAAACTTTTTGATATGCTAATCCATGGGCTTCGTAGACTCAAGCCATGTTTTTCGGATGTGTGCCAATGATGAGATTCTGGTTCATTAAAAAAACCTCCAATTCCATTTGAAAAGCAGTGATGTGTTCCTGTTTTCCAGATTTCCCACTCCTAGCCCTCCATCCTTCAAGGCTTTTGAAGTGTTTTCCCATCTCACAAGGTTCATTTTGCTACCTTTTCTGTCCTTTCCAATTCCGATGACGCCAAGCTAGGCATTTGGAATAATGACATGTAGTATGTTGGTAGGTTGGCCAAGACTGATTACATAGTGTCAATCGACCCCCTCTTGATAGGTTGTAACACTTCCATCTATCTAGCTTCAAGGGTACTCTATCGATGATAGGCTGCCAAAAAGAGAATTGTTTAGGGTATCCCCCCAGGGGTAACCCTCAGTACATGAAAGGCGGTTTTCAGCTTTGCATTTCAAGCAAGAGGCTGTAGGAAACAAAATATCCTCTTCAATGTTTATCCCACATAACCGACTTCTCCCAATTTACTTTCTACCCTGAGCCCCACTCAAAGAATCTAATGGTGCTACAAACTATTCATCGATGTGGTGGAAGGTTCCACAGTTCCAAACTATGTTACTAACTTCCATTTCAAATACAAAACAAATAAAGTACTTGAGTAAAATTCTCACTATTACAATCCACTCAATCCAACCTTTTTAAAAAACTTTCCCAGCTAGAATTAATTACAGAACGAATACCCACTAAAGTCTAATGAAACTCATAAAGAACAATTAGCTCATAAAGCATTCTACCACCTCCATTCAATTCCACAGAAAAAGCTTGAACAACACTGATTCACAATTTTCTGGTTCTTCCTCAAAAGCATCAACAATAAACATTTGATTATAATTTTATTTTGTTTATGCTTGCTACCTCTACTAATGAATGTTTCGAGATTTTTATTCAGGGATATCCTGGAAAGTTCTACTGCCCTAGGATGAACAGTATGAATAAACCAACTTATGCTGCCATCTGCACCCATTCACCAACCAAGCCAGTTCTTATATTCGTCTCATCTCGTCGCCAGACAAGACTCACGGCATTGGATCTTATTCAGGTGAGGTCTTGATTACCACGAGTAAAATCACCACTCTTTTCTTGGTCAATCAGGCTTTTTAGACTTTAAAAGCTCACGCAGATTCAGCGTTGCTTCCGATACAAGATTCCTGAGACGTACTTCATACTTTAGTCTAAAACTGTTGCTTTCCTTTTGAGTTCATGAATGACAGCCTGTTTACTGAATTTGTTTTTTATGGTTGAAGTTTGCAGCTTCAGATGAGCATCCAAGGCAATTTCTTAATATGGCCGAAGACGAGCTTCAGATGATCCTTTGTCAAGTCATTGATCAAAATCTCAGGCACACTTTGCAGTTTGGTATCGGGCTACACCATGCAGGTCTAAATGATGGGGACAGGTCTATGGTTGAGGAACTGTTTGCAAACAACAAAATTCAGGCATTTCTGTTACCCAATTGATCTATTTAATCTAGGAGAAAAGTCCAGATTCAATAAAATAAACCGTTCTATTTATATTTTACTAATTAAGCTTTTCAAACTATCTGATGGTAGGTATTGGTTTGTACTAGCACATTGGCTTGGGGTGTGAACCTTCCTGCACATCTAGTTATTATCAAGGTAATGCTTACTATTGATTAATCCTTTTATGTTTCTCCTTTGTATTTATTGTGAAAACATTTGCTGTATTTATTTTTTCCTTATTTGTAATGAGTATTTCTTCTATTTAAGAAAACCCTTTTCTATCAAGAGGAATAAGAGAAACAAATAAATTTTTAGCATGATATTAGAGCTTTATTTTTTGACACCACCCTAAAGGAAAAAAAACCTGATTTTCTGAAAAATAAAAAAACCCTAATCTAACATAATCTGCTGTCGCCATCGCCGCTGCTGCTGCAGCGTACCAGATCTCCACCGGTCGTCTTGTGAAACTTGTGTTCGCAGAAGTTGTTCGCTGTGACGCTCGACGTTCTCCCAGTCGACGCCGACGTCGATGCGTGCTTCAACGCATGGGTTCATGTCTTCTCCGCCGGTCAACCAAGTCTGTGCTACAGTCTGAGTGTTTTCCGACCAGTCACTGCCGGGTGGTTCGTTTTTGGGTTTGTTAAAACCTTTTTTTGGGTTTTTTCTTTTATCTTTTTAACATGTCAGACACTAAGGGACCCGCCGCTAAAATCTTTGACAATCGGATCCATTCCAACACTCCCACTGTCCAAGTAACCACCATTCGACTTTAACTTTCTTTGTTGGTCCGAAAGTGTTCGGATGTATATTCGTGGACAAGGGAAGATAGGTTATATCACTGGAGAAAAAACCGCTCCAAGTTCATATGACCCTTCATTTTTTGTGTGGGACGTGACAAACTCCATGGTTATGACTTGGCTCGTCAATTCTATGGTGGTAGACAACAATAGTAACTACATGTGCTACTCTGCTGCTAAGGAATTATGGGATAGTGTGACTCAGATGTATTTCGATTTGGGTAACCGGTCACAAGTGTTTGAGTTAAATTGTACGATAGGTGATATATGACAAGGAGGTAACTCAGTTACATAATATTTTCACTCTCTGAGGAGGATGTGGCAAGAACTTGATCTATTTGATACGTATGAGTGGAAGTCTATAGATGACCAAAAACATTATTGGAAAACTGTAGAAAATGGTCGCATTTACAAATTCCTTGTTGGCTTCAATGTTGAGTTTGATGAGGTTATATGTTATCCTTGGGAAATGTAATCTTCCAACTATTAATGATGTTTTTTCTGAAGTTTGCACGGAGGAAAGCTGGAAGAATGTTATGATTGGAAAGAAGGCAGTTACTCAATTGAAAGTTCAGCGTTAGTGATTGAAAATATTGCAATGAAAGCTTCTGATCAATCCAACAAAACACATGACAAACCTCGTGTCTGGTGCGACAAACCCCATCAACATGCCTCTAATGCAAATATTGTTGATTCCAGTCCCCTTAAAGAGCAAATTGATCAAATCCTGAAGCTGCTAAAGTCCAATTCATTGGGTAATCCTAGTGTTTCTTTGGCACAAACAAGTAATTCCCCACAAGCTCTCTTGTGTCTATATTCCTCACCTTGGATCATTGATTCCGGAGCCACTGATCATGACTAATTTCTCTTGTTTATTTGAATCATACTCCCTTGTTTATTGCAAAGAAAAAGTCCGTATTGTCGATGGTATTTTCACGGCTATTGCAGACAAAGGAACTATTCTCCTAAGTACAGAAGTCATATTGCATTCTATCCTTCATGTTCCACAACTAGCTTGTAATTTATTATCTGTGAGCAAAGTATCTAAAGATACCAACTGTCGTGTTATCTTTTGTGAAATCTATTGCTTCTTTCAGGATCAGAACTCGGGGGAGACAATTGGATGTGCTAGGATGATTGATGGTCTCTATTACTTTGATGAAGTTTTAAACTAGTCATAAAAAGTTAAGGGCTTGAGTAGTGTCAGTTCTCTTTCTGGTCAAGAAACTATTATGATTTGGCATCGTAGATTAAGACATCCTAATTTCGTTTATTTGAAATACTTGTTTCCAAATTTATTTAAAGGAATTTATTGTTTTGTTTTTCAATGCGAAGACTACATTTTTGCCAAACATCATCGATCTACTTTTTCACCCAAATCTTACAAGTCTTCATCACCTTTTAACTTAATTCATACCGATGTTTGGGGTCCGTCTAAAGTTTTGGCTAAAAATGACAAGCATTGGTTTGTTACCTTTATTGATGATCACACTCGTTTGACTTGGCTTTATTTACTAACAAGAAATTCGAAGTAAAGAGGTCTTTGTGCGTTTTTATTAAATGGTTGAGACTCAATTTCAAACTAAAATTCGCATTCTTCACTTTGATAATGGGATTGAATTTTTCAACGAACAATTAACCACTTTTTTGCACAAAAAGGGTATCGATCATCAAGCTACATGTCGTGATACTCCTCAGCAAAATGGTGTTGCTGAATGGAAAAATAGGCGTTTACTTGAAGTTGCTCGTGCCCTTATCGTGCATGTTCCAAAATATTTGTGGAGTGATGCTGTTCTAACCGCTGCATACCTAACCAATCGAATGCCTACTAAGGTGTTGAATTTTAAAACTCCTCTGCAGAACCTCAAAGAGCATTTTCCTACTACGCGACTATTCTTGGAGTTACCATTAAAAGTATTTGGGTGTACTACTTATGTTCATAGCCCTCTCCTTTCCCAAACTAAATTGGACCCTCGGGCCACTAAATGCATTTTTGTAGGCTATGTTTCCCATAAGAAGGTGTACAAATGTTTTGACCCCTTGACTCACAAATATTTTGAGAGTACAGATGTGTCTTTTGTGGAAAATCAATCATTTTGTAGTCCAACTTCTCTTCAGGAGGAGCCATCTCTCCTTGAAGAGAATTTTTGGGACACTTCACCTCTCTCAAACATCATCAGTCTTGAACTTATGAGCTCTAGTTTGTCGATTTGACAGGTTGAAATCCTGACAGGGGGAGAAACACTACAAACTGATTTGACAGGTCAAAATCTTGAACTTTAGTTTTATACTATTGACCTAACACAGGACCAATCTGATGCTCCGATGAACGATCCTGAAAATCCAAGTATTTCTCTCAGCTCTTCTTCTCATACCTGATGTCTCTGATCTTGATATTCCACTTGCCCATAGAAAAGGTACCTGTCGATGTACAAAATATCTCATTGCAAACTATCTTTCCTATCATAGATTGTATGATAGTCAGAAAACATTCACATCCAAAATAACCAACCTATTTGTTCCAAAGAATATACAGAAAGCCCTAAATGATTTGAATTGGAAATTAGCAGTGATAGAAGAGATGAATGCGTTGAAACAAAGTGGTACTTAGGACATAGTTGATCTACCAGAAGATAAGAAAACAGTGGGATGCAAGTGGGTGTTCATGGTAAAATGTAATGCTGATAGTATTATCAAAAGGTACAAGGTCATATTGGTTGCTAAGGGGTTCATTGAGACCTATGGAATTGATTATCAAGCATTTGCCGCTGTAGCTAAAATTAACTCGATTAGGATTTTGTTGTCTGTTGCAGTTAATTTTGATTGGCCGCTTTATCAACTTGATGTTAAAAATGCGTTTTTCAAAGGGGAGCTTGAAGAAGAAGTATTTATGGACTTACCGGTTGGCTTTGAAGCAAACCTTGGGATTAACAAGGTATGTAAGTTAAAGAAATCACTATACGGCCTTAAACAATCTCCTAGAGCCTGGTTTGAACATTTTGGAAAGGTAGTCACAAGTTATGGATCCAGCCAAAGTCAAGCCGATCACACTATGTTCTACAAGCATACGGGAAATGACAAGGTTGTTTTGATAGTGTATGTTGATGATATCATACTTACAGGCAATGATGAGACAAGAATGTCTATTGTGAAGGAAAAATTGGCGAATGATTTCAAAATCAAAGACCTAGGATCCTTAAATTACTTCCTAGGCATGGGGTTTGCTAGGTCCAAAAGTGGTATTCTTGTCAATCAAAGAAAGTATATCCTTGATCTACTCAAAGAGACGGGTTTACTTGGATGTAGGGTTGCAGAAACTTCCATTGAGCAGAACTTAAAATTGGAAGCTTCAACAGAAAAAGGATGTAAAAGAAAAAGGGAAGTACCAGAGGCTCGTGGGAAGTCTAATATACCTCTCTCACACTCGTCTTAACATTGCATTTGCAATTAGTACGGTTAGCCATTTCATGCATGCCACTGGACCAACTCACTTTGAAGCTGTCTTTAGAATCCTGAGATATTTGAAAGGTACTCCAAGAAAAGGGATACTCTTTAAGAATCATGGCTGCCTACAGGTTGAGATTTATATTGATGTTGATTGGGCAGGTAGCACGACCGATAAGAGATTCTGGTTATTGCTCCTTTGTTGGAGGAAACTTAGTTACTTGGCGTAGTAAAAAACAAAATGTGGTTGCAAGAAGTAGTGCTGAAACAAAATTTAGGGCATTAACCCATGGTATTTGTGAAGGCATATGGCTAAAAAGACTGTTGGAAGAATTGAAATTCTCTTAGACAAATGCTCATATGCATTTACTGTGATAACAAGGCAGCAATCTCCATTGCCCACAATCCAGTCCTTCATGATAGGACGAAACACATTGAAGTCAACATTTCATAAAGGAGAAGATTGATACAGGAGTAATCTGCATTCCCTACCTCCCAACAACAAAGCAAATTGCAGATGTATTAACTAAAGGTCTCCCTAAGTGGCAATTCAACAAGTTAACAGACAAGTTGGCCATGAGTGATATCTTCAAACCAGCTTGAGGGGGAGTGTTGGTTATTTCTTTTTATGTCTATAGTCTTCATTGTATTTATTGTGAAAATATTTGCTGTATTTATTTTTTCCTTATTTGTAATGGGTATTTCTTCTATTTAAGAAAACCATTTTCTATCAAAGAAGAATAAGAGAAACAAATACATTTTTAGCACTTACTTTTCTGTAATTAGTTTAATTTAACGTGGATACTGTAAGCAGGTTATTTTTATTTGACTGGTATATAAATAAATAAAACGATAAGAAAGGTTATTTTTGTTATGACTGGTATTTGAGCTCTCGCCCTCCATGTTCTTAGTTTACTTAAGTCTCCTTTTTACTCTAATTTTTGTTTCAACCCGTTGATTACTACTGAGTAATTGTATTTTAACAGGGAACAGAATATTATGATGGAAAATCAAAGAGATACGTTGATTTTCCAATCACAGATATTCTGCAAATGATGGGTCGTGCAGGACGACCACAGTATGATCAACATGGAAAAGCAGTTATTCTTGTTCATGAACCCAAAAAGAGCTTTTATAAGAAGGTCAGCCTTTCTTATCATTTTATTTATTTATATCCAATGACCCTTCGCTCTGACAGTCTTGGTTCTTATAATTACTTTCAGTTTTTGTACGAACCATTCCCAGTTGAGAGTAGTCTGAAGGAGCAGTTGCATGACCATATCAATGCTGAGATAGTTTCGGGCACCATTTGTCATAAAGAGGATGCAGTACACTATCTTAGCTGGACATATTTGTTTCGTAGGCTGGTAAATTTTCTTGCAACCATGGTGCATTTCCTTGAGCAGTGCATGCTGGTGTTTGGTTTTTGAATGCGATGTGAATTGAAATGTTTACCAGGGAAATGAATTGATCTAGTAGTGGTACGAAACATTGGTTCTTTTCGACAATGTTTACTGGGGCTATTTAAAATCACGGCTTCTCTTTGATTATAGCAAATTGGAACATCTTTTGTGTTCCCTTTCAATTTGACCATTTTGTAAATCTTTGGATATTTCATTCAATCAATGAAATTGTTTCTTATAAAAATTTAAAAAAAAAGGTAAAAGTATGAACTTTTGGTTGGGGTTTCTTCCATTGATGCAGCTAGTGGTATTTCAGCTCTTTGGGATGAAAGATTTGTAGAGGTTATTGAAGTCGTTAATGTTCCCCACTCCATAAAGGATGGCAGTGTTTGGATTATTGGAGTGGGTTCATGGGATTAGGTTCACGATTCCATTTAACATGAAGAGCAGTGCGAATTCATTTTAAGCATTAGGCTTTCAAGAACAATGCAAATGATCATAGAGGATACAATCTTTTAATCTATCGTTGATGTCCTCTGCAGAAATTCTCACATCACTCTTTTACAGATGGTAAATCCTGCTTACTATGGGTTGGATAGCATGGAACCTGAAATTCTAAGTTCGTACTTATCTAGGTAAAAACACTTTTTGTTAGATTTAGTTGAATTTCTTTCATTCGGCATTTCAATTGTCTTGGGATGATGGTATATGTGGCGAGCATTTTCCTCCAACAGGTTAGTACAAAGCACATTTGAGGATCTCGAGGATAGTGGATGCATAAAGATGGATGAAGACAGAGTGGAGCCAATGATGCTGGGTTCAATAGCATCTCAGTATTACCTCAGCTACATTACTTTATCAATGTTTGGCTCAAATATAGGTCCAGATACGTCAGTTGAAGTGAGTCAGTACAATTGGTTATGGGTCCAATGAGGAGGTTTAGTTTACAGTTTACCCTCTTTGCATAGTTTCTCACCATGTTTGTTTCGTCTAGGTATTTTTGCATATCCTTTCCGCCGCTTCTGAATATGATGAACTTCCTGTGCGGCATAATGAGGTACTGCTCTTCTTACAAGTTTATTATTACCTACTTCCGGTTGTTAATTACTTACAGACGAACCAATAGCCATATAGTCAATCGCGTTCCGGTAAAAAATCGTACATTTTGTAAGCTGTCGCAGAAGAATTTTTAGGACAAATTAATCTTTAGTTAAAGTCATTGCCTGAAATTTTGTAGTGGGTTATGTGGTAGGCTCAGTTTAATTCCTTTCCATTTTTCAGTGAAGTCCATAGTTTTGTCAGTGACGTATTAGCAAAACCTTTTCTTAGGTAACCAGTTCATGAGGTTCCTTTTCTTCTTTCTTCCCTCATCTCCATTGTTGTTGGCGGGATCCACTACACAGATTTCTCATATTCTAATGTAGCATTTCTTACTGTTTATATCTCTGACAGCACCGCCAGCTTTCTGGAGTCTTGGAGGATAATTGAAATTTGATTTGTTATGTTTTCTTTCCAGTGATTTACTGTCAACTGATTGTGATAGCGTATAAATATCATTCAGTTCAATTCTCATTTATTCTCTTTACTATCAAATGTATTAAGGAAAATTACAATGCTGCTCTATCTGAGAGGGTTCGATATAAGGTGGACAAAGATCGACTTGATGATCCACATGTGAAGGCAAATTTACTTTTTCAGGTTTTTCTTTCCCTTTAAATGTATCCTTTTCAAATGTAACCGATTCGAAAATCTGACTTTTTTTTCATTGTGCTCATCTTAAATTTGGTCATGGTTTTCTCCATCTCTCTCAATGGAATTCAGGCACACTTTTCTCAGTTGGAATTACCAATCAGTGACTACATTACCGACTTAAAGTCAGTGTTGGATCAGAGTATACGCATTATTCAGGCCATGATTGATATATGTGCCAATAGTGGATGGCTATCAAGCTCGATTACATGCATGCGTCTATTGCAAATGGTCATGCAGGTTATTCTCTTTATAGTTTCTTTTCCTAATTAATTAAATAAATTGGTACGAAGACGGTTTAAAATAAATTAGCATCAGTTTTGTTTGTTTTTTATTTTTTTGTCGGCTTTTCTTTTTTCCTTCTTTTGACATAGGTTCTCCTTTATCTATTTTGCCCCCTTGTGTGTGCTTTCGTTCGTACCCAACTAAAGTTCTTGTTGACATAAAATAGAAGATTATTGGTAATTTAGACAGTGGAGTGTGTGAATGCTTCTTCTACTTTGCATGCTTATCACAGCCTCGATTGCCACACCAACCGGGCAACCATTTCGAAAAATTTCATACTTGAAGAGAAGAGATACAAACTAATAAACAAATGTACAAGGAAAGATTAAAAAAAGCGGAAGAAAACAAAAGGAAAAGTGTGCTTGCAAGTGCGGGTCCCACATTTCAACACAACGATTTGGAGCTTAGATGGCCAACTATTTGTTCCTTTCTGAATGTTTTTCCTACGCTTTAGAAATGCTCCTTTATTCACTATGTTTAGGAATACAAATGTAATACAACTGACAAGAGATGACCGCACCCTTTTATTATTGTTATGTGTTTCTTACTCTCCAAGCTTGTTGTACTCAAGAATCCATTGCCTAAACTCTACATAATATTCTTCACGTTTCAAGTGTTGGGCATATCGTGAAACTGAGAAAGTATGTCATGAGACATTTTTAGTCAATTTTCCGTGTTTGAGATATTCAAGGATGCCAGACAGGCATTACCCTTGCTTGCAATGTGGGAAATGAAATGTCTTAAAATTTTTCGACTTACACGATATTTATGAAACTTGCAGGGCTTGTGGTTTGATGTGGATTCAGCATTATGGATGCTACCATGCATGAATGATGACCTTGCAAATTCACTTAAAAAATCGGGATATCTAACTCTGCAGCAACTGTTGAATCTTCCCAAGACAGCTTTGCATAATTTGATTGGAAATTTTCCTGCTTCAAAATTAACTCAGGTCAGAAATGTTCTACGTGATATTTCTACATGATTTTATATTCAAGGTATTAAAGGTTCATCGACATGTCAACAATTACATATCCATGAGTTCGACATCAATATAAGGGATGAATTTGATATTTTCACTATATTGTAAAAATATGAGGAAATATAAATAATAATAATAATAATAATCAACAAATGTTACTAAAATGTGAGTTTTCTCCCTTTCTCTCACTCAATAGATGTATCTAGGGTAAGGATCTGATCGTATCACAAGACTGAAACCTATGCTCCTGTGCACCCGCCTTAGGTGGGGCCGATCCCGCGACTAAGATAGTCGCGCCAGAGGTCGTGCAGTAGCTTCCCATGGAGCATCCTGCGGATCATTAGGTCCGCCCGGTTGGGCTCAACCTCAGAGAAAGGACGAAATAACACTCGTATATATTGAGCTCGTAATGGTACCTCGCAATTCAAAAGTCTCTCTACAGCTGAAGAATGAGCGTGTTCTCTAACCTGCTTTCAAAGAGTGAGCTAACAAAGCTTGTATAAATATTAAGGGTTTGGTTGCAAATATAGCAAAATCAACAAAATTCGCTTAGACACTTAAAATTAGACACCTCACCGTTGTCATGTAATTTTTTTTGGTTGAGTAACGGTTAACTTTAACCCAATGACCATTTAGAAACATTTTTCAAAAAGTGATACTTGGCTGCACCCATCTTTATGCATCGCCTTCAATCACAGGTAGAAAATATTTCTCCCTTGTATATTTGCCTTGCATTGCATCAAATAAGAATCAAAGGACAAAATCTCCAATAGTAATTACATTCGGAAAAGGAAGCCGTAATGTTGCAGCATAGGAGTTGAGAGTAGTTGGAAATAACTAAACTCCGGCTAATTACCCGGCCCAATTAGTTAGCTAGCAACAAGTGACTACATCATAGTATTTATCTGATTTGGATATTTGTTTCTGTTTTTACAGGATTTGCAGATGTTTCCTCGTGTCCAAATGAAGATAAAACTTCAAAGGAAGGACGACGACGATGGAAAAGATCCCTCTCTTAACATTAGATTGGAGAAGATAAGTTCGAGGAAAAACAGAACCAGGGCATATGCACCACGGTTTCCCAAGGTAAAATTCTTAGCTCCATTGTCGAATAGCAAGTTGATGTAAATTAAATGACACGTTCTTTTGCAGATGAAAGATGAAGCATGGTGGCTTGTACTTGGTAACACCTCTACGTCGGAACTGTATGCTTTAAAGAGAGTTTCTTTCGCTGATCGCTTGGTCACAACCATGCAGTTGCCTCCAAAAAGAAATGACTTCCAGGTTAAAGTGCTTCCGGCAACTAAAATCCCTGTGTGTTTGACTCGTTATTTTCTCTCTCCTCGTTTGTTTTTTGTACTACACCAATTGTTTGTTATGTTTAGTGCATGTTTGAAAGTGATTTTGAAAGGGTTAAAATCGCTTTTGTTATATTCAAAGTGACTCCAAAACACTTTTTTAATCACTCAAAATTAATTTAATATTTAATTTTATACTTTAATTCACATCTCATCAAAACTAATTTTGAATTATTACAAACAAGTTTAAGAGCGATTTTGAAACTCAACTTTTTCAAATCCAAACAAACAAACCCACTTGCGTTGGATTTGTAATTGTCAGACTTATTGTCTTTTATGGGTTTTTGATTTATTAACATTTTACATGATAGTTTTTCATTACGTGGATGAGAAATCTATACGTTGAATTAACTTTAACATTCTGACATGCTTCTAATATTTTAGATGGTATGTTTTCCAGGAAATGAAATTGATTTTGGTCTCAGATTGTTATCTTGGTTATGAGCAAGAATACTCCATTAATGTACTGATAAGTGGAAGCAGTTGATCCAATTACGCTCTGTTGAGTATCCAAAACGAAGTCCAATGGCCTGAACTTGAGAGAAGACATTAGATGTCACCACTGGTGCTTGGATGATGGACCGTAAGAGATAGAAAGCGTTGCAACTTGCTAGACAAATTGCCATACATTAACAGGCATTTCTAGCTGGCCATGATGGGGCTTACAGGTAAGTCATATATGCTTCTCTAGCGTAAATAAACCGACCACTGACTAGTATATTCTCAATGTATTTAACATTCTAGTTCAATGATGGAAATCAAATCAATCTTAGATTTCTTGTACAAGTGGTAAATTTTGTAAATCTATTTATTTGGTTTACTACCTTGTTCATTTAATGTCTAAATACAAGTATACTTATCCTTTCTTTTCTTTTTCTTTCCACAGTTGAGGTCTGAGCTCCCCATTCATTGTATTATGCTAATGGTCTACCACTAATTAACGGTGGATTTGATTGGTGATTTAGAAACAAATGTTTCAATATGATATAATGTTTTCAGTCTTTTTGAATGCGTTTAATAGTAGATATAGAAATTGAATTTCAAATTAAAAAGCTTTTATAGTGTTTGATGATATATTTTTTTTTTAAACAAAAAAATAGTTTGTAGTTGATTATATAATTTATAATATAATGTATTATATTCTACATTTTCCTTCTGAAAAATCTAAATATATATGCATGTATGCAGATTCACAGGGTTTAAAAGTTAAAAAAAAAAAATTACCAAACAAATATTTTCGAAATCTATTGAGAAGTGTAAACATTAAACATAATTTAGGTTCCATACCAAACATGCCTGAGTAACTCAAATCCTCTTAATATAACTTCCATACCAAAATGATCAAATAGCAGGAGGCAACATGGTAAATGGATCATGGATGGAATCTTTCAAACCTTGAAGACTAAGGGGAGAATAACTCAAGCAAATTTGCCCTAAAAAGTAAAATCAGGAAGGGATCAGTGGTTCTGAACAGAATCAAAATTGATTGAGATCAGAATATCGAATTGGGCATTTTATTGCTAATGAGAATTTTCTGTTTATTTACATCGTAACATTAACCATACAACCATGCACAGAATGGTAGCTGAGGCTAATCCCACTTTGAATCAAAGAATCCTGGATCTCTCATCTCTGAATAGTATAAAAAATGAAGATTCTTAATCCTATGCACTCAATATATAAGAATCAATGCTTCTACATTTAGAAAATAATGTAGAAGTTCATTTGGTTATATCACCAAAGCAATTATATGTGAGAACCTACATGTGGGGGAATTACCTTCAATTGTAATTACCGTCTCAGTGGGATGCCAAACCCAAATATGAACCTCTACCACACGAAGTCATAATCAAGAAATTACAACATATCTATCGTCAACCAATGACTGTTGAGATCTTGGTTATAGAGTTGCATGGATTGTGTATCAAATAATAGAATACCATGAAATAGAGAATAAATAAACATCATGATACCCCACCAAGGAAAGAAACATAAAAGGACAAATGCTCAAAGTACATTCATATATTACCTTAATAAGCACATCCACACCAAATAAAGTTCCCGAGCCAGATGAAATG
Organism: Citrullus mucosospermus; assembly: GCA_030954485.1. Taxonomy (NCBI): domain Eukaryota; kingdom Viridiplantae; phylum Streptophyta; class Magnoliopsida; order Cucurbitales; family Cucurbitaceae; genus Citrullus; species Citrullus mucosospermus. The sequence goes on from CM062058.1 coordinate 25,544,850, forward strand.
AAGTTAGAATTAAATATAGAACTTCAATACTCACTAGAATCTAATGAAACACATAAGGAACAATTAGCTCATAAAGCATTCTATTTCGATCACCTCCACTCAATTGTGCATTGTTTTTTTTTTTTTTTTCCTTTTTTTTGTACATGTAGGCCTTAGATGTCGCCAGCCTTTAAAATCGTTGAAACTAATCACTTTCCTGGAAAAGTAACGAGCTTGGCCCACATTGATAATGCTAACAAGATTGTGAAGGAGAAACCCACCTCACGACAACTTGAGATGTTAAGGAGAACAGTTTTTGGGCAATTTGTTGATATGGATGTTGAAGCACCGAAGCAAAGACGAGAAAAAGTGTCACTGCACAAACAGATTATAAGTGGAGGGCCCACATAGTGAAAATACCATTTTGACCCTTATTCAATACTTTTAATTCTACCTTTATTTAACACATTCTTTAAATCCCAACTTCAATTCTAAAACTATTTTTTTTTATTCTTATTATTTAAATTTAACTTCGAAAATTAGATTTTGGAAATTCCAAGTTTTTCAGGTAAAATAAGATATAGAAATTTCAATTTAGTTAGTTGCACCAAATCTTAAGGGATATTTATCTTTCGATAATTTATGTTAGAACCAAATTTGAAGAGAAATTTGTTTCCTTTTTACTTACCATTCTTATTTTCGAAATATAAAATTTAAGATATGAGAAAACTGGAATTAAATTCCCTTTTTAATAATATTGATTAAAAAAAAAAACTTACCATTTTACTGGGAAAAGTGGATTCTCGTAAACTGTTTATTTTTATTTAAAAAAAAAAAAATCCTAAGTTAAATAATTCTATAAGATTTCATAAGATTTCCCCATAAAGAAATTTAAGTCTCAGTTTTTTCAGATCTTAAATTTTATATCTCGAAAATAATAATGGTAAGTAAAAAACGTATAACTCACCGGAAAACTTCTCTTCGTGGGGCCTCACCTGAAAAAGGTCAAAAATGTTAGAAGAAATATCAATTTCCCCAATTTGCCCTTAGTTCTTTAAGTATTCTCATTTTACCCTCATAACTTCTCCATTGGTGTATAAGTGCTTCTCTTCTACCCACTTCACTAAAAAAAGGGAGAAATTATAATTTCGGGAGATCAATAAAATTAATAAGATAACCAGTGAAAATAGAACAACAATAGAAGAAAATTTCTTAGTCGAAGCATTTTGCATACGGATGATAAATCTTTGATCAAAAGATCATGCATGCATAGAGTGATGTCTTGTTAGTTAGAAAAGTCGGGTCATTACTCTAACGGTAAGTTTTATTATGGACAGTTTGCTATATTGCAAATATAGCAATCGGTCCAAAGTATTTGCAATTATAGCATAATGGTCAATAGTATAAATCTCTAAAAGTGCTATTCAATACAAGTACTTTTATTATTTAGAAGTATATATTATGAATGACTTGATTTAGAAGTTTGTTTATATAGATAAAAAAAAGAAACTCATAACACTAAAAATATCTTGTGAATGCATATGGATAAGAACTTCGAATAGGTAAAACCCAAATACAAAACAATGGAAAAAACTTCTAAATCTTCTAAATGATCTTCGGAATTTGTAGTTTTCTTTTTTGCAATTTTTTTTAATATCATATTTAAATGTGTTTGTTTGTTTGTTTTTTTTTCAATTTTCATTTTAAATTTTTAGAAGAATTTGATTTAGAAATTCATTTACATAAAGAGATGAGATTTGGATTCTAAATGGGGAGTGTATTGAAGGTGTTTGATGATTTTCTCTTTATATATTGACTCCAATTGAAGAAATTGTTCAAATTATTGAGAAAAAATATATATGGTTTATTTAAATTTTTATATTATAACTTTTAATAACGAGCATTGTGTGGTGGAGAAGACAACGAGGGAATGAAAAAATGAAGATGTTAAATAATCCAAATAAGGTACACATTGGCCATTACTTCCCTCCCCTTGGTTTTGTAGATTATACGATCAAATGATTTGGTTTACACAATTTTTTCTTTATTTTTTATTTATTTAATTATAATGCATTTAGGTATGAAGACTCACATCAATAAAATTTATTTTGATTTTATAGATTACTCATTACATGATATCCACCATATTTTTTTTAATTAGTTTTTATTCTTTTAAATTTGTTTTATCTTATTGCATTGTATTTTATAACTACACATCCCAACATTTGCTTTCATAGAATACGAGATCTCCACTATATTTGTTTTACCCAACTTTCATTCTTTTAAAATTGCTTTTATCATATTGCATTGTATTTAAATATAACAACTCACCCTAATAAAATTTATTAGATTTTATAGAATACATCATTTCCATCCATTTTAGTTCAAACTTGCAACTAAATTTTGAATTTTAGGCTATATGGAATAGATTGGATGTTAACTATATAGTTTCAAATAAATCTTTATTTTACAAGATTATTGAAAAGGGGAAAAAATAGAGAAGATGTTTTAGATTTAGTTTTAAACCATTTAGTATCTCTTGGATTATTTTCTAATATATGCCCCACCAAAATCCAACCACTCACTTTTTTACAAATGAACATTAATTAGGTCAAATGTATACTAAAAAAAAATTGGTTGGAGAAAAAATTAATTGAAGTTAACATATTCGGAGAAATTTAGTGCACCATAAAAAGAGTAAAATTATTCATTTTTCATCTTTTAAAAATATTAAATTAAACTAATTTTAACTATTAATAATAAATCAACAAATGTAGATTGGTTAAAGTATATATTTGAAAGCTTAGTGCTAAACATTAGCCACAATCAAATAAAAAAATTATTTTATTTTATTGACTCCTAACTAGGTGAAAATTAAAATATATATATATATAATCCGACTAATTAAATTAGCAGCTAATTTATCATTTTTAATAAAATTATTTTAATCGTTTAAGTAAGTTATCGAAGGTCGACCTAAAATATAATATAATTATATATAGATGTATATATGTATGAAAAAAAACTTAAATATTTGAAATAACAAAAACAAAATTTTAAATTTGATTTCTACATCCTTTACTATTATGTATATCTTACAAGTATATTTATATATTTACTAGTCACGTGTATTGCACGTGTCATGGAGAGAGAAAAAAAAAAGAAAAGAAAAATGAAAAAACGTACAAATTTCCCGACCCCCCAACAAGGCCATAAATACTGGCAGTAGCGCCGAAACTGTTGTCTTCCAAGTTGGGCTCCTCTAAAACCCTAAAACCCTAGAGAAAACGATTTCCTCTAGAAGTTCGGCCATGTCGAAGCACAAGAACACGTCACCGGCTGTCGGTTCCGACGATCAGCCGCGAGAGGATGTTGCTGACTTTGTGATCAAGCCTCACAGTTTTACTCCTCCGGTGGACACATCTCAATGGCCTATTCTTCTGAAAAACTACGACCGTCTTAATGTACGTACTGGTCATTACACTCCTCTGCCGTCTGGTTTCTTGCCTCTCAAACGGCCTCTGGCTGAGTATATCAGGTACGGTATTCTCAATCTTGATAAACCAGCGAATCCGTCGTCGCACGAAGTTGTTGCTTGGATTAAGCGGATTCTTCGGGTTGATAAAACGGGTCATAGTGGTACTCTGGACCCAAAGGTAACTGGGAACCTGATTGTGTGCATTGATCGAGCCACGCGGCTTGTGAAATCGCAACAGGGTGCGGGTAAAGAGTACGTGTGTGTTGCTCGGTTGCATTCTGCTGTGCCCGATGTTTCTAAGGTTGCTCGGGCTCTGGAGACGCTCACTGGGGCTGTGTTTCAGAGGCCGCCCTTGATATCTGCTGTGAAAAGACAACTTAGGATTAGAACTATATATGAAAGCAAGCTTCTTGAGTATGATGCTGATAAACATTTGGTTGTGTTTTGGATTTCTTGTGAAGCGGGAACTTATGTTAGGACGTTATGTGTGCACTTGGGTTTGATTCTTGGCGTTGGAGGGCATATGCAGGAGCTTAGGAGGGTGAGATCTGGGATTTTGGGTGAGAAGGATAACATGGTTACAATGCATGATGTGATGGATGCTCAATGGGTTTATGATAATTTCAAGGATGAAAGCTACCTGAGGAGGGTAATTATGCCTCTTGAGGTGGTTTTGACGAGCTATAAAAGATTGGTTGTCAAGGATTCTGCTGTTAATGCTATTTGTTATGGTGCGAAGTTGATGATTCCAGGGTTGTTGAGATTTGAAAACGATATTGGAGCTGGGGAAGAAGTTGTACTTATGACCACCAAAGGTGAAGCCATTGCTCTTGGTATTGCAGAGATGACTACTGCAGTGATGGCAACTTGCGACCATGGTGTTGTTGCAAAGATCAAAAGGGTTGTGATGGATCGAGATACTTACCCAAGGAAGTGGGGACTAGGTCCAAGGGCATCAATGAAGAAAAAACTTATTGGGGAAGGGAAGTTGGACAAGCATGGAAAGCCAAATGAGAACACTCCTCAGGAATGGATGAGGAATTTGGTTTTACCCACTGCTACCGACACTGCAACTGCTAAGCCTACTGCTGCAGAAGAGACAGGAAAAGATGACGGTGGGCGGAAGCGAAAACTAGATGAAGAAACTGAAGCTGCTCCAGCTAAGAAACTGAAGGCTGAAAAGGCTGAAGAAGTTGAAGAAGAAGTCGGGAAGAAAGAAAAGAAGAAGAAGAAGAAGAAAGACAAAGAGAAGGGTACTGCAGAAGAACCTTCGGATGAGGAGAATGTTGAGAATTCAGAGAAGAAAAAGAAGAAGAAGGACAAAGAAGCTAAAGAAGCAGGTACACCTGAGACACAAAAGTCCGAGAAGAAAAAGAAAAAGAAAGATAAGGAGTCTGGAAATGACGATTCTCAATTACCTGCTGCTGATGTTCAAAACGGTGAAGCAGATGGTCATGTTGATGGAAGTGAGAAGAAGAAGAAGAAGAAGAAGAAAGAGAAGAATAAAGAAGATGCAGAAGAATAAGATAAAGGGATCAGATTCTACTTTATATTTGGGTAACTCTGATTGTATGGCCATCTATTTCAGTTTCTAGATTTTGCAAGTTCTTTTATTATGCATTTCCTGTAGAATTTTTGTTTCAACATTTCGGCTTTAAAATGTAGGCTGCTCGATTCTCAAAATCTTCCTTCCTAATACCTTCTTGGATTTATTTCATCTTTTGCGAGCTGATGATATTGGTGATGATATTTTAAAACTAGCAAATGTTGGATTACCAAAAAGCTGGATGCTGGAAGAGCAGGAATGGCTATATACATCTATGACCGCAAGAAAATCAATGTTGTTTTTGTTTGTATAATTTATGATGTGAAATCAAGGTGGCACTTACTAGTTTGCTTATTCCCGAATGTGGGTTTTGGTAATTTTGTTGGTTTCTAGTAGATCTAGATTTAGATTTTACGCTTCAAGTTTTTCAATGTTATATTGGTCTTCTGCGAACAATTTCATTTTTCATGGCCGATCAAAGATTCGATGAAGGGTCTTGAAGAATCGCACGTTCTTGTTCGACCAGATGATATGTTGCCTCTATATATAAATATCACAAAATCTATTCTTATTCTTATTCTTATTATTGAGGAACTGCGAATTGCAATAAACAAACAAGACCTTACAATCCATAGTCAAGGACAATGGTAGCGAGATTAAGAGCGAGAGTAACATGAGTATCAACGGCAACATTTTACCAGATATGTTATAATGAAGAACACACGAACATGCATAGATGATGAATACAGTAAGTTCGCTGGGGTGTTAGAAGGAATGTTTCTTCATCAGCCATTGCACAACTGGTTCAATTGTTTTCTTATATATCATTTCCCCTTAGGACGGTACCGTAATCAATAAGATGAATTGCATTTGTTGTTTTTAGAAAAGAAACATAGTTTATTGTTAAAACATATACGAGAAAACAATTCTCCATGGTGTGTTTGCTCCTAGTTGGTGTGTCCCAAGTCACAAATGTGGTGCATCCATTCTGGTGTTCTGTGACTTTGCCCGATCTTAAAATCAAACCTCAAAGACTAAGGGGAGAATAACTCAGACAAATTTGCTCAAAATACTGGAAGAGATCAGTGGTTCAGAATATCGAATGAGGCTTTATTGCTAATGAGAATTTTCTGTTTATGTTTATTTACATCGTGTGTAAACATCAACCATTCAACCGTAAAGAGTTGAGGCTAATCCCACTCTGAATCAAAGAATCCTGCATCTCTCATTTCTGAATAGTACGCATTCTCCAAAAGGAAGTCTTCCTCCTGAAAAATGAAAATTCTTTATCCTTTGGAGTCAATACATAAGAATTAAAGAGGTTCAATTTCCCAAACCCTGTATTTGTTTGAAAAAGCAAAACAAAACAAAACGATACAAAACAAAAAATTGAATTTTAGAAGTATCAGCTACAATGCACAAAGGGTTCACCTGGAAAAAATCTGCCAGAAACGTCACGTAGAGGAAAGGAAGATACATGGAATGGTAGCTGATAACCGTGAAATTGTACAACCTACAACATAAAATCACCATCTCTGTAACTTCCACAGAGATTGAGGGTCCATTTGGAATAACTTAAAAAATAAATGTTTTTCAAAAATTCATTTTCATTTAAACACTCTTAATATGAAGTGTTTAAAATAAATATACTGATAGCTTTCAAAATCCATTTTGACTGATTTCCAAATATTTGTATTTCATTCAAAATGATTTATGTTTTAAATTAAACACTTGAAAAGGTATTCCAAACACACCCTAAGATGAAAAGTCATTCCATACACACCCTAAGATTATTGAGAAGAGAATCTGAACAGTAACTCATTGGATAGTATAAATAAAGGAAGGTACAATTACCAGATGCCAAACCTAACTCCAAACGCGGCAAGCCCGCTGGCAAAAAATGCTAAAGCGCTAACAACAAACATCACAGCGATGTAATTGTAGAATGATGGTCTGGCTGTAGACACAACAAATCCCTGTTAATTTGATGAAAATCGGTATAGAAATAACGACTGAGAAATGAATATGTGCTAACGTGGTAGCTTATCTCTCCATTTTGAGAAGTGAACAAACAATATGTAGCCATATGCTGCGGTTAGCAATAACTTGTGGATGGTCCATACACCCCACTTTGCCCAGTGTGAACTACCAACCCCAATGAACAGTGGGATGCCAAATCCAAACACGTATATGACCTGAACAGAAGTTCATTTGGTAAATACGTAGATGTTCAATTACCATAGCGGGAAGGGTGGAAAATTACAAACAAATAAAACAAAAAACAAAAACTGAACAAAACTAAACTAAACTTTTAATTGAAAATATGAAGAGCACGAACGGAGTTAATAAGAATCAAGGAGTCAACAGGAACCACTTGAGTTAGCAACCGAAAAAGAAAAAATAGTAGTAACAATGTTCGAAACAAGGAAAAGAATACACCATCTAGAAGCCATATATTCATCCCAATATGGCTACCACCCTCAAGAATCTTTTGATTTTCTTTTCTATAAATGATCCAAATAAGAACCCTTTACCACACAAAATCATAATCAAGAAATTACAACCGAAATGTCAAACAACTAACTCTGTCGCCAACCAATAACTGTTAGAAAAAAGTCGACTATGGGACCCTAGGCTATAAAGTTGCACAGATTGTGCTATCAAATAAGGGAAAAATCAACCACACAAACCTGAAAGTACATTCATATGTTACCTTAAGAAGCACATCAACACCAACTAAAATTCCGGAGATGACAAAATTGTGCAACAATGCTTCCATCCCACCCGAATAATTTTCTTTGAGTAAGAAAGCTAATAGACTGATTTCCAGAAACAACATTCCAGATGATGTGAACAATGACAAAAGATTCCAAAGAACCTTCTTCCCGGGGGAGCATTCCCATGCCTGCTTACAAAGAATTAAAACAGTACAAATTTACGAAAAGTATCCATCTCATAAATCAATAACCAATGGAAAAGATATGTAAAGTTAAAACTGCCGGGATAATACATCACAATAAATATAAGATACGCTATGGCTTGGATAAGCAATATGTCAAATTCTGATAACAGGCACTTGCAAGTGCTAGTAGCACCGCCACTGACTCAATCTCATGAACTTCAGAATATATCAAAATGTAGCCCCAAGTCTGAAAACATGGGGTTGGTTCGGATTCAAGACTGCTTAGCATAATACCATTAAAACCAGCAGGACATGTTGGAAGCAGTACGAGTCTAGATTCTAGAATCCTTTGTTCTTTACTTCAAAAAAATACTCCCATGATGATGAATGAATAAGTACTGTTAAAAACCTCTTTATGTACCCAAGCCCTAGTAGGCATATTCGATGCAGAATAGACTAAAGTTGTCGTAACTGCTGGTTATCTCTTCTTAAAGTGCCCATCCCAAATATTAAATGAAGGGGGTGATCAGAAGCTTTGTCTTCAGGTTTCCATGGGATCAACAAGGATTTGAAGACCAAGTTGTTGCGGTTGGATGCAACTAGGCTCTCTTTAGGAATAAACTCAAAATGAATAGGAGTTTGAAAACGAATTATTATGTGCAGGTACCCGACACACAAATCCTATATTACCGTCGTGCAAGAGAGCTCATTAGTCATTAAATCAAAGCAAACTATACATCGTTAAAGTCCACCTCACCTGAAGAGAGCACCAAGCAAGATTTAGGAGCGTAGTGATCCAGAGAAGGGCATAATACGAAACCATTATAAACGACCGACCAAGAAAATACATCTTCATGTTCTTGATGGCACTAATCGCCAAATAGATGGCGAACAAAACCGAGGGCGCAACCAATAGAGCACTATACCACATTCCATGGCAACCGGAGGAGGAAGTGACGGCAGTGAGTCCCCGGTCGTCCCCATTGGGCTGAGATGAAAAACTCCCAATAGGCGACAAAGGGTCTGCGGCACTGTAAACTGCTTGGAGAATCGTCCCCATTTCTGGGAGCAGCGAAATTAGGTAAGTTTGCGATCTACTGAACTCAGATCCTGCGACCCATAAAAGAATCAAGCATGGATGGATTGGGAGAGAAGGAAATAGGGAAATTTGAAGCAAATTATCGGAACTGCAAAGAAGAAGACGATGATTCATACGAAATCTAGTCGATGGAAAACGACTTCAATAACTAATCGATGTAAGAAAAACAGAAGTTTTAACTTTGAAGACCTCTATTCTATTTGAAATTCTATAAAATGTCCCATTTCGGCCAGTTTTTAATAATATACATATATATATAATATATATATATAGGACCTATTAGATGTAAAAAGTCATAAATATCCCTGTGAGGAGTTTAAGTAATTTTAGATTAAATAACCATTTTAGTCACATGTTTTACTTATTAGACTTTCAATCAATCTTAAATTTACTCTTAATTTTTTTACCAAAATTGATTAAATAATAATAATAATTTTCATGCAAACAAATATAGTCTATAAATATGTTTGCAAAATTTATAGTAAAAATAATAATAGATAACAAAAGGTACTAAAATCGGAGAATAAATTTAAGATTTATTAGAAACCTATGGACTAAAATTGGACAATTGAAAATGTGGGAACTAAAAATTGAACAAACTTGAAAATATAGAGACCAAAAAAATTTATATGGTTTTGTATATGTCAAGTAAATCCAATTTAGAATGTTTAAATGTAGGTTAACACATATATTCATATAACTCAAGTATTTATTGTCCTAATGTTGGTATAGACATATTAGACCATTGTATCATGTGCCTACATGTTCCAACCCGACCGAGTGAGACGACCATCTCACAAATTTGTTAATAGTCATGTTCCTACTCAACTATGTACACATTGATAGTTGTTTTGTTTTGTTTGTTATTCCATATTCGCCTAAAGTTTAGGTTTACAGTTTGTTAATTGTTTTTTCTTCCCAACTATAGTCATATTAAATCATTGAAATTCATCTACTCTCTCACAGGTAAATCTAGTTTATGAATCGAAGGATGCAGCATCCGCATGCACAACCTAGACCAAGACACATACTTGAACTTTTATCTTCTATTACAAGCAATAAGTGCACTTATCCATCGGTCTCAGAAAGCTTAATTGAGTGTTTATTTCTTTTCTTTGGATCGAATTGTTAAGACCTGATTTGTGTACTTGCCTTATTGTTTACTACTGTCCCGGGTACGTTATCATTTATTTATTTAGATTTTTCCCACTTGATCTTCCTCAAATCTCTCTAATTAGGTGTGCAAAATCTTTCCTTTTGTAGGCTTGTATTGTTTCTCTATGTATTCAAGCAACACAGAATACACACAAAGAGCATTCTGTCTCTCTCTCGTTCTTCTCCTATTTTTTTCTTTCAAAAATCAAATTAGGTACTAGAGCCAAATGGCCACGCTAGAAAGAACGATCTACCTGTGAATTCAATTACCCTCACACCCTCTTCATCCACCAAAAACGATTCTGATTTAAAAGTCAGCAAGGAAACTCAACTTGTTCCTAATAGGTATCAAGTGCGTTCTGGCACTATGCCCTTTGGAACCCCTTCCTTCACCAATCTTCTCAACCAGGTTACCTCTATCAAGCTTGACAAATGCAATTTTCTCTTATGGCAGAATATTGTCTTACCCATTCTAAGAAGCTACAAGTTGGAAGGCCATCTTATCGAAAAAACTCCTCCTCCTGAACAATCAATTATTATTCCACCATATGAAGGTGAAACTAATGGTCTTCTTCCAAATCTCGAATATGACATTTGGCTTGTTGCTGATCAGATCCTCGTGGGCTAGCTCTACAACTCGATGTCTCCTACTATTGTAGCCCAAGTCATGGGCCATGATGAAGCAAAAAATCTATGGAATGCTATTCAGGAGTATTATGGAGTTCATGCAAGGTCTCAAGAAAACTACAACCGTCAGATGTGCAGCGAACAAGGAAAGGTAACACCAAAATGGAGGATTATCTATCCTCCATGAAAACTTATTTTGACAATCTTCAGCTTGTTGGTTTTCCAATGGATATGCGTACTTTTACTTCTTATATATTGGCTGGCTGGATGAAGAATACACTCACGTTTGCTGTTACTTGGAAATGGCCTTTGCCGCAGCTGGATGTAAGTAACGCTTTTCTTCATGGTACTCTCAAACAAGATGTTTTCATTGCTCAACCTCAAGGGCATGTTGACTCTCGATTCCCCCATTATGTTTGCATGCTTCCCAAGGCCCTTTATGGGCTTAAATAAGCTCCTCAGGCATGGAATGATCAACTCAAGTCTGTCCTTCTTTCTTAGGAATTCTTGCAATCCAAATCTGATGTGTCATTATTCACCTACCACTCTACTCGAGAGATCATGTTTCTGCTTGTCTATGTGGATGATCTTATTCTTACCGGCTCAAGTGATCACTTACTTAAATCATTCGTCACTAAACTTCAAACTGAGTTTACCCTAAAAAAATCTTGGTCTCTTCATTATTTTCTCGGAATTCAGGCTCATTTAACCTCCACTGGTTTGGTGCTCACTCAACCCAAGCATATCCAAGATCTACTCAGACGACTTGACCTTTCAACATCTCAAACCAACCCTTTCTCCAATGGTCTCAGGTAAAAATCTCAGCCTTCATGACGGGCCACTAATGGATGATCCCCACCTCTATCAGAGTACTCTTGGCTCTCTTCAATATCTTCTTCACATTCATTCGGACATTGCTTTTGGTGTTAACAAATTGAATTAGTTTAATCAAGTTCCCACCATAAATCATTGGCAGACCCTTAAACCAGTTCTTAAGGACCTACAGGGTACTCTCACTCTCGAATTCCACATCCAAACGACTCGATGTCTCTCCCTTACAGGCTTTTCTGATGCTGATTGGGTGGCTTCACCTGATGATCGCAAGTTCATTGGCCTAACACTGAATTCGAGTATTAGGCTCTCTCTCACGTGGCTTGTGAGATCATTTGGCTTTGTTCCCTGCTTCGTTAACTTCGTGTATCTCTTCCTTTCACCCTTATCACTTGGTGTGATAATCTTTTTGCCACATCTCTTGCATACAATCCGCTTTTTCATGCTCAAACCAATCACATTGAAATCGATTTTCATTTCGTTCGTGATCAAGTTCTTGCAAATCTTCAAGATTGCTGATTGTCTAACCAAACCATTCCCAAAACAAACAACATTCGATTTTTCACGCTCAGACTAAGCACATTAAAAATATTTTGTCTCCCTTTCTTCTTTCTTTTTTTTTTTTCTTTTTTTTAATCCATAAAATTTTCAAGTGCAATATAAGATCACATCAAATTTCATCTCATAATTAACTAACAATCTTGTAGTAGTTTAATTTTTGAATGACTAAATTGACAACAAACTCTGTCCTTCATTTTTTCATTAACAAATCTCATAATTAACTAACAATCGTGTCGTAGTTTAATTTTTGAATGACAACAACGCTGTCCTTCATTTTTTCATTAACAATCCTGTTCTATAAGAATGGTATAGAACACCGAGTGATCAAGGTCACGTTCGAACTTCTGATTTTTATATTCATTTTGTTTATGTTCTTATCTTTTGAGATTTTTTCTTGATTCTAAAGTCCTCGTCAAGGAGAAAAGACAAAAATCTTGAGTTTTAATCAAACCTCTCCATGCATTGTGAGTAAACAAATCAACCAATTCCATACAAGAAAAAAAGAAACTTCTTATTTACTTGAACAACTTTCCACAGACAGTAAGTACATTTGTTAGTTTATCAAAATACAAAAAACGCAGATTTAGATGCAAAATCTTTCACAAAAGTCCCATCAATCCACTCAGAAAATGAACAATCCTAGAAAATTTGATGACTCTTTCACTCTTCCATTTCATCATCATCAATTTCTTCAATCTTCATCTTCTTCACAGTCTGAGCAGCATCGCTTCTTGGGACATTGTTGATTTGAATCAAAACATCAGACTTTTTCCCAGTCGCTGCATCAACAAAACCACCGTTCTTCTCCACTCTGTACGCCAACCTATCCCCATCAGCCCCAGCATCAATGTACACAGTTGAATTCTCATCGATTTCTTCTTTGATCAACATTCTGGAGAGTTCCGTCACCACCCTCTTCTCCAGCCATCTTCTTATGGGTCTCGCACCATAGACCTGAAAAAATGACCACAAATAGAGCATAAAGTTAGCATTTTTTTTTTGGGACAAAACGAGGTTGTATGTTCATTTTCTTCATCTATACTTACTGGATCATAGCTCTCTGCTAAGACGTAATCAAGAGCAGCATCGGTCACGGCCAAGGCAACACCTCTCTCGGCCAGCCGGGCTGCAACATCTTTCATTTGCAGCCTAGCAACTTTCCTCAGTTGGTCGTGTGAAAGGGGATCGAATATAACAATTTCGTCCAGACGATTAAGCAGCTCTGGCCTAAAGTGTTTCCGCACCTGAAAGAAAAGGCAAATATTAGCTACATTGTAATGACCAAATGGTGATTTATAGACGGAGAACAAAGAACTGGTTATATTTTTGGTACCTCTTGCATGACTCGATCACGAGCAACTTGCATTGTGCACTTGCCCATAAGCCCAGAAAGGAGATGTTCAGCTCCGAGATTAGAAGTCATGATAATGACTGTGTTTCTGAAATCTACAGTCCGGCCTTGACCATCGGTTAGTCTTCCATCGTCTAAAACTTGGAGAAGAGTGTTGAAGACAGAGATGTGAGCTTTCTCCACTTCATCAAACAGAACAACACTGTAAGGCCTCCGCCTTACTGCCTCTGTGAGTTGGCCTCCTTCTTCATGCCCAACATACCTGAAAAATCACAAGCACCAGTGAGATTTTGTTCACTAATTCCTATAAACTAAAACATTGTTCTTGTTCTATATGATGAAGAAGAGTATTTACCCGGGAGGAGCACCAATGAGGCGTGAAACTGAGTGTTGTTCCATATATTCAGACATGTCAATCCTCACCAGGAGGTTTTCATCATCGAAAAGTTGCTCGGCGAGTGCCTTTGCAAGCTCGGTTTTGCCGACACCAGTTGGACCCAGAAACAGGAAAGATCCTGTTGGTTGTTGTGGCCTCCCCAAGCCAGCTCTTGATCGCAAAACAGCCTCGGCAACAGCATCCACAGCTTGATTCTGCCCCACAACTCTCTTGTGCAATCTATCAGCAAGTCCGACTAGTCTCTCTTTGTCATTCTGGCCGAGCCTCGTGACAGGTATTCCTGTCCAGCGGCTCACCACTTCTGCTACTTGTTCCGGTCCAACAGTTTCGGTCAACATTAGATTCTCATCAGTGTTCCCTTCAATCCGTGCTATTGCAGATTCTACCTCTTGGATTGCTCCATATCTCAAATCAGCGGCCCTTGCCAAATCATATCTCCTTTCAGCCTCTTGCAAAGCTATTTGTAGTTCCTCTCTCCTTTGCTTAAGTCTTCTAATCTCATCAATCCTTTCTTTCTCCTTACGATATTTCATCAACAAAGGTTGAAGCTTATCTCTCAAATCATCAAGCTCTCTCCTCACCTAGAGCAAAATCAATTAAATGTCAGCAAATGCATACCCACAAGTTACAAAGACTAAAATAATAAGAAGCAATACTCACTTCAACAAGACGAGCTTTACTAGCTTTATCCTTCTCCTTTTCAAGAGCATGGAGTTCGACTTCCAGCTGCATTCGTTTCCTCTCCAAGTTGTCAATTTCTTCAGGCTGACTATCAAGCTGGACCCTCACATTAGCACAAGCTTCATCAACTAAATCAATTGCCTTATCAGGAAGGTGACGCCCTGTACAATGTAAACCAAATCAACATCAATATCTTCATGATCATTATAATTAGCTCCAAGAGATTGATATGAGCTGGAAGAAAACAGACACATACCGCTGATATACCGACTCGAAAGCTGCGCTGCAACCACGAGAGCTCTATCTTGTATCCTAACACCATGATGACCTTCATATCTCTCTTTCAATCCTCGAAGGATGCTGATAGTGTCAGGCACACTCGGTTCAGCCACATAAACTTGTTGAAACCTCCTCTCAAATGCTGCATCCTTCTCTACATACTTCCTGTACTCTTCAAGAGTAGTTGCCCCAATGCAACGTAGCTGCCCTCTTGCCAGCATAGGCTTGAAAAGATTGGCAGCATCCATAGACCCTTCTGTCCTTCCAGCACCAAGAACAAGATGGATCTCATCTATAAACAATATGACTTTCCCTTCTGCATCTTCAACCTCCTTCAATACCGCCTTCAATCTCTCTTCAAATTCTCCCCTGTACTTAGCCCCTGCAACCAGAGCACCCATGTCCAAAGCTATGAGCCTCACATCAGCAAGATTACTTGGGACATCTCCCCTTACAATTCTCTGGGCTAATCCTTCAACCACTGCAGTTTTACCAACTCCAGGCTCCCCAATAAGAACTGGGTTGTTCTTAGTCCTTCTCGATAAAATCCTCACCACTCTACGAATTTCTTCATCACGGCCAATAACTGGGTCGAGTTTCCCAGCTTGTTCTACCAGGTCTCGCCCATAAGTTTTGAGTGCCTGAAAAGTTGTGTCTCCAGATGCACTCTCCACTTTCTTCCCTTCTTTTCCACGGAGTTTCTCGACCTCAGACTTAACTTTCGCGGTGGTGACACCAGCTTCTTTAAGCAGATCCCCAATCTGAGAATCCTCAAGAAGGCCAAGAACTAATTGATCGACAGCTAAATGCGTGTCCCCTCGCGATTTTTGCGCAGCTTGTGCTCTTCGAATCACCTTAATCAGAGTCGTACTCGCCGGCACTTCATCGGGAGCAGGGGATTGAGATGGGAGCTTCTTCAATGCCCGCTTGAAAACCGTCTCCACTTCTTGATGGGCATTGTCACCGCCGGAACTAGCAATCGCTTGGCTCAAAATCCCACTCGGATCAGAAATCAAAGCAACCGCCAAATGAAGCGGTGTCAATTGAGCATGGCCGGAATTCAATGCCAATTCATGAGCTCCGGCGAGTGCCTCATTAGTCTTGTGGGTGAATTTATCAGGATTCATATCCGCCAAAAAAGAATCTTAAAAGCAGAAAGAAAAAATACGAACAATCAACACCAATCCGAGCGAAAAACAACGAAACCCATCAAATAAACAACAAAAGCAAGAACAATCACATTGAATCAAACCGGAATCGATAAATTAAAATGAAAAGTAAAGAGATCACCATACCTTCTATTCAAAGAACAGAAACTGTGATCGATAAGGAAGAACAGCGATGCTCTTGTACAAAGCCCTTCCAACAGGAGTAGGAAACTCGATTTGAAAGAAACCCTTTGGTGCGTGTAAAAGAGAAATCCAAATTCGATAATGGAAATGTTGCGTAAGAATGCTTATGCAGAGAAATAGAATGAGACTGCAGAAAGACGGTGGAGGCATGGTGTTCTTATGGAATGAAAATGGAGAAGTCTGGAAGGAGCTAGAATTTGCGAGATTTTAACAGAAATTATTCACAATGCCACTACACGGCCCCACATCCCCCATCATTTGTTATTTCCATTCTCTTTTTGCCCTTTTTCTTTTACTATGGAAAATTTTAATATGTGGCTTTTCTTTTTTTCTTTTTTTTAATGAAAATAAATCAAAATATTTATAAATATAACTAAATTTTACTATACTTAGTCTAACCCATTATTAATAAAATGTAATATTTTATTATTATTTATAAATATTTTTAACGATTTTGTCATTAAAAATAATTCCTTTCTTTTAAAATAAAAAATTATTTAATATGTCATTTATGAGTGATTTTAAAAAGGTTAAAATTATTTTTTTTTGTTTTTAAAATTATTCCAAAACATATTTTTAATTATTTAGATCAAGGTTATTTTCAAATATGGAAAATTTAACTAAAATATTTATAAATATAGCAAAATTTTACTATTTATTTGTGATAACACATGTAGTAGTCTATCACGATCTCTCATGGTCTATCGCAGATAGACTGTGATATTTTGTTATTACTTGTAAATATTTTCAACAGTTTTGTCATTTAAAATATTTTTCCTCAATCATAGTGATAAAAAAATGCATTTAAAAGCATAAAATTAAATAATAAATCGATTTTGTGTGATTAAAGACGTGTTTGGAGTGATTCTTAATGTGAGAAACATGATTTTAACTATTTGGATGGTTCGTTAGAAAATACTTTTGGTCTCTACATTTTTATGAAAATAACATTTTCGTCCTTGAACTTTAGATGGTACGGTAATGATTAGTCTATGTATTTATAAATGTGTATGAGTCTAATCTCCAAACTTAAAAAATAACAATTTAGTTTGTCTACTTAACAATTTATAACGATTTAGTTTTTATCATGAAAAATATCACGAAGATTTTAATGAAATTTTCTACCCATGTAGATCGAAAAGTTATAAACTATAGAGATTAAGTCGTAAGTAATAAAAGTTGACACTTAATTTTGCTAAAAAATTTTACGATAAGGACTAAATGGTTACTCAATCAAGTTTAAGGACTACATTGTTACAAATTTGAAATTATAAGAACTACATAATTACAAACTAATTTTTATGGACTGTTAGATTTACATAAGTTTAGAAATCAAAAATATTTTTTAACCTTAATAATTTGATTGCAATATAGTTTTCTCATATTAATATTTGATAATAGTATTAAGAAAAAAATAATTTTTAAATATAACAAAATATCATTTATAAATAGTGATAGACATCTATATCACTAATAGTCTATTATTGTCTATCACTAATAGACACTAACATTTTGCTATATTTGAAAACATTTCCAACAATTTTATCATTTAAAATAATTACTCTATTACAAAATTTATTGTTTATTTAAAAATCAAAGTCTAACCTTTTGACGGGTAAACTTTTAAATTCATCAAATTGACTATAAATATAGTTAAATGTTGCAATACTGCTCTTTATTCAATTTCTAACAATTCACCTATTACCTTGAACTAAAAATAAGGTAAGAATCTCTGTAAATTTAACTATTATACAATATGTGTTAGCAAATAAGAGATTTATGGTTCGAATCTTTTACTCATATTGTACTAAAAAAAATTTAAAAAAAAAAAAAGAAAAAAGAGAATAATGTAAGATTCTTGATAATTTTCCTAATTTATGCAAGTTTTAGCTTTAAAAAAAAGATTAAAAAAAACTAAATAATATTTTTCTTTGAAATCTTATAAGTAATGTGCATGTGTTCATAATTCGTGAAACTCTATTCAAGGATTTTAAAATAGAAAATTCATTAGAGGGTATAATATTGGACTAAGATTGCAACATTTTTCTTAATTTTGAATACAATTCAAACTTTATACAATATGAGAAATGCAGGGGTAATTTTTTATTTGTTTTCTTTTATATTCAAATGTGAAGAATTTATTGGAGGTGAAAGGGGAAAATTAATAATAATAAACCAAAAAATATCGGCAAAAAGAAAATGGCTTTGGGTTAGTTTGGATTTTAAAAAATTGTCAATTTATTATTTTAAATCATAAAAATTTAAGAAAAAAAATATTAAAAAGACTGATGAAATCAACTTACAGACATTTTTGTTGGTTTCGTTTCATTTGGTATGTTTGGTCTCTTGAAAGCGACCCATTTAAATTGTAGAATTTGGAGTGCTCTCTTTTGTAGATAAATTCAATTAAATATTTAATCATACCAACTATGAATATTTAGTAATAATTTAAGTATCACGTGTCTTAGATAAGATATTTGAATACTAAGAATAAGAATATATTATTCTGATTACTTTTATTTTATTATTATTATTTTTTTTTGTAAATGATCATTTTTTTTAAGAAGATTCCGGAAAGTTTGATTGGTTTATTGGTGTTCGAGTAAGGTCGCTGACGTTCTTCGCCGTTCCGGAAACGACTGGGACCACCTCGATGAACCTCTCCCATTCTAGTATATCACTATCAAATATCTTCACCTATTATTTATCAAACAAATTCTTATATACTTTCTAAAAAGAAAATGCTATTTAAATTGTATTTTAGTATTTGTTAAGAAAAAAAATTGATGTCATGTATGATTATTTGTATTTTTTTAGTACTCCATAACCTATAAAATATTAGATTATATATATACTTATGAAATTTTTGTACAAATGACTCTTTCATATTTGATGGAACTTTTTCAAATTAACCTCTCATTAGATGCGCAAAAATCATCGAGCTGGAGGGACATCTCTAACACAAGATTGATTTGCAGAAGCGTGAGAAAAAAGAAGGAACGTAAAACATTACTAGTGTGTTATGTCATAATTATAAAGTCAAATTTCATTGGTTCATGAAAGTTGGGTCATTAGAGATGGCCGTAAAAAGGGGCATTCTTACGAAAACCTCTATACCCCATTTTTTTAAAAATACAACCTCTTATATGACAATTGCATAAATAAGCCATTGGAAGGGCCTAACAATTAACAACAATTTATTATTATATTTCTCTTACCAATAAACCAAACATGGCATGAGATTGAAATTCATTAAACCGCCTGTGATATATAATATAGACGGGAAATACAGTTCGAGGAATGGGTAAAAATAGGCCCATGAGAATATGCAAACCAAAGATTTTTCATTGTGACAGAAATTAGTAAAGGGTCCTATGGCACAGAGAATTATTCCAAGAAAACGCCACTTTCATAGCGTAATCTCATCTAACCAATTTACATATGTGGAGTTAATAAGTAGAGCCTCATTAGCATAACCATTTGGATCTGCCCCAATTCTGCTGGTGAATTCTTTAGTCCCCACGTTCGTCTCGCTCAGGATAGAATGCTACATTGCATTATATGATTCAACCGTGTCACTGCTGCTGCTAATTAGAAATGAAAATGAGATACACCTTTCAGTTTCTTATTTCACTGCTTCACGCCTACTTTTTGTCATGAAAATGAAGTTTTTAGAACAAATAAAGCAACTCAAAAGTATGCAGCTCTATCCAACTAGTAGAAAACCAGTTCCCAAAAGTGAAGCACAAAAGAAGACAAGTTCACGAGTAAAAAAGGCCTTTCTCCAATTAGCAGAACTCTAAATCAACCATTATAACATTCATTAACAATGAATTTGGCCTCCCAGTTTTAATTTTGGCCTTGCAGCGAACGGTCAGAGGCTGAAACATTTTCAACTTTAGAAATAGAGACGTTGCTGGTTATGAACCGATAACTCGACTATGTGTACAACAAGGGTGTTTAGAACTTTATACAAAAGAGATAAACGACTGAAATATACTCTAAAATAAAAATAAAGCACACTACAAATCAAAAGCGAAGTAACAAATGGCTATTTACCATTTGCACGTAAAATCAAGCAAAGTTTTCCAGTTTCCACCACAACTAGCATTCAAATAGAAATTAGGTGAAAATACTCACTATTTATCTCATATGAAGCAAGTTTTCACTCCTCGTCGCTGTCATAAACAACTGCCATCCTACGATGGGTTGCAACCTTTCTTGGAGGAGACTCCTCATCAGACTCAATCCCCTTGCGCTTGTGACTGCTCCCATAATCTCTAACCTTATGTTTGGGCTCCTGCAAATAGAAGGGGGAATTTTTATCATAAAAAATGGAAGGATGACAAAAAGAGTTTAAGTGTCGTGGTTTAGGGTGGAGTTAAACATTGGATGGAGTTATACGTAGAGGTTTCCCAATTTATCCAAGGCGAGAGATCTAAAGGGCTATAACCTTCAAAGATCTTGATAAATTGAAATCCCATTGTAATTATTCAACCTGTAATGTTTGGGAAGGCTTTCTTGCAACTTTCGAGGATTGGGGCTTTCCTCCCCTTTTCTTTTTATATTTCATTATATTAATGAGATCTCAATAATACAAATATCAAATCATACCTCAGCCTCTTCATCCACATCTGAAACTTCATTAACTTCTGCCTCTTCATCACGTTCATCATCTTCTTCCCCCTCTTCCTCATACTCCTGCTCTGGTTCTTCAACTCTCCCGGGAACATCATCTTCTCCTTCACTTTCGTACTCAGACTCTTCCCTGTCACTGTCTGAGAAATCCACAGGACGCCCAGATGATTTAGAAGCGGGAAAGAATGGCTTCCTGGGGATGTCTCTAGTTCCCTGTGATGAAATTTTAATTTACCTTTTCAGAACTCTAACTAAAATCAATGAGCAGGATTTCATTTACAAGGTAACAGACCTTCTTTGCATTCATAATACGTTTTTCTGCTCGAGCTTCCGCTTCCAAATCTTCTTCAAAGCGGTGACGGGAGCGACGTGCGTCAATATAATCTGTTTCATCTTCCTGAAAAAATATGGTAAGTTCAGGAATCTCCATACAAACTGCAACACTCCCTCACACATACCCAACCCCCAAAAGAAACCTAGACCGATAATAAAGTAATTTGCAAAGGAACAAGAAAATTACAACAGTATACCTCCTCAAGGGCATCTTCCAAGAACCCAGGTGATAGTTGGCGCCTTCTATCAATGACAGGAGTATATTTCTTGTTAACCTTTTCCTTTTTCCGATTAAGAAGCACATTTGCCCGGATTGTTTGACTCTCGGCCTACAACAGCAAAGTACAGTACAGCAAGTGAATACCATGATTTATGTATTGATTCAGAGCTACAAACACCATTAGACATTTACCCTTTCTTTTTCCTCCTTTTCCCTTTCAGGATCAATGTCCGTTATGCAATTCTTAACCTTATACACCTTCTTATGTCGTGAGTCAACCAAAGCAGTTAATAAGCGGTGAGAATTTGATGTCAGGGATGATGGAATGAACCTCATCTTCCTCATAAGCCTACCTTGTGATTGCAAAATTCCCTGCACGTACAAAATAGATGATCCTCGCATTAAGTATATTTCCACCGATAGAGAAAAAACAAAGACCTGTTATTTGCTCGTTAACAAGTGCAACCACCCCAGAAAGGGAAAATAAGAGTCGCAAAGGCTAAACAGTGCAGGTAGATTTTCTTATTCATTATTTGCAACAAGGAAGGATTTTTTTTTTTTTTTTTTTTTTTTTGGAAGCACAATAAGGATGGATTATCATATCCACATCCGAAGCCCAAAAACATAAATATTAAAAATTCCATGCTCCAAATATAAAATTATCAAAACATCTCTTCAAAGTACACAGGACGTTAGCTCCTCCAATGATGTACTAATATGTAAAATGACAAGGCAGTCCAATCACAAACTATTTTAAGTACACTGCTCACTGAAGCAACAAGAAGATACAGATTTCAGCAATATACTATATACTTGAGGACAATTCTCAGTCTCAAATCCAGAAATTGATATGAGTAGATATAGAACCTTGAGATCAAGCAGTTTAACAACAAAAATAAAGTAACAGAATCATAATCTAAATTTCAATTTTAATTAGTTTTGAGATATCACCTTCCCATGCCGAAGAAACAAGTGTGCTTGATCATGCTTTGCATCTTGCACATTTATGTCGAGCACTTCATTCCCAATTAACAGTTGCAAACTGCCATCTGACCACCTCACAAAACGTGCATTGCTTTCATACTACAAATCGAAAGTACGTATATATATATATATATATATATATATGTTAAAACTCGAAGTAGTGTAAAAAAACAAAGAAACCACCACAGATGGGATGGCACTCATGCAGAGTAAAAGAATAATAAAAGACAATACATCAAAAACTTCTATTAGATCAGTCTTCATTCACTACTAGCAATAATTAAAATGTCAATCCATCATGCAAAATCAATGGAATGAATGCAAGAAACGTACATTTGTTGTGCCATCAGGTTTCCTAACAGTCCTCCAGCGCACAATGTTATTTTCCAACCGTATGCGTTTGTTAGCTCCAGATTCGTCTGTCACAAATATATCCTCTTCCACATATGTTTTGGGATCAAATGGTTTTGGATCAATGCCCATAATATTGGAAACTTTTATCATGTTCATCTGCAATCAGATTGAAAAGCTGTCACATTCACATCACATCAAAATAGTCATAATCTTTTACACTTCTTCTAATTGAATGGTGCACTAGGAAAAACAAGGGGGGAACTTAATGTCCATACAGAAAAAATGGGCATACTACTTCACTATCACTGACTATAAAATTTCTAACCATACAAATTACAGCACGGTCTTAGTATTTTGCTCCTATAAAAAAATCCTTAGCAATCTGAATGATAGTTATATAATATTAACAACAAAAGCATGAAAAATAACCCACAAATTATTATTACACAGGCAGGCAGTGTATCGATGATCAACCTAGAATCAGATTTCATGCAATGTAGTGTAGCATTTCACTCTTAACATCAGATAAGCAAGCAAAATTTGGTAGTTTTGTGGTGTGAAATAAAAAATGTATCAATTATCAAATGATAATTCAATGCAATAGAGTTTAAAGGAGAACCTTTTCTGGGCGAGCAGGAGGAGGACGTAATGGAATCTCTAGCTCCAATGGAGGCCCAACTGGCTTCTCTTTATGTTTGACCTCAAAATTTTCCTCTTCTGATTCATAACGAGCATCTGACTCATACCGAGCATCTTCATCAGGAATGATATCATCTTGTCTTGGACTCTTCTCAAAGCTCCCCTCCTCTTCCATAGGTGACCTCTGAAAAAATTAAAGACCTTTAAAAATCAGAAATCAGAAATTGTTCAACTTTGCAAATGGACATTTATTACTCACAGCCGAGTCTTGCTTAATATCATTTTCAACTGCATATTCTGCTTCCTCTTCCTCGTCAGAGTCACCAAATACATCGCGAATTTCAGCAACTGGATGTGAACTGTGATCCCTCTCCTCCCTGTCACAGTTCAAAATTCAAATTCAGGATGCTAGCAGATATAGTTGAGGTCCATCGATAGATAAAGAAGTCTTGGACGTATTTAATATAAAACAACTTCTAGTTGTGATCTACCATATCTATGAAGCAGCTCCTTTTTAGTATCCTTTCTAAAAAGAAAAGTAAAAATGCTTTGGTTCTGTACATCGGAGGCCAATTTTGAAGGGTCTGGTGGTAAAGGAAAAAACGCCAAACTAAAAAAAGCAGGGTTGGAGGCCAGAAGGAAACTTGGGATGGGATCCTCGTTTTGTAATTACAATTATACACCGGTTATAACTTGACGTGATTGTTTATGAACTTCTCTGGTGCCAGTTGCTCCCACCTTTTCCATTTTCTTTCTTATCGAAGAACAAATAAGAAGAAAGAATAATATGATAGAAAAATGCTAAGAGTACAAAAATATGACGGAGAGAACTGCTGTATGCAAACGGTGCCAATGGAATGTTACGAGGTCATGAAACTAGAATTCTTGAAAATAATACAAAAGGTTGGGAGCTATTTGAATTAAAAGAGAATACGGGAGGGGGTAAATAGTACTTCCATTACCTTGGACTCCTAGTTTGATCCACCTCTTCGTCTTCATTGTCAATGTAGTGATTTTCTTCAGACCTCTCCGATTCACTTTCAACTAAATCATGCCTCCTGCTTGTTACCACTCTTTGACTATATTCTTCCCTATCGTCGCTATCCACCTCTTTCCCTTCACTTTCTTCTTCTCTGTGGTGACCCACGTCTACTTCTTGAGAACTTTGATCCCTTTCACCCTCACTTTCTCCAGGATCCGGATCCACATCCTGCAACTCACCTTCACTCTCGATTTCCACCTCCCCCTGTCCCTCCACTTCGCCTTCACCTTCAGGCTCCGCCCCTCCTTCCCCTTCATCCTATAAAAACCAAGCAAGAACAGCAACATTAAACCAGCTTATCCCAGTAAAACCAATTCCCAATGAGCACTCAATACACATGAGAAGCGTCGTTCCCTGAAAACGGCTAATTGTATGTATAAATAGTAACAAACAAATAACAACTTCTACCCGAAATTCAACCATTGGATATCTATCTAATGAAAGTTCGAGTACAGACGTAAATCAACAGAAACATAGATAGAAGAAATTACAGAGGCATAATTGGGTTGCGGATTGGACTCGTGCTCGGAATCAATCTCTTCTTCCTCCTCGGATTGATCTCCAAAGAGATTCTGCATCATCTGGTGCCTCTTCTCCTCCCCCATGTCGCCGTGTGATCGTCGTCTTCGTGTGCCTGATGGTGATCCTGTAGGTTCGCCGGGAAAACGAAAGAACAGCAACTCCGAATAGGTCCAAGGGCTCCGATGTTACGAGGGTTGCCCACTGGGATCTGGATTTTCTTCTTCTTCTTTTATTTTCTTTTTAACCTTATTTTCTTCTCAATTGTCAATTTGGCTCTTCTCTTATATTTAACCATTAGATTTTTGACACGGCTTCCCTCGGTAATAATGGCCTCCACGCAAGGATGAAAACCTTTTTGGGAAAGGGTGAGAACAAAATATCTCCATTATCATTATTAGGGCAAATTGCCAAAACAATCCTAATGTAGACTGATTTGTGTAATTATAATCTCAAACTTTCGTGTAAGACTTTTGAATCCTCAAATTTATAATTAGGGTGTGCAACCATCGATTGAAGTCGACTTTACCAAACCAACTATGGTCGATTTAATAAATTTTCAAATTGATCTCAATCGTCGAGAACTGAAAATCGATATTTGGTCGATTAATCAGTTAGTTTAGGTTGGTATTGTTCTTTGAATTTTTTTTAAATGTCAGTTTAAAATATTTCCAAACCGACATCGACTGAGTCCTTCTTCTTCTCCGACTGACCACCTTCGGTTCGTTCAACTCGATTTTTCAGTCGGTCATGTTCACCCCTACTTACAATAGTAGTAGAAATTGCAAAAAATGGCCCTTGATGTGGAGTGGTGGTGGAAAATATATTCTCAAATTTTGAATGGTAAAAATCAAACCATCTAATTTGTTAAAATTAGACTCTTGAGATTACATAATTGTAACAATTGTATCAATTTAAAATTTAAGGGTTTAAATTTTATCATTAGGGGGTTCATTTTCTATAACTATTGTAAGTTTCAGAGTCAAATTTCAACACTAATTTTCTATAACTATTGTAATTTGTCTTTAACGTTGGTTTATTGTCGTTTTTTTAATTATTTATGGTTATTTACGATTATGACCCTATAGTTTTTTAAAAAATGCACTATATAAACTCTCTAAACATAGATGTGCCAATTGGTTTTGTGATTTGTATAATAATTATCTCTAATAAAATAGTTATACCTTGACCTAGCTAACACACTGTTAGTGAACCACATAAATATGTGTGTCGATTATCTGTTGTTTTATGTTTTATGTATTCCTAATTGTCGATTTCGTAAACTAAAAAGAAAAAAAATCCATTGAATTTTTATAGGTTAGCACTCAATTTTGTTAAAGTTAAAACAACAGTAATGACGTACTAGAAAAAACCAAATAAAAAAGACAAGAGCAATGAAACATATACTTGCTTCTCTAAAGTTGAAAGACTAATATTTTAATTTAATGGTTGAGATAGAACGAGCCTACAAATTTGTATTAATCTTAAAATTTAAAGCACACGGTTCCTGTGTGAGTCAGTTTATGTTTTTCTAGTTTTATTGGCATGTCATTAGAGAATCTTAACTGTGTCCAATAAATTAGAATCAACCAACTTCATTTTTTAAACTTTATATGTTATCTTTGAAATTTCAATTTTAAACTCGTAGCATGAATATTGTTTAGGAATATGGGTCATAAACCCTTGTTGTCAAATAACTCCGAATGAGACGAATTAACGTTTAAACATGGTTCTTGCAAAAAAAACACACATAAGATCAGTTTGGATCACATTCTTATAAATGTTAGCTTTATTAGGGATAAGATAATGCATAATTTCCTAACAGTAAGTTTTAGCCTTACAAGGAGCTTTAGCTGTTCATAAAGCTTTTCGGTGCTCCTACGAGCAAATCCATTGGAAGAACTCGGTTCGTTCGAAAGGACATTTTTTAATCTAGGTAGTAGACACGTTTAACAGTAAAGACTCCCTTATTATTGAGATCCCATATGATCTCATCATCATGCTGACTTTTAGGCAATTGAATTTGAAAGATTTCTCATGGACTAAATTTTATTTTTAATGAAAATTTAGAGATTAAAAATAGTTTTTAACCTTTATTTTCCTAAGTGTATACTATAGAATTAAAGTTATATTTAATCAATTTTTGTTATATAATAACAAATTTGTGTACTTTTTGTTTTTATAAATTTCACTCAAATTTGATTTGGAATTGAATATTAATGTAACAAATTTGATTATTGCTAAATTTGAATTTCAAAATTATCTAATTTATTATTTAAATAGGAACATTTGTAAATTATAATTTGAATACAAATTCAGTTGGATTATTTTTCAAACGACTATTTGAAATTACCCATTTACCCCCAAAAAATTCAATGGGCCGCGAATAACTAAAGAGTCCAAACCATATGATAGAATCCAAAGATTTGGAGAGATCTATTCGGCCTTGGGCCTACTTTATCGGGCCAGCTCAGGCCCAAACCTAAACTATATCAGTACACATTAAAGTCACGTGCATAAACTCATTATTGGGAGGAAGAAAAACATGAATTCTCAGTACCTCATTGGGCAGTAGCAATGGCGATGGCGATAGTAATCGGGGCTCACATTCGGACCCAAATCACCCATATTCATCCCGAACCTCAGGTTCGGTCCGAGCCTCAGTTCTGTGCCCCAGTTCGTTGAAATTTTCGCACTCTTTCGATCACTTTATCTCTCTCTTTCTCTCTCTCTCTCTGAGCTCGGGGAGGCTCATATAGTCGTATCTCTCTCTCTCTCTGATTCAAACCCTAACACTCCACAATCCAGCATTATCAGAGGATCGCCTTCAAGTTTTATATCCAAGCTCATCAAATCAGTGTGAGTTCGTTGCCTCCTTCTTTATCTTTTAAAACCCTAATTTTTCCCCCTTTTCTGCGGGTCATTTCTTTTAAGAAAATAGCAAATAGATGATTTAGTGGTGGCGTCTTGTGGTCAGGCAGTTTGTTACAGCCTGTACTGTTGTTTTGCACCTTCTCCTTGGGTTAATCTGGAGAAAATTTGTGGCTTCTGTTCATGTTTGGTTGTCTGAAAAATGGAGGAGGCAGGATGGGATTGGTTTTGTTTATGGTGTGTCTTTTACTTCCCTTTGTCGATAATGGAGTTTTCAGACGAGTCTAGTGTTGTTGCCTGTGTGAGTGCAACATGGCTTCTCTCGATCCCCATCCCCATTTTCGTATTTTTTGCGTATCACGTGTTTGGTAAGCTTTTCTAGGATTTGGGGAAGATTTTTTTTACAATGTAATGTCGTAGTCTCTTCTTTGCGGTCTATTAATACTGCGAAAATGGGTATTTGCAACCACTTTTACCCTCACGTTCGTTCAATGGTCTTTTATGGAGATAGGCGTTCTGCTTATGTGATACACGGAGTCTACCGAACGTCTATTGAGAATAGACGCAGTCATCTTTATATTATGGCTCGTGGAAATACTAGTATCAAAGAAATGGCTGCTCATATTCTATTATACCCGGGACATTGTTAATTTTGTGGTCTTTATTTCTTTGTTTTTGCCGTCATGAAAATGACTTGAAGTAGCTGGTCAATTTTCACACGGATCCCATTCTGCGTAGTGTTGTAACTTTCATTTCACGTGGCTCATTGCATGGTTTTAAGGCTACATTCAGTAACCATGCGCTTGATGGAGTGCAATTATAACGATGTTAGAAGTTATACCTCTGATCTGTTCAGTCGTTGATTGGGTGGCTCGGTTTCTTTCCCTTTTGTATTGGCTATGTTATCTTCAGGTTGGGTTTGGTGTTTTTATTACGAGGTATTGTAATACCCTTTGTTCTTGTTTTTGTTTGTGTTTTAAACAAGGAAAGTAGCCAATTTACACCTCGTAAACTATTGATGATGCTGAACGACTAAATTTCATTCTCTAGAAACTCTATACTCCAGTAGCCAAGAAGAAAAAGGATGCCCTCTCTACCTCATTAAATAGATAAATAAAGATATATTAAAAATGTCTAAGCACTTGGAAAGACTATGGTGGTTCAGAACCTATGAATAAAAGTCAAATTTAAATCCATGTTAGTCTAGGAATAGCAACCTGAAAAGGATAGAGATCATAAACTGGAAAATTTGAAATATTTAAACTCAAAATTCAGGTCAGTTTAAATGGTTAAGATGTGACCTTTAAGTGGAATCACAAGGGAGAATCTTAGGTTCTTATTTTCTGGAGCTTTAGAGCCTCTCTTCCTCAGGTATGAAGCCTTATAAGGACCGAAGAGGTTATCTATAAAACTCCAGGTTAGGAAAGGGACGAGGAAAAGAAGTATGGGGGCTCTGTTGTTGCCTTCAGTTGGTTTGCTGTCCGTTGAGGTATAAAGTTCACGTTCTGATTGTAAATGATATGCTCATGTGGCAACACTTGCTGTTGCTAGATTGAGAAAATAGCACAATTTATAGTTTGTAATGTTACATGTAGAAGGTTTATGAAAATACCTAAATCAATGACATCAAACCTCTTTTGATTACGAATGATTGGGTCCTCTTTAGACTACTTGTGTAGTTTCCAATTTTTATTATGGTCCACATGTTGGTTTGTCCTTAGTTTTTGTGGTCATTTCTTTTGTCTTCATCAATCTTAATGTAAGATGTTCCCTCAATTGGTACGCGTAAGTTGGCTCGGACACTCACTGATATCAAAAAAAAGAAAAAAGGATGTTCCCTCAATTAAAAAGATGGTTTCAAGTGATATAACTGAAATGGATGGTACATGACTATTTTCTAATTTTGCAGTTTTTAGACCTTAACTACTCACTCATCTATATTTACCTTGTTTTGATAATAATATTTGTTGTGTTGGAAGAAATACATAATTGCAAACGTGATTTCTTTTTCTAAGGTGGGGGTGGGGGTGGTTTGGGAAGGTGTAATCATTAGCAATTGTATTCCCATCATCCTTGAGTAGGCAATGAAGAGTAATTATCTATCTTTGTGTTGTTACTCTTTGCTATTTTCTCTGTCCTTAAAATCTATTTTCAATTTAGTACGTTGTAATGGAGTGGCTATATGCAGGATACATTTGAACAGTTTCATCTTATGGCAATTCTGAGAATTCTTAAATGACCAAAAGAGGGTAGGTTTCTGACAACAATCATACTTGAAAAATAATCCACACGTGTGTTTTGCGGTAGCAGGCATGGATTTTTAACAGTTTATAGCTTTTATTCTTCTTCTAGGTACCTATATTCACACCAAAAGTCATTACCAGCAGAACAGTGGGGTTGACCATCTATGCCTGGAAACGAAGTTGGAGACAGGGTCCACAATTTCTTTGGCCAAGAGAATTTGTACCAGGGCCAGCATCAGTCCCAGGCTGCTGATGGAAGCTGGGCTGGTCTGAATAATAACCTATGGGTTAGAAACCAGAGAGAGATTAATTCTCCTTTTATTTCAAATTTGAAGAATTATAATGCACATCAACCAGGTATTACTTTATAGTTTATCAATGAATTAGTTATTTCTTTCTTTCTTACTTTGTGTGTGTGTGTGATGGATGGATCATCGTCATTCCTTTATTTATTTATAGCATCTACTGTATTTTGTTTATATTTTTCCTAGCAGATTCCGGAGGGCTGGGTCAGCCTTCTCATTCACTTCATGATTTGAACTTCTCCCAATCATATATAAGTCCTGAGATTGGAAGAAGTGAGTCTCAAAATCAACATCAAACTCTGAATGGTTATGCAGCAGGCCAACAACTTTTCCATGCAAGGCAAATTGAAGCAAACTTTTTAGGTGCAGATGCAGTATCTGATAGGCATATAACATCAAGAGGCCTATCTATTCATGAAGCACAACAAGTGAATAATCCTGATCTAAGCAAGAAAAATGTAGCTAGGTTGGAAACTACTGATTCTCCTGTAAATTTTGATTTTTTTGGGGGTCAACAGCAATTGAGTAGCAGAAATCCCAGTGTGACACAGATTTTGCCTAAGCAGCAGCCTGGGAATCCTGACATGCAACTTCTGCAACAACAAGCGATATTGTCACACATACAAGAACTTCAGAGGCAACACCAATATCAGCAGCAGGAAGCAAGACAACATGGTTCGATGAATCAGGTTTCATCCAGCTCAAAGCCAACAGCAGGAAATCATTCAGCCACACTGATTGATGGTATTCCTATTAATGAGTTATCTACCTCTCCTTGGCAGCCTGAGCATATGGGGAGTAATACAAACTCATTGCAGCACAGTTTGTCTACACCAATGCAGGGTCCCTCTAGTGGATTTGTATTTCCTTCTGAGCAGCAACAAGCACTGCGCATGATGGGTTTAATTCCCGAACAAGTTGAGCAATCTTTGTATGGGGTTCCTCTTTCTACTGCGAGTAGTTTTCTAGGTTCAAACTCTCTCATTCCAACAGAAAAACCTGCTATGCAGCAGTTATCTGTTAGTAACAACTCCCTTTCAGGGAGCCATTATACTGCATACCCAGATCAGGTTAGCATGCAGGATGGAATGGTTGTGAGACAGGATTTCCAGGGGAAAAGTATGTTTGGCATGTCTGCTAGTCAAGGTTTAAATGGTGGACTGAATTCTGAAAACTTGCAGCATGTGAATCTCCAACACAGAAATGCATCTATGCAGGAGTTTAGTAGCAGACAAGAGTTTGATGGGCGATCAGAAGTGTCACAGGAGAAGACAATGGCACAGGTTGCTCCATCGCAAAATGTGGCTACGTTAGATCCCACTGAGGAAAAGATTTTGTATGGTTCAGATGACAACTTGTGGGATGCTTTTGGTCGGAGTGACAATATTACAGCAGGTGGTTACAACATGGCTGATGGTAGTGATTTTAATTCTGGATATTCCTTTTTACAGAGTGGAAGTTGGAGTGCTTTGATGCAGTCAGCTGTAGCAGAAACTTCAAGTGGTGATATGGGCGTTCAAGAAGGGTGGGGTGGTGTAAACTTCAATAATAGTGGGCCTCCAAATGGGAATCAGCAGCATTCAGATGCTAATGACAGTGGAAAACTGCAACCGGTTTGGGTTGATAACAACTTGCAGACACTGAATTCTAGACATTCTTCTGTCTCTGCCGAGGCTAATAATAAGCCCAACAATTATATTAACTCGGCCAATGTCCCTGCATTTCAGCAGTCGGGCCATAAATCATTCTTTCATCAAACTGAAGGCTTTCAGAACAGTAGTGCCCAAAGTTCAACTCCTCCATCATTGGAAGGTGAAAGAAAGTGGATAGACCGTAATCTGCAACAGAAGTCACTTGCTGAAGGTCGGAATTTATCTGAAAACGAAGGTAAGACATCAGGTGTGGAAATCAATGCAGATAATTTGTCAGGTTCTTGGCTCCGTCAACAGAATGCCCCCTCCTATAATAGCCAACCAAGTAAGCCTAATGGTTGGAGCCATATTGAACCGATGTTCTCCCATGGGGGTAACAATATGAAAAATCATGAGAATCATAACATGTCACAATCTTCTCATGGTGGAGATCATAAACGATCTATACGTGAAGAGATGGGTTCTTCTGCTACCTTCAAGCAAAACCATGATTCAGTTTCTAACCCAACTGATGAATTGCAGCATGCAAATCATGCGGTAGAGAACTCGCAGGTGTACAATGAAGGTTCTAATTTAATAAATAATGCTGCAGTAGCTAATGCTAGCAGTTTAAGAGATGACCTAGGAAGCAGGCAACAGAATCCAATTAATCGTAACCTTTCCTTTTGGAAAGATGCTAATTCTTCAATGGACTTGAAAGAAAGTGGTTTTGTGACAAAGTACCAGCATAACATCGATAAGGGCTCTCAAATATTGGAATCACCTGGGAACAGTTGCCTAGAAAAGGGTGCGACTGAAATGCATGAGATTGAAAATTCAAATGCTAGTGATACACACACTTCTTCTGGAAGCAAACAGAAAGTAGGAGGTAATACCATTCGGAAGCCATCTGTAACTCCTCGAAGATTCCAGTACCATCCAATGGGGAATTTAGATATGGACGTGGAACCTTCTTTTGGAACAAGCCATGTAACACAACCACAGGCACATGTGCAGCAAAACTCTCATGGATTTAAGGGTAGTGAGCTGAGTAATCTTAGGCCATCCAAATCTGGAACAGAGGGGAATTCAATTGAAGTTGAAAAGGTGATTGAGATTTCAGTTTGTAGTAATGTCAATTCTTTTAATCTTGCTATTTTGTATATTGCTAATTTGGAGTATACGTTTAAAAATTCTGTGATTGATGGAGACTTAAGCTTGTTTTCAGAGTGAAATGAGAGCCTTTGGAGATTTACCTTCTAAAAGAATGCTTCCACCTTTTGGATCTCGTTTTTCTTCTTCTTTGGATAAGCTTGCTGGTCATGATCCACGGCATGTGGCATTCCCGTCAAGGTAGTGTGACATTTGAACAATGGTTTATTATCATTTATGCAATTTATGATTGATGTGAACACCATTTATGCAACTTTTATTAAAAAAATAATAATTTTTTTGTGGTAAGAAACCGAGCTTTCAGACAGAAATAATAGAATTTACAAGGGCAAAAACAAACCCAACAAAACATGAATCCAAGAACTAACGACACTCTTTATAAAGGAAAGTAGACATAGATGTTACTACCATTTATGCATGATGCTACTGCCATTTTTTTTAATCTTTCATCCAGTATAAAGTTTAGTAATTGCAATTAATTAATTTTTTTAATCAGTCATTTAACCAAAATTTGAAGCCATTTAGGAACCTAGCACTTGACCTACTACATATGACTTCAAATATTGTTCATAGAATACATTTGATCAGCCTAGGTTTTGATTTCTGCTAAAAAGCTTATAAAAATTAACAAGGATTAGACTGGTTTTTGTGCCTAGATTAGGACTATCTAGAAAATACGATAGTTTAGGGGCAAAGATGTAATAAAAAATTGAGGGACTAAAATAGGGTTTAAGCCTTATAACTACTATCCATATTCCATCCTTGGTTTATGGGAATTGAAGGGTTTTCTTTGTGTGTTCTTCTTGGCTTGGCTACGGGGTGGATACCTTGCCTTCCTTTTCCTTTTTTATAATTGTGTTTTTGTTTGACACAATATATACTTGTGATTGGTGAATGAGAGTTTGGCTTCTTATTTAAGCAAACCACAGAGAGAGACATAAGCATGATTTGAACAGTGTTTCACCAACGGTTAATTTAAAAATTGATCCTGACAATCTATTAGATCGAATCAAAGGGTAGCTATGATTTACCAAATTTTCTGTTCAAAGGAGGTTCCTCTTAATTCTGTGTATGAGCTTAGAAATTGTGAGTTTTTCCCCCACCTTTTATATGATTTCTGAATTATCACATTAATTTGTGTGCATTTATGTGTTTCTGGATTATGTATTTCAATTCGAATGATGATTTAAGTATCATCCCCTCTCATTCTTTATTGATTATGCCAGCCAAAATATGCTTGAGCTTCTTCACAAAGTGGATCAACCAAGAGAACAAAATAATGCAACACATAGTCCCTCTTACCGAAATCATTCTTCAGAAATGGGTGAAGCAGAAACTTCTGACGGATCAGTTGGTCAAACACCACGAAATCAGTCCTCTGATTCTCAAGTTTTTGGTTTGCAACTGGGTCCCCCTCAACGATTGTCCATGCAAGATGCTGCTTTATCTTCTCATTGTTCCTCGCCCATGGTTATGAATTCAGCCAATTCTACCTCTGAAACAGGAGAACGTGGCCATATGTTGTTGCCTCCTGTAGCCTCTAAACAGAGGGATTTGAGAAATAATATAACTGGACCTTCTGGACATGGTGGCAATAAAATCCCTCATATCAATGCTCAAGGAAACTTGGCTGCAAATTCTCAATCTGCCTTTCCTTATCCTAGAATTCATCTTCAAAATCAGCACCTTGTTGCCAACCACCCTGCTAATGTGTTTTCAGACAGAATTGGTATTCATTCAAGAAATTTTGATAACTCTTCTGAGCGAGTTGAAAATAGTCATATGGTGTCGACAGATATTTCCAGAAGTGGTCTCCAAATGAACCTAGTTTCTTCTGCTGACACATCTCAGCAAAACAGTGGTGAAATATCTAATGCACAAAATTCCCCCCAGCTTGCCCAGGAATTGGGTTCTGTGTCTATATCTCAACGTGCTGCGTTCTCAAAAGTCTCACCTAATGAGTGGGCAAATGTCACAACCCAGAAACATTCACTACATGCAGATCCATCAAAAACGGCCTCAGATTTGTTCAAATCTCGTGTGCATATGGAGAATTCGGACAAGAGTTTTTCAGGACAAAAAGAGATGGACAGTCGAGAGAAATTGGAACTAGAGGCTATGGCCCATGGTGAAAATTCCATCAATATGCAAAATATTATTGGGAGAGAAAAGCAAATGCAAGAAAGCCCTGGCAAGCAAGTTTCGGGTGGGAAGAGTGAAATTTCCCTGCAGGCCACAACTGCATCAGGTGGACTGGAATCTGCTGGACATCACTCATTAGGTGCATCTCCATCAAATTCTATGGGTACTCGAGTAAATATTGACATGTCTGGTCATTCTCTGCGTCCAAATATTAGTTCACAGCAGCACTACTCCTTACTGCATCAAATGCAGGCCATGAAAAATGCAGATAATGACCCAACTAACAGGAGTGGGAAGAGATTTAAAGGTCCAGATTGTGGTTTAGATTCTCAGCAAGCTGCTTTGGATGGGGGCCAACTTTTATCGCATGGACACAGTAATGCTGTCAGAGAGTCATCACTTAACCATGCTTCCATTACACATGTGGATGCAGCAGCGGTAAATTTTTCATCAAAGAAGGGGGACGCCTATGTATCTACTGGTGACATTGCATCTTCTGTGAGAAGCGAGCATTCTCAAATCAGTCCTCAAATGGCACCATCTTGGTTTGATCAATATGGAACCTTTAAAAATGGACAAACTTTAACAGTATTTCCTGGATCTAAAAATGCAACCATGAAGCCGCCTTTGGATCAACCTATGATTGTTGAAAAGCCTCCTGATGGTTTCAATGCTCAAAATTCTATGAAGCAAGCAAATGCTTCTGCTGATGGTAGTGAGCAGAACAATGCACGGGAAAGTTCAACACTAATGTCGATAGAACACAGAAATTTCTCTGCAGGTCAACCTTTGCCACTTGATTTCGTTAATCAAAGTTTGGCTGCTGCAAGACCAAAAAAGCGCAAAAGCTCTGCACCAGAACTGTTACCATGGAATGAAGAAATGACACAAAGTTTTAGAAGGCTGCAGGATATAAGGTTGTTCTATTTCCCTTAGAGTAATAAAACCAAAATATTTTAATTTAAAGGAAAGAAACTGCTATGAAAGGATGGACTAGAAATGCAACTGCCAAACTGACTGCTCAAAATACAAAAAAGGATTTCTTGCGTCATTACCCAAGATTTTATCACTCTCTGATTGATTAGAGTAAAGGATTGGAATGCTTTGAAAAAAAAGGGTAAAGGAATAGATTGCTTTGAGAATTTAAAATAATATTTTGTGGTGTGCCATTTTCACATTTGTTTCTTTTGCTGATTCATCTGTTTTCTGTATTTTCAAAAAGGCGATTATCTTACAAAATTTGGTTCTTGATATATACATTCTCCATCCTGTGCAAAAAGTTATCTCGTGGAAGGTGGATTTCATGGATTTGGCATATTGCTTGATTATTTATTTAATGCTTCTTCTTATGTACGTCAACTGCTGATTTCTATCTGCAGCATGGCGGATGTTGACTGGGCTCAAGCAACCAACCGGCTGATTGAGAAGGTATGCTAATTGTTAAACTATGCTCTTCTTGAGTAGCTGATGTTTCTTATTCCAGATCTCTGATTTAGTCAGAGTTCTTATTCTATTTAAAAAATTGCTCTTATTGCGTTCAACCCTTTGACAGAAAGAAGATGAAGTTGAAATGATTGACGATGGACTGATGATAAAACTGAAGAGGAGGCTTAACTTGACCACACAGCTAG
Source organism: Citrullus mucosospermus (assembly GCA_030954485.1). Classification (NCBI taxonomy): domain Eukaryota; kingdom Viridiplantae; phylum Streptophyta; class Magnoliopsida; order Cucurbitales; family Cucurbitaceae; genus Citrullus; species Citrullus mucosospermus. The sequence goes on from CM062058.1 coordinate 25,581,813, forward strand.
TTCAACAGCTCCTTCGTCCCCCTCCTTTTACAACTCTCTCTTCAGATGCCAGCTTACATTATGAGAGTGTGGCTTATCTTGTTGCGAGGTTTGCATTGGGGGATGCTTGTAATATAGTTTCTTCCACAGGAACTGATAATGCCTTGCATCCAGAAAGCAGAGATCCGTAAGAATTTTCCTCTACGATTTTAACGTTTTGAATGTCCATGCAAGGACAACAGGTTGCACATTGTTTCCATTATTTGTTTATACTAATACAATGGTTTATTCTTGTTCCTTTTAGCCTTCCTGAGAGACCTAAGGTATCGGAGAAAACTGGTGATCATAAAATTATAGAAATTGTGGAGGAGTTCACGAAACGGGGACAGAAGATGGAAGATGATTTATTGAGGTAGCTTCTTGTATTGTTTTAGCTTTTCAATCGCACTTCTTTCACCTTTTGGTTTCTGTTGTTGCTGCGATTGCTTTGTTTACTGACCTTATTTGGTTGTCTACTTGATGTGATTTACTTTAAATTAGTAATAAGCTGCTTTTGCTATGCCAGAGTGGAGAAGAGAGCTTCAATCCTAGATTTGAGAGTTGAATGCCAGGATCTTGAAAAGTTCTCTGTTATCAATCGGTTTGCCAAGTTCCATAGCCGAGGACAAGTGGATGGGGGTGAGGCCTCATCATCCTCTGATTTAACCGCAAGTTCTCAGAAATCTTGCCCCCAGAGATATGTTACTGCACTTCCCATTCCTAGAAATCTTCCTGACAGGGTACAATGTCTTTCACTTTAATTATTAATTGATTGATTTTGTTCACGTCGGCCAATTATCTCTACATCCCTAATGCTTCTCTGGTCGATTTTCTTTCAACTTAAGTCAATATGCTTCACAAATAGAACCATACAAATGGGAATGTCAGAGAGAAATGATTTCTAAGTTATCTCCTTGAAATCAATTGAGGATGTTAGATATGTGCAAGTTAGGTCATCAATGTCATTTTGAGTTATATAAATAGGTCCCTTCACACTTAATGTACAAAAGAAATTGCAATGCTCTGTCTTTCTTCTTTTTTCCTTTTTTCTTTTCCTGCAAACGGGAGGGCAGAAGAAGTGCGGTTGTTTTCCAGAAGTCTCCATGCATCCCTAAACCCAGGTATTAATTGTACTTGTTTGGGTTTTTTTCTATTCATGATTTAAGCTTTAGCCTTTCTTATTTAGGAAAAAAGAAAATGAGTGTTAGATGTGGAGGCACAGAGTTGGGCTCGAAGTTAGTGTGCTGATATTTCAATTTACAGATTATTTGGCCGTTACATGTAAAAATTGTAAATCTTTATCAGTATTTTAGCTGAAGTAATAAAATTTTTTATCAAGTGTTTATTTTTAATCATACCCCAATCATCATATTTTGTTGTCATGATCCGTTTTCCAATTTGGTTCAAGTATCCCAGTCTGTCTACTCAGGGGCATTGTGGTTAGTTTGGTCAATTCCACTGGAGATTTCATTTTCAAAGGTACCATTGCCCATCTGTGCTTTATTGTGGTTCAAAGGATTTATTTCTTTGTGGCTTTGCTTTTAAGAACCCTTTTTTGTGTAATAAATAGAATTTTAGCAAATTGATAATTAGTTCCTAGAAGGTTCATTGGCATCAAGAAAATCAATTCCCCTAGGAAATGGAAGATTTTTTCCCCAGTAAATATATTTACCCCTTTGTTTGGAATAATTAGAATCTTGAACTGTTGTTTGATTGTCATTCATTCATTAATCTCGATGAGTTGGTGAATTGGGATACCGAATTAGCATTTGATTTTTCTTTTTTTTTTTAAATAAAGAATCAAATTTTTGTAGTAATTACTTTGAGAACCAAAATCAAGATTTATAATCAAATGAGATTTGATAATTCTAATTCTATGGTAAAAAAGCACGTTTAATGATTATTTTGTGTGATTCTTATTGTTTTATTTTTCCTGAAGTGACCAAGTTATATTACTTTTTTTAGACTCGCTTTATAATTTTCTTGGATGAATAGCCATGATGGCGAATATTTAAAAGGAGCAACAAAGATTTGGGTTGACTTGATAATAAGAGAACCATTTAGTCGTCTTGGGGTTTTGTGGCTGTGACTTAATATTCCCTTTGTCCAATAATATACTGTTTAAGATAAATATTGCTCTTTCATAAATGTTGAGATTCTTTTTATCTTGTATGAATTCATCATATATATTTTAAATTATAGCATTTAATATTAGAGCAAGAAGAAAAGGAGAGTAGCAATATTTAATTATGTTGAGACTCTTATTATGTTGTATGAATTCATCATAATATCCAGCAAATCACATGAAATCCAGATGATGGTTGAGATCTCAATTACAAATCATTTGGTTTTTTTGTTTTGAAAATTAAGCATATTTTCTCTTAATTTGTTACAATAATTTTTATCTTTATTGAATAAAGAAGTTGATGTTTAGTCAAATTTTAAAATAGAAACAAGTTTTTGATTTATTAAAGTTCCATAACTTGAAATGGTTTTTTGAAGACGTTGGTAGAATGTAGATAGCAACATGAGATTTATGGACAAAAGGACAAGATGAGTGTTTATAGATTTAATCTTTTAAATTTAGAAAAGGTCAAAATGTTAACAAAAGGGCTTTAAGTTTTTAGTTTTTGACAATTGAGTTTTTAAACTACATAGAGTTAATTTTGAAAGCGTTTTAAAAAATCTAGACAAGTTTTGAAAATATTTTTAAAAAATTTGTTTTTGTTATTGAAATTTGATTAATGATCTTTAAAAAGAAGGAGAACTATTCTATAGATTCAGTGGGAAAACAAGCCAGTTTTATTTTTTTATTTTTTAAATAACATGGTTATCACAGGGGATAAAGATATATATATAACACAGCTTTGAATATTGACTCCCAATATCTGTAGTTCTATATTCTAAACGAAACATGTGACAAATTTTATATTTTAAAAGTAAAGTATACTTATTTTCCAAAATTTGAAGACTAGGCTATAGAAATGTGTCCTTATTCCAATTTTAAAATACCGATAAACTAAAAAACTAATCCAATTTCATAGGATCCAAATTAATGCAATAAGAAAAATATTATTATTTTTACTACAAAGTACAAATTGAGATCTTATGAAAAGGAAATTTATGCTGTTCCCACGAAAGTCAAATCTAACCTTTATCCTTAATTAATGCCAACGCCTTTATACAAGAACTAAAAGGAAAAAAAAAAAAAGGAAAGAAGAAGAAGAAGAAAGCATGAATTAATGCCGACAAAAATGGGTGGAAATAATTAATAAAGAATGAAAGTGAAATGCTTTCTTCTTCCATAACATTTCATTTTCCACCGCGGAATCTTTCATATTTCTAGGTCGAACACGTTGGATCTATTATTTTTTAGGAAAGGAAAAGATGACGGTCCAATTATTTTTTTTTTTTAAGATATTTTTAAATAGGGTGGCAAAATTCATACAAACGTATTGTAGTTGAGTTATGCTCCAATTCATGCCAATAAAAAAGAAAAAAATTAATGAATAAATAGATAAATAATAATGTCTATTTTATCGTTGTATTTTCTCTCATTTTTTAACGTTAGATTTTTGTTTTGAGTTTAACATGGAATGAATACTCAAACTTTTGATTTTTGGATTCATCACCTATATTAAATTTCAAAACAGTGATTCATAAAAAAGACAGACAACAGTACATTACAATTAATGCCAATAGAAATGGGCGGAAATTAATTTTGTTGGTTAGAAGCCATACTCATTTAAAAATTTGGGTAACAATTAATCGATCAAGAATTAATATGAAAACTCTCTTCTCCATTACATTTCAGAATTTCTTAACACATAACTTATATATATATATATATATATATTAAAAAAAATTATATATCTCGTTTTTCTAAAATGATATATGAGTTAAATAACGGCAAATTCGATTTTTATAGTTTAGAGAATATAGTTTAAAAAATATTCATAAATAATTCCTACGAAATTGTGAATTTTCAGGGCATAACCTTGCAATTCCGATTTTGCCAATGACATGAATTAGATTGTTTTTAAATCACAAATTTGAATTCTTTGTTTTTTTTTTTTTTTTTTTCCAGTCTAATGAGCATTCAATTTTTTACTTTCAAAAGTAACTTTTAGATTTATTTATTGTGCTCGGATTGATAATCATTTTAAGAACAATTAATGTTTTTTTAAAATAATAATTTGAATATAAATCAGATATATTTATATTTCATCAATTCAAATTAAATAACGTATAGAAAAGATAAACCTATTTCGAAACGGTAAAGTGTGGAATTAATCCGGGAACGCTGAGTCACCACGGAATTCACACGAGGGAAGTGAGTCCCACGTGTCACTATCTGAGGTCCAGTTGTCCGAATCTACACATGCCGCGTTTAAAGTTATGTGGGACCCATTGCCGAATAGAAGATTCTTTGATGGAATCTTAGTTTTTATAAATCTGGAAACGAAATAAAAAGAGATTCTAAAATTTATTTGATTTGGAAAATTAAAGAAAAAAGGGAGAAGAGAACGTGACTTCCATCTGAAAATTCTCAAATCCGTACCTTTCTCCCGACATCGAAAGCTTCGGATTTGGGTCTTGCCACGATTCCTTCGATTCAAGGAATTCCGTGATTATACTATTCGAAGATCGAGTTAGGGTTTTCTGTGATCGGAGCATTTGATCCTGTACTTCACTTATTGGTTTTTTTTTTTCAGTAAGTTTAATTCATCCATCAGGTTTTCGTGTGCCCCATTTTCACTGTTCTTCGTGGTTATGCTTGTAGTTTCTAAAATGAATTTGCTCTGTACATTTTTTGGGTATTGAGAGGAAGATTAGAACATGTTTAGTGTGGTATGAAGTTGAATATTTTCTGCTGCTGGTCTTTTTTTGCTATGATTCTTAGTTGCTAAGCGCCTTATTGGGATTGTTACAATCTTTATTGAGGTGTTCTTTTGCTTCTTATTTATGTATTCTTTTATTGAATTAATCGTTGTAAATCTTGTTATATCTATCTTCTAGAATTTAATATGATCCCGGCATTTATGATATTCTTAGGAATACATTGGAATTTCAAAGTTAGAGGATAGCTTTGAAATGGTAGCGTTCAAGCTTTGAGGTTTCATTTTTAATGTTTACTATTTCACATTTTCAGGAATTGTGTGGATTGTCTGTCAATATTTCCTTCGAAGTGTGGTGGGGGTTTACATCCGTGATATTGAGATGTGAAATAGGGAGTTACCACCTATAAATTGGTAATGTCATCATTAAGTTGGACTCAAATATTAGAAATTGGTTTTGCTTTGGACTACGTTGGAGTTTGGGTGGTAATTGGCTGTCAACTGTCTTGAGCCAAATTTCTTCTTTGAGCGTTTGATGTTTCTCTTTCATATCGGTGATTAAAAAGATGGATGAAGACTGGGAAATTGGATTGTTGTTCCCCAGTTGGAACAGCAAGAATCCAACTGATCGCCTTTTTGTTCTTTCTTGCTTTTGTGCTGCCATCATTGGAATTTTGACCATAGCCTTTACGGCCTTCCAATGGCGGAGAAATATTAATTTGAGTTGGATGAAAGCTATAGCCAGGTCGAAGAGAAACCCCAAAAAAACTCACAGAGTTCCTGTAGCTGCACACGACTGGATTCTAGAATCTGTATCTCGTGGAAAGAATTTGAGTTGTTGTGTGTGCTTAAAGTCTGTGTCCCCTTCACAGACTCTCGGTCCTATGGTCGCTTCAGATAGTTTTATTCACCGTTGCAACATTTGTGGTGTGGCAGCTCACCTAAGCTGTTCTTCTAATGCTCAAAAGGACTGCAAGTGTGTATCTATGATCGGCTTTGAGCATGTGATGCACCAATGGGCTGTTCGGTGGACTGAGATTACTGATCAACCTGATGAAACTTCTTTCTGCAGTTACTGTGAAGAACCATGTAGTGGATCTTTTCTTGGTGGTTCTCCAATATGGTGTTGCTTATGGTGCCAACGTTTAGTGCATGTTGATTGCCATAGTAGTATGTGTAATGAAACAGGTGATATTTGTGACTTAGGTTCATTTAGAAGGTTGATTCTGTCACCACTTTATGTCAAGGAGTCAAATAGGACGTCCTCCGGTGGATTTTTGAGCTCCATCACCCATGGAGCAAATGAGATTGCATCCTCAGTGCGTGCAAGTATAAGGAATCAGAGTAAGAAAAACAAACATAGTCGTAAACCATCTATCCATACAGTTCCAAGTGGTAGTATTCGTGATATGTCTACAGAAAGTACAGCTGATTCTCATCACACAACTAACGGTTATCATGGAACTGAAAGAAACTGTAATGGTAGCAGAACTTCGGAGGGGCGGCATCAAAATGGTGACATAGATGATAAAAGTATTTCAATTCCAAGCTTCAAAAAAAATTCTTCACTCAATCATAAGGATGAAACTCATATATTAGGAATGAACCTGAGATACGAGGTGATTGAAATGCCTTCAGATTCACGTCCCCTGTTAGTATTTATCAACAAGAAAAGTGGGGCCCGCCGTGGAGATTCTTTAAAACAACGGTTAAACATGCTTTTGAATCCTGTGCAGGTATGTGTTTTTCTCCACTCTATTCAAAACAGGCTTTAACTTTAGAAGTAGACTGTTGTATACTACAGCCTAGAATAATTTGTTCAACCTGCTCTGTACCCTTTGTTTGGTATCCGGTGATAAACGAGGCAGACAGCAATTTTTTTTGTATAGCTTATGCACAACTTCCCTTTCTTTATGGAATTCGGTGGGAACTTGGAGCATATAAGTCTGGGTCTATCGAAAATACGATATTGAGGTCAATGGAACCCTCTAAAAGTAACTGATTTATTTACTTTTGAACTTGGAAATTGTAAATGTTTGCTAAAAAGAAGAAAAAATGCTTTATATATATGGGTAGGGTTAAACCTTATTTGCTTTGATATCTATTTTCAGTGCAAGTGTTGATGATGTTTATGAGGTGATCATCGTCAACTCTCTGGTGCTAATATTTCAGGTTTTTGAGTTGAGTTCTACACAAGGACCTGAATCTGGTCTTTATTTATTCAGAAAAGTGCCGCACTTCAAGGTTCTTGTATGTGGGGGTGACGGCACTGTTGGTTGGGTCTTAAACTGTATAGACAAGCAAAATTTTGTTTCACCTCCCCCAGTTGCTATTCTTCCTGCTGGAACAGGAAATGATCTGGCCAGAGTATTAAACTGGGGTGGTGGTTTGGGTTCAGTGGAGAGACAGGGGGGTCTTTGTACAGTCTTGCATCATGTAGAAAATGCTGCAGTGACTGTTCTTGACCGTTGGAAGGTGGCAATAGTGGATCAACAAGGAAAGCAACTCAAATCTCCACAATTTATGAATAATTATCTAGGTAAGTTTTATTGATTTGTGTGTGTGTGTATTTTGTGTATTTAAGGTATTGGATAATAAATGCGACCAAACTTCAGGGCATATCTGAAACATATATCTCATATTCTGGGTTCTTCTATTGAACCCTCGTTGCATCTGTCTTTTTCTCTAATTTCTTTCGATTTGTTTATATTTTACTGCATTATTACCAACTTGTACCTCAAAATGCAGGAATTGGATGTGATGCTAAGGTTGCCCTTGACATACATAATTTACGGGAGGAGAATCCAGAAAAATTTTATAACCAGGTGATAAAAGTTGTAGACTTAAAAGATAACTTTAACTTCCTCGAAAATAATCCATCACATAAGTCATACTGATCGTAATTGAAACCATGCATGACTGAGATTACAACTTTTCAAACTGTATGTTAATTATTTGAAAACGGTGTAGTTATGTTATAGCCTTATATCTTGTGTCATTAGGCATTAAAGTTTTTATCAGGGTTGTTCCTTACTTCTTTATTCCCAAAATGTGGATGATTTTATGAGCATTTATTTTTATGTTGAATGGCTAAACTCTTTGTTGCCACAAAAAAAAAAAAAAAAAAAAAAAAAAAAAAAATTATATATATATATATATAATGAAAGGGTGGTCATATTATGGAACCCGAGGGGATTTACTACTGCATGGTAAAGTTCTTAATACGATACTTGCCTCTAGTACTAAGTTGAATGCATATTGATATAGTTCAGACATTTTGCTTCTATTGCTGCTTTAATGTCTTGAAAATTCATCAATAATTATATATCCAATAGAAGCGTTCACTTTATTCAATGCACAAGTTTTTTTCATTTCTTAACTTGATTTCTCCTTTCTTAAAAAAAATCAACGTATTAGTTACATATACATTATAAAAGTATATGTCTATATTTGCAGAAGTTCTTGCTAGTTGTTGCTTATCTGATGTCTCTGATCTTAGGCTATTTGGGTAGTCCATATCACTTAGCTGAAACTATTAACATAACTGCAGTTTATGAATAAAGTTCTTTATGCAAGAGAAGGAGCCAAGAGCATAATGGATAGGACATTTGCAGACATTCCATGGCAAGTTCGTGTTGAAGTGGACGGTGTTGAGGTAGAGGTTCCTGAGGTAAGAACTTAACTTTGAAGTGTTTGGTTCTGAATCATTACTAAGTTGTCACTCTATTTTTTATTTTATCATTTAGAAGTTTGTGGCTAATGTTCAATTATTCAATAGCATAATGATGCATATTAGTTTTTGGGTGTGAATTCTTGGAGATTTTTCCTTTATCAAGGATTGATGCATACTATTTATGTAATTTATTTGTGATGATCTTTTCCTGAATTTTCTTCGATCATTTGAAACTTTGATTTGAATGTTTACAGGATGCAGAAGGTGTGCTTGTTGCGAACATTGGAAGCTACATGGGTGGTGTAGATCTTTGGCATAATGAGGACGAGACTTTTGATAATTTTGATTCGCAGTCCATGCACGATAAACTACTCGAGGTTGTCAGCATATCTGGGACTTGGCACCTCGGAAAGCTACAGGTATACATTGAGCACATTTTGTTGCTAGGCACTCATAAAAATAGGTAAGTTTTACCACTTTAGTGGGTCTTGATTAAGTGCGCATGCACGTGTTGGAGAAAGAGACTCCCCAATAATATTTAAGAGATTCTCTAAAAGAAATATTAGAGGGGTTCAAGCACAATAAGGCATGCACACTTGCACTAAGGCACGCGGTATTGCTCTTTAGTTAGAGCCTCCTTGTGGAGCTCGTACTCCTCACTAAACTGTGGCCTCTTTCCGCTTTTCAAAACTGTCTGTAAGGTTTATTAAAACTAAAGATATTATTACCCCGGAAAATGGATGGTGAAATCATAAGAGCCTTCTTAGCATTAGGTCGTGTATCAGTCCTAAATCAAATGTTAGGGACCTCAAACTTACAGTGAAGATTATGAGTCTAGCGTATACTAGGAGTCCTAAGACATGAAGTGGTTGGAATCTTGGGTGAAGTGCAAGGTTCATACTTAGAGTTGTGTTGTAACCTTCTTGCTTAGATGTTTGATGGCTGCTTCTTTCTTTTTGAAACAGGTGGGGCTTTCTCGAGCTAGACGACTTGCACAGGGGAAGTCGATTAGGATACAATTATGTGCTGCATTGCCTGTTCAAATTGATGGAGAGCCTTGGTTTCAGGAATTCCCGTGTACACTAGTCATATCCCACCATGGACAGGTAATTGCTCTCGTCTCTCCTTTCATTTCTTTTCATTGAAGAAGATCGTTACGCAGCCCATGACCTTGTGGAGTTAGCTTCCTGTGCAACATCATGCCTAATATCTCTCTCTGGGATCACAAAAGAAAAGAAATAAATGAACAATAATAAAAATAATAAATCATGCATGATATTTCTCTATTGTTGGTAAACCCTGCCGTGCTGTGACCTTTGATGCGAAAGCCATAATATAAATTATAAATAGACAAATAAATAAAGGCATTGAAGCTCAATATATGTTTTGGTCCCTATTCCTAATGTTTGGGGTGCTTTTTCAATATTGGTTAATAAGTTTGAATTTGGTATTTTATGTTCTAATAATTTTTAATTGTGACCTTTTCATCGACGAAGATTAAATTGGCTTTGTAATAAGCCATGATATCTCTGTGGTCTGACAGAAATTGTAAGGAGAAATTAGGTTACTTAAGAAAAACTGAATATTTTGCCAACTTAGTGGAGGAATTAGAGATGTTTTTCACCTGGTAGCCTAGTTTATTCTCTAAATTTATGCCAAGTCATTGAGTACAATGCAACTTAAGCCCTATCATACGTCAATTTTAACATTCACCAACTTCATTGGTTATAATAAAAATCTTAAAACATAAGATACTATATTGGAAAGAATGAGACTAAATTTATAAAAAAAAAAAGGTCCCGCAGTAAGGACTAAAACACACATTTAACTTATATATTTATTTCCTTGAAATTGATAAAGAAGGAAATAGGTTAGAAGAGAGGGAGAATTCGGGTAGAAACTGAGGATCATCTATCACAATGCTTCTCCCCAGGATCTGAAATGTGTTCAACTCCGTCACTCTAATCTTTTGGTTTCTAAGGACTGGCACTGGTGAATGTACAAGTTTCCTAGATCTAGTTTAGTATCACTTAGTGTTTCTGCTATGAGCAGAAGCTTGTTCTCAAATATCTTCTTTTCCATCTAGATTTAGCACCATGTTTCTACTTTCATTTGTTCGGATCTAATTCTTGTACGTTGATTTGCTTTGAAGTACTGTCTTCAAGCTTCACAATTATTTTCGCTAATCAGTAAAAATACATCCTTAACTAGTTTTCAACGAAAATATTAGAGGTAATACCTATTTGGATTTGAGCAAGTCTCACTTCTTGTAGTGTAGGAAATGAGCAATTTCTCTGGCATGATTAGATTTGTTTTACGAGCTCTCCGTTTTCTGTGGTACCGCGTAAGATGTGTTTGATCTTTCTACCAATAAAAATGCGTGAATTCATGCGGATTTAAATTTTGCTTTATAGGCCTTCATGTTGAAAAGGGCAGTTGAGGAGCCTCTTGGTCACGCAGCTGCAATTATCACTGATGTTTTGGAGAGTGCTGAATCAAATAATGTAATTAATGCTTCACAAAAGCGAGTACTCCTCCAAGAAATGGCAAAGAGGTTAACTTGAAAGTTTCTATTAGTCCTTCCTGTAATGGTCAGGATTTTGAGTACGAATCATTTTCAGCTTTTTATGCCACCCTTCACATCTCTCCATAGAGGTAAGATCTAGTGGTCATTGTTTTGTTTTGTTTTGTTTTTCTTTTTTTGTTTTCCCTTGATGGGTTATAGCTGAGGCATGATTGTATATCAACGATATCTGTTATATAAATATATACATATGCATAGAGTTTCTCAACATAGATCATTATTAAGGTTTTCTCTGTCCTTTCCAAATAGTTACTGGTGTGGTTGAGATTGAACAATTTCATACCGTTTATGATCTTGTTTATTCTCAACCATATACTCCGTTAGTAAACAATCACAAAAACAAAATTGTAATTTTTTTTACATTCCTGATGGAACCTCTATCGTTATGTGATCCTCAGAGTTGTAGCTTCATGAACTCTCTCTCTCCCCCCTGAAATTAACTTAAAAAGTTTGGCTCAAAATATAACTTTCGGAAAGCACGCTCGAAAACTATCACCCTTTGTTCATTATTCAGAATTTGTATTTTTAGAAAGAGATCCAAGTCTCACATTCGTATTTAACTTGGAAATTTGGAACAGTGCCTATAAATCTATATAGCAGTCTCTAGGTGCTTTTTTCTCCAAACAAATCTGGTCTGTCCAATCGAATGTGGAGAAGTAAAGCCAATGAGTTTTCTTTTTGATAGTGGTGATAGCAGTAAAATTTCAATGATGTTCCACCACTTGGCTGATTATGTTTTGTCTGCTTAAGTAGCCACTAAAGCTAGTGTTTTGGTTCACTTTCCAAGTGGAAAGGGGATTCATGTTCTGCTGACATTGTGCTAAGTATTCATTCATTAATTACATTTTTGAAATGCTATTTCATTTCATTGGAAGTTACTTGAGATCCCACAATCATGGTTCAAGGTAGGGACACAAATACTTCTAAACAGAAGATTTGTCCTTTAATGGCCAGCTGCCTTTTACTGTTTGGCTTTGATTTGTGTGTGACCACAGAAAATATGGAAAGCGAATCATTTCAATTAGAAATTTACTTTTAAGATTCTAGTGAAAAGCTCATTTCTATTCTGTTTCAATGTGAGATGTGGATAATTATGTTATTTAGTCTTAGAATATTCTCAAGCCAATACATATACATTATAGCTTTGCCTTCGGTTCCTTGCCCATTTTTGGTGTCATGTCACCTTCCACATGACATTTTAAAAATCTTTTGGAATCCTTCTTTTGGCCTAACTCACTTGGCTTACCAATTCCATTAGAAGCCTCCACATGGCCACAATTTTGGAGGTATATTAGATTCCATGGATTTGTGGTATTTGTACATTGAATACATGCACTTTAGGTAAGTTTGTAAATTATACGTATGAATCCAATGTTTTAGGTCATTTTCATGAAGCAAAAACTTGAAATAGATAAACCACTATTCAAATATGTGGCTATGTTGATATTCATATTGTTAGATTACATTCTTTTTTCTTATGGGTTCTTTCACTAGGATATGCTAAAGACATGCTATTTTCAAATCATTGGTCAAGTAGTGGATGCAGAAAGTGCTTCCAAATTTTCACTATTTGCAAGAAGATTCTTTGCTGCTGTTTGCAATATTGTTGTCAAGTTCACCAGTGGAGTTTTTTTTGTTTTTTTTTAAATTTATTCTATTAATTTATTTTTTTATTTAATTCTTTAGTGAAAGAATCAACTTTCACTACAGAAACCAGCTTTTAGTTTCTCTTATCCAAATGTTCTATTGGTTTCTCTTATCCAAATGCATCATTCATATAATTTTTTTAATTTTGTTGGGTTTATGATCATGATAATTTAGATTAGGCAGCTAGGTATTATGTATGTTGGATTAATCGAACTTTTGCATTTATAGATCCACATTCCTTCTGATGAGTATCTTTTTTTGCCGTGCCCTCTAGCCTAACTAGCTGCACAACATTAATTGAAGAAGACAATCTTAGGGTGGATTATGCTTATTATAGTAAGCTAGCACTAGTTTGATCACTTTATGAGATGAGTAATGGCCTAGTTTATTAGATTTAGTTAAATCAACCTCGAGTTGTTAAATTAGTGCAAACTTAAACTTCTTGTATGAGTATGGATATTCATTTCATTATGATGAATGCTATTAACATCTCTATTAAAAGAAGATTTTGAAGAGAGACTTAAAGTAACTTAAATTCTAAATTTTGGAACATATGTACTAGTTTTCGTATATTTGGCAAGTATATGTTTAGTTAGACAATTTCTTGATTTTAGTCATAGGATTGTCTAGCTTTGTATCTAATATATTGAGTGGATGATAATGAAAAGGTGTAGGGATTATCTTACATTATCTTACACTAAATGTTATTGTTAGACTGAAAAATAGTAAAATTTAAGACTCTAGTAACATTTGCATTTAGTTAATTTCTGTTTGATATTCCTTTTCTTTCGATCAAATATGCCCAAATGGAAGCATATTTTCTTTGCATTGCTTAGTAAATCAAAAGGGTTCCAGCCATACATTGAGTACATTCAAGTGTCCTTTCATTATAATTAGAATATGATGAGCTTTGGACATTGCTATTTTCTTCTCTTCTCTTAAAGGAATTCAATTTAAAATAGCATTGATCTTTGTGCAGTTGATTTTGATGATTCTTAAGCAACCCATTTGTAGCCATGAAGAGGCACCTTAATTTAAAACTATTAAGATAATAAAATCATGTCATGGTTGAGACTAGAAAACAAAGGTTGCAATTGGTGCTTATGAGATGCTTTTTGGTAATGAAATCTGTAAAATTCAGTCTCAACCTCTTGAAAAAATTGCCACTTTCAACTTTCAAGTATTCTTTTAACTCTCTCTCCATTTTTCTTTTGAAAGTTTGGTTACCAACCATCTCTTTAATAAAGTGGCTGGTACATTCTTGTCCTCTAATTTCTCCCCCATTTAAAAAGTTACAAGCTTCATTAGAAGCATAAATCGTCTAATAAATTCCTAACTCTATTTTGAATTACTTTTTAAAATACTTTTAAGTACTTAAAAAGTCATTTCAAACAAGTCTTAAGACATGTAGAAAATAAGAAAGTAGAATCTTTATATTTTACTCTTTAAAATTCTAATACAAAAATATAACGCAACATAAAGCAAAAGAACGAAATATGTTACTATACAGACTTCAAAACATCATCGAATCGTGAAGAAGAACAAGAGGCAAATACATAAAGTCAAAAAAGAGAGCATCTCGTCTAGGTACATATATCTATAGATGTTTATAATAAAGATGAAGGTGGAGTTGCAATCCTTCATTTGAAGGAGTATACCACACAGTATCAAAGATGAAAATATCTATCGAACATGTTGCTATGTTCATAAATCGAAAGGTTTGACATCAATATTAAATATCCATACATATCTCCAACATCTTTTATAAATGTTCGTAAAACATAAAGGAATGCCATATATTCAATCAAATATGATAGAAATATTAATAACAATATCCATAATTTAGTTGGAGTAAAAACAGTTTATTATTAAGCAAAATAGGATTTATAAATTTCTTGACTTCGATATCTATATTTAATCGATATATTCGTAAAATTGAAATATCGATATCAATATTAACATCAATACTTTAATCTAGCATAGAATAGTGTATTGGAATAAATGGAGTATCACTTTTGGAACCCCAATTTCCTTTACTCCAAAGCCAACTCTCCCAAGAAATGAGGTGTGACCCACAAAACAAAACTCAATTGTTCATTCATCTTTGTTCCCAATATTTGCATAAAATTACACATCATGAAATTGGCAGAAAAATATCCTTAAAACCTATTTCTATTTCTTTTTCTTTCTCTCCAATGATGTATTTAAAAGAGTAGTGGTCATATGGGGATAATTCCTTTGGAACAACAAGAATATTTATACTCTGTTTTTCAAACCCAAGCCTTGTAAGTTTGTAACTATTCTTCACTTTCTTCTATTTGGATTGATTTGGTTTCCTCTTGTTAAGAGGTTGAAGAAAAAAACAAGGGAAATTAAAGGAGGACTGATATAAACAGACAAGCAACAGGCTAGAATTGAAGTCAAGTGGAAGTAAAAGGGCAAAAATGTCTTCTTATCTTTTTTTTTCTTTTTTATAATTTTTTTTATAGCTAATTAGATACTGACATTATTAATTTCTCACTATGTTTATTATTCAATGCCATAGCCGGCCATCGCCATAACAAGAACCAATTTTTTACTTCCATATGGTTTGTGTACGTTTCCATAGTAAATAAATAGCATCCGCTCCACAGCAATTGAAGCATAACTTAGTAGACAAGATATTTATTGTCTTTTTTAGGTTGAAATTTTGAATTTCATTCACGGATTTATGTTATGTCGAATTATTTGCTTTGCAAAGTGTGCTTGATTTTAGAAGAGAACATTGTTCATTTTCTTTTTTTTTTTAATGTTGATTAGAAATTATTATAATTGATTAATGATTATTTATGAATAGTTAATTAATTTAGTAAAGATGAAAGAAAACGCATGGGATACTAATTTTGTTTTCTTTCCCCTATTGTAATTGGCTCATTTTCCAGACTTTATAATGTTATGTTACATAACACTTTGACTTCTAAAAGAAAATTGCCAACCCAATGAGGGGTTCCTTTTGGTAATATTTTAATGATGTCTTGAGTTACTGGTTCATGTTTTAGACACAAATGATAGACAAGTCTCGAAGCGAGGTTAACTTAATGGTAATGGATCTACACTCGATCCTTTAAGGTTAGAGGTCTAATCCATCATTTTTGTAATTAGGTCATGTTTATACAAGGGAAAAAATAATAAATGAATAGTAATTTAAAAAGTGGGCCCAATGAATTACATTTGCTATTGTTTACCCTGTGTTCCACACATGGAGTCCACTACCCAATCTATAACAAAAAAACACAAATCGATTGACGAGCGGAGAATGATAAATTCGTTTGCATTTTGAAATCACGTTATTGTTACCATTACCATTACTGTATTGTTATAATATGAGAAATATGAATTTGTCACATTTATTGTTACTGTTATTGTTTAGAGTCAAACAGTAACGATAGTTATGTGACAGAATCATAATTCTAAGTAAACATGATTAAAAGCAATCAGCTATGTTTGCAATTTTGACCTATTACGATTGATTTGTTAATGAAATTCCACTACGATGACACCAATTTTCATTACGAATTAATAAATGTAGTTTTAGGATTGATGGCACAGAAAAATATTTATATACTTACAGGAGGGAGAGAGTTAGAAGATGGCCACTTGGCATCCCAAAAGGCATGGTGCTTTCCATGTTCATTCTTGTGATATTGTATTTTCAACTTGCTTTTTAATTTTTAATTTCTTTAAAGAAAAAAAATTGAAACATATTTTCAAGTTACCAAAGCAAAATTGATTATTTAGCCCACAGAAATAGAAAAAGTGGTTCACAACAAGTAATGTATAAATCCAACTCCATGCCTTCACATTTCTATCATTCCATAGTTATTACACTGTTTTCTCCCATGATATTTGTGTATGTGATTGCACACAATTATTTCCTCCAAAGCAATTAGATATTTGTTTAGCATTTTGCCTTAAAAGAAAATATTTCACTTAACACGTCATTTGCCAAAAAAAAAAAATCTCATGAACTCTTTTAAAATAAATTTGAAATTAAAAAATTTTAGAATCTAAAATTATAGACCACAGGAATAAAACAAGGACCAAGCAACTAAAAAAAGGAGTAAATTAGCACCAATGTTCCTAGAGGAATAATCTTGAATCTAGATTTCATTCTATGAATAACAGTCATCGTGTATTGCAAGTGAGATCATAACCTAATGGATGTTTGAGATTGATTTTGAAAATGTTAAAATCATTTTTGTCTTGTTTAAAATCAATTTGAAACATACAAAATCATTCCGTTGTTTAATTTTACATTTTTAAATGCATTTTCGTACTATTAAAATTGCTTTGAATAATTAAAAGTATCTTTCAATCAATTTTAAAAATGATAAAAATGATTTTGATCATTTTAAAATCACCCATAAACATGCCTCTATTGTATTGCCAACTCGTGGTATGAACATTAATGTTTAAAAATGTAGTTCCAAATGTTAGAATATATATGTAACTTGGTCGTATAGTATTTGGTTTTTCTTATAAAAATTAAAAGGAAAGAAAAAGAAAGAATTATAGTATTTAATTCCATTAAATATAGTAAAGGTAAGACAATACTTGGGTGCAGCTTGGGATGCACTTATCTTTATGCATCTCATCTTCATCACACATACAAATAATGAATTAACATATTTTTAGAAAATAATAGATTATGATTCGAACAAATTGGCTACATAAAAATAGATGCAACTAGAGACTCAATTTGAAGGTATATAATGAACATTGGTTGAATAAGTAGTGTAGTGTCAAACAGTATTGAACTGCTCCATTAGAACTCAGTGATTTAGGATAGTAGAGAAAGAAAGAAAGCAAAGAGACAAAATGAAAGAGATAAGTCCAAATGATAGAATAACAGGCCCACAGAGAGAGAGAGAGAGAGAGAGAGAGAGAGAGAGAGAGAGAGAGAGAGAGAGAGAGAGAGAGATGGAATTCCTTTATATGAAGACAAAGGAAGGAATTGTTAGGAAGACAGTTAGTTTAGGAGGTTCCTCAACCATAGGGATAGTCACCAGTAAGCAAGACAAATCTTGGGCCATTGGATTTGTGGGTCACTTCAGTTGGTGCACGTGCTCCTTGCTTTCTTCTTATTTACCCCTCTCTTTCTCTTTAGCTTTGCTTTCATGCATGGATTTCTCCTCCCAAACATAGTCCACACAGACAAAGAGAGAGAGCTTAGCTGCCCCTTTTAATTTTTCCTCCATGCTTTGTTCATATCCATCATTAGCAATAAAGTAGCACCTCCGCAAACTTCTAACATCATTTTTCTTTCTTTCCTTTTTTTTTTTTTTTTTTGTTTTTCCTTTTATTTTTCCTCCCTTAAAACTTTCAACTGCCCAAGAGAAGCTAGTGGTGAGAGAAAAAAGCTAGTTGAGAACTACATTAACCAAGCTTTCCTTTTTCCACCTTTTGTGCATCAGATCCTGTTCTTTCTCTCCAATGACTAGAATTCATCAAATCTGAGATGGGTTTTCTGTCATCACATCAGAAAAGGAAAAAAGAAAGAAAAGATCAAGCTTGCTGTGCTCTGATGAAGTTTACTACTTTACTCACTAAATTTGAGCTCTCCACTTTAATTTTCTGATCTGGGCTATCTTGTTTTTCTTTTTTCTCTCCTCCGTCTTTCTTTCTATTTCTGAGCTTTGGCTTTAGCATTGTTACAGCTGCCTTGGCTGGATTTTGGATCTCTGCTGCTGCTTCTTCTTCCTTGAATTCTTAGTTATTGTCGATGGAGGCTGATCGAGAGTTCAAACACTTCTGCAAGTTATGCAAGAGGAGCTTCCCTTGTGGGAGATCTTTGGGAGGTCACATGAGGTCCCATTTGATTAACAGTCAAGCTGAAACTGGCGAAAATCTGAAGAAGATGAATTTGAAAAAAGCTGGAAGGAACTCTGACATGGATAAGTTTCTGGGAGATGGAACTTCTGATGGCTATAGTCTTAGAAAGAACCCCAGAAAAACTTGCAGGCTTGCTGAATTCAGTGCTGAGGATAGGTTCTGCAGAGAATGTGGTAAAAGCTTTCAGTCCTGGAAGGCCCTGTTTGGTCACATGAAATGTCACTCAACAGAAACTGAGCGAGTGTGTAGTAATTTGGAGTTTGATAGCCAATCAGATAATGAAATTGCAGCTGCAAATCGTGGGAAGAGATCTAGGAGACAAACAAGGTACATGGCTGCTGAAATTTCATCTTCCTTTTCATTTGCTGCTGCTGCTGCTGCTTCTTCATCTGTTTCTGATCAGAATGATCAAGAACAAGAAGAGGTTGCTTTGTGTTTAATGATGCTTTCTAGGGATGTTGGTGGTTTTTATTCAACCACCGAGTCTTCTGACAACAACTTTATGCCTAAACAAGTTCCATCTCCGGTCCCAAAAAATCACTTCTCCAAAGTTGTTGAAGCTATTCCTTCTATATGCATGGGGCGTAAGATGGTGAAATTGAAAGAATTCCACAGCAAAAAGTTGGAGTTCAGTGAGATGGATTCTGGGTATCTCAAATTTGAAGGGTCAAATTCAGAATTCAGTGCTTCTGCTGTCAAGAGGAACAAGAACGACGAGAAGTCCCAGTTGGATGACAGATTTGGATCAAGTTCCAACAACCAAACTGATATGAACCAACCTCAGTTCATTTCCAGTAAGTTCAATTCAGATCAGAGAAAGTTCCGTGAGCTTTCTAATGGGGAATTGAGGTCAAATTCCTTCAGAAGATCAACACCCAATGAACTAAACTCCGAATCATACAAAAGCAAAGGAAAGAGAAGTAAATTCCAGTGTAATTCTTGCAACAAGATCTTTCACTCATATCAAGCACTTGGTGGGCATAGAGCTAGCCACAAGAAAACCAAAGGATGCTTAGCTTCAAAGACTGAAAACAGCGAAAATAGCATCGAAACAGAGATTTCAAACGACCCAACTTTTGAAAGTAAGTCCACAGCCACAGTATTAGAAATGGAAAATCAACAGGAATCAGACATTCACATGGGTTATGAGAAAAAGAACAGAAAGCTTCATCAATGCTCAATTTGCTTCAAGATTTTTAGTTCAGGCCAAGCTTTGGGCGGGCATAAGAGATCCCATTTGATAAGTGGGTCAGAATCCAGAAACAAATTGCCAGAAACCACATCGATTCAGAAACCGGAAGCAGAAATAAGAGACTACCTGGATCTGAATCTTCCAGCGCCCATCGATGAAGAGGGCAGTAGCCATTTGGGGTCTCTAGAGCCATGGTGGGTCGGTGGAAACCATTCGCACGAGCAGGCATTAGTGGGTTTGATTTGAGTGCTTCGTTTGCTTGCGGCTTCGGTCATTGTACAGTATAGCCTTTACCTTTTCGCTATGATTCATTGATTCTTTACAGATTTGGGAATCCAACTTATAATTCTTCTAAGTCAGTATGATGGTTTTTGTTATAATTTGTGAGATTGCAAAATTTTAGCAATGGAAGTGGAGATGGGTTTTTGCTTATTGTTTGTTGGGTTTGATTTAGAGAGCAAAATGTCTCAGTTTATTTTGGGTCATTAACTTTTAGGATTAAAGATACATGAATTTCAATAATGGTTGAGAACGAATTATCAACTTTTTGTAACGATACATTATTTTTAAGAGAAAAAAAAGTTTATTCATTAGAACGATTTTCCCTTTATTTTTTTAATTTCTCTATAATTAATATAATAATTTACATCACATGATACTTTATACATCTATATCCATTTGAGTCTAAGTTAAATTTAGACTTCATTTTAGTCCTTTTAATTTTAAATATTTGTTATTGTATTTAAATTTTGCTTAATTTTTTTTTTATTTTTGACATTGTACGCAAATTTCTACTTAATATTAGTAAAATCCATATAGTGTTTTTTAGTCATATAAATTAGAATATAAATTAGAATATTATAATGTTTGAAAATTAAAAGTAAGTTTAATAACAATTTTGATGTTTAATTTGAACCTAAGTCAACTAGTTAGTAGTTAAGAATTTTAAGATATATCATAGACCATTAAAAAAACAAAAAAAATCAATTATGCAAAATACAAATATATGTTCAAAAGTATAAAAGTCAAATAAAATAAATATGAAAGTTTTAGGAACATGATACATTTAAGCCAATAATTTAATTGGATGATGTTTAATGGAAACTATTAATTATAATTAAATATTAATTAAGCAATAATGCTACCGTCACTTTTCAAATATTTAGGATCTAAGAAGCCTAACTAACTTTTTTTTTTTTTTTTTGCTGCATTTAAGTACTTCCAATAGGCTTAAACTTTGCCACATTAGAGGATGTTGGATGTTCTTTTAGATTTAAGTAAGCTTTCTTTACATGTAATTAAGCACTAAACATTATCAAAAGGGAGTTTATTTCATTTATTTGTTGAACTTTTCTATATGATTTTGGTGAAATGTGAATTGGGAAAGAAAATGGACATGTTAAATTTATATTGGTAGATTGTTTGGGTGGGAGATAATTTTTTCACCTTAATCAATTAACTAATCTTAATGGGTAATTATGAATTCAAATTCAAATAAACTATTGTATAATTGTTTTAAAAATTTTTTAAAAAATATATTGTATATAGGTAGGACAAATGGAGCCAGCCCACTTTTGTGTTGGGATCAAGCAAAGTGGCATGGTTTGGTTAGATGAATTTATTATTACTATTTCTTAGTTTTCGATTTTAAAATGAGTTATTTTTTTTATATAGAAAAAAAAAATAAAATATTTACAAATATAGCAAAATTTTATTGTCTATTTGCGATAAATTATGATAGATCACAATAGACAACTATCTATATCACGATAGACACAGATAATAGTCTTTCGAGGTTTATTGCAGATAGACTGTATATTTTGCTATTAGTTGTAAATATTTTTAGCAGTTTTGTCATTTAAGATAATTTTTTTTTAAAATTGAGTTATAAAATTTTGATAAAATAACAAAAACATCAAATAGTAAGACTATTTCATAAGTTCTCTAAGGTGAATATATGATAATATATATTCATTATTTCAATCCATCTTGAACTAATTCAAATGATTAGACATATATATGTCTCTCCAAAGGGTAGGTTTGGATATTCTCATATATTTTATTCTTATGTAATACTCTAAAAATAACAAAATCTATTTAGTTTAATCGAAACAACTTTAAATATTTTTCATTGATGTAAACATTATGAAAGTAGTTGAATCAATATTGATTTGTTGGGCATTTAAAAGATCACTTGTAATTGTAGGCTCGAGTTATGAGAATGTACCATACATGAGAGGTTGTACAATGCATATCATTATTTTTCGACAAAAATCCATGACTTTTTTTATTGCATATTACATCATTTTAAAAAGCAACTCAAATCTATGGTATTAACTGATATCTGTGTATATGTCAACTAAACATAACTCAATTAGTAAAGATATGTATTAAGAGGTTAAAAAATTGAATTTTCTACCCCATATGTTGTTCTACTTCAGAAAATTTGCATGTATAAATACATGCATTCGGTTTTTTTCTTCATGTAAAGACAAAATTCTAAGCTTTCTACTATATCACACATTTTTTAAAGTTTTCTAAACTTATATTACAAAAACTCATGTCCCTTAAAAAAATGTTTCAAAACAGAGTGTGCTTGATCTGAACGTTTTCAAATTCACTTAAGGAAATAGATTCAATAAAGACTGTATTTTAAAACTATTTTTTGATTACGTGATCTATCACATATAGTATAAATTATGAAAACAACGGTGTGTCCACATTTTGAATTTAAAATTTTAAAATGCACAATTATATTTAGAAAATAAAAACTTAGAGAAATACAATATTTCATATTATAAACATATTTAAAATATGTATAATAGAATATATTATAGCATAAAACATAAAATGTGTATTCATGCTAACATGAACATAGTTCAATTGATATAAAATATTTCATTAATAGACATATTTAAAAATACTAATATCAAGAAGGTAAAATTACAAATTTGGTCTCTATAGTTTGAAGAAAATTAGAATTTAGTCTATAAGATTTATAATTAAAATTTAGTCCTACGATTTGATAAAATTGAGATTATGTTTGAGAATTTTATCAAATTATAGAGACTATTTATGAGATTTTATCAAACCATAAGGACTAGATTTTAACTTTTAAAATCATAGAGACTAAATTATAACTTTTTTTTCAAACTATAGAAACATAATTCTAATTAAACGTATATTTTAAAAATTGAAATTCCTTATTTTTAAATTTTATGTTTAGGATTATTAAGCTATGTTTTGGGGCTTCTTAATTAATTTATTTATTAACATATTTTATGTTATTATTTTTTTTATCATGTAAAATAATTTATAAGTATAGCAAAATATTTATGAACATATTTTATGTTAATTTTTTTCTTTTACAACACAAAATAATTTATAAATATAACAAAATTTAGATCGAGAGTCTAGTTATTAGTCCTAAATTACTACCTATTGTAATTATCATTAAATAGTGTTTTATGTTTAGGATTATTAAGTTTATGTTTTGGGCTTTGAGGCCCAACCGTATAAGTACTTGGACTCTCAAACCGGCCCAAATCAGTTTCAATTCAATTCCACCGTCATCTCATGTCTCATGACAGCTTAAAATCTCCGCCATTTTTTTGGCTGGCGATGGGACCCGACCATTATTGGAAACCAAATCAATTTTGATGCATTTCTTTTGACTGTTGTTGAATTGCTTTCGAGGATTCAAATTCGCTTCCTTGTACGTTTTCTGCGAGCCATTTCTTTTTTATTTAGTTTTTTCAAAATCGATCGGAAAATACGAAATATTCGATATTCTCAGGTACTCACGGAGTATAAAGTTCGCTTTCGCTAAGGTACTTTCCCGAATCTTTTTCAGCTTCCGGTAGATAAAAGCAAAGTATTGTTCATTGTTCAATATACTTTGCGTATGGATTACTTGGTTAAAGTTTCCTGAAATTTGTTGAAGGGGTTTTTGGCTTGTTGCGATGAATTTGTTGAACTGTATTATCCTTTATCTTTAATTGGACCAGTGATTGTTTGTCAGCAGGAAAGGGATGGAGGTATATTTCCTTTTCCTTTTCCGAGCTGTGCACCGTTTTTTGAAAATTGAAATTGACAATTTGTTTTATTCCCATTTATGAATGAAAACTATATTTGGCTTTTCCCTTTAATTCTCTTAGCTTCCTTATGGGAATTTGTTCATGGTTATGCTTTAGCAATTGCTACAAATAATTTTGTGTTTTAGGTGTTTTCTGATGGTTTTAGATGTCCAGGTACTTGTTCCTTGTACATTCCTCGTAAGTCTAAGGATTCCATTTCACCAATGTTGAGTCGCAGGAGTAATAGCTGTAGCTCATCTGATTTAAAGGAGCTTTTAGAGATTGAGACAAGATGCCGGCAGGTATATTTTCTGTCTACTTGCTGGAAGTTTATCTCACGAATTTGGAAGTTAAAATTCATAGAAGTGGTTACTTCAAGTTGTAGGAAATATCCTTCTTGTGACCCGTATAATTTCACATTCCACTTACGAATTTTTAAATGTCTGCAATATTGCTCAAGTTTGGACATAAAGGCCCTTTTTCTTAAAATAAGAAAAGACATTAATGTTCCTAAGTATTACATGTGTCCTGTATATTCGGGCAAATTTAAGCTTTTTCTTTAATTGGTTAATTATGCAGCTAAAGAAAGAAAAGGACACACTAATAGGTTCACGACCTCAAAGCTTTGAACTGATACGGGTAAGTTTCACGCTGAATGTTTTTCCCCTTTTACTGTGCAGAATGTGATGGGTAGTCTTTAATATGCTCGATGTTTTCTTCATTTCCTCAGCAGCTATTTTGATGAAGTTAGTGAATCAAAATTGTTTTATATTGGAACTTTATTTTCCTTTTGCATGCGTACTCAGTTCATCTAAATTGAGCACTTGAAACATAATGTAGACATTTCCATTATCATCCGGATGAAGTGTGTGACTTTTTTTTTACTGTCTGATGCAGCAGCTGGAACTACATGTGAACTCCTTATCAGAAGCACGCAAGGAAGACAAGCTACGCATTGAAAGCTTGGAGAAGGAGTTGACAAACTGCACTCAGGAAATAGGTACAGGAAGTTGTCTGGTTGGACTCTTGTAAATGAACATTTGAGGAACCTTTTAAAATCATTTATAGACTAAATTGAGAAGTCTATCTTATCAATGAACTTACTGAAATGGACATTTAATAATAATTGACAAGTACATAAAGACAATAATATTATTTATTATAAAGGTTGTGTTTAAATAGATATCGGAAAGATAAGTAAATTCTTTCAACAGAAGTTATCCATATGATTACATTTCCTTAATTTTGGAACTCTGGTTGCCGATCACCATGAAAATCTCGATCCTTTTTAGCACTGAAATCTTCTTTTCTAACCCATTATTTTCGGCGCAGAAAAATTGAGGGTGTGATTTATTGTTATTATTATTATAGTGCGCAAAAATATTCTTTATGTGATTTTGTCTTAACTACTCTCTCTACATTGGTAAGAGAAAAGACTAACTAAACTTTCTGCGTTTGGTATAGGGGTTTAGAGATGTGCATAGATATGTGTGTATAAATTTAGGTTTGTTAGATGGTGTTTACGGTAGACTTTTTTAGCTACTTGCTTTTTCATTTGAAGTCCACTCGAAGAGTCGGGATCTTTTAGTTTTTCTTTCTTTTTTTTTTTTTCTTAATTTAATTTAATTTTTGTAATTTGAATATTGTTTATTGTCAACTCCTAGGATTGGAGTTTAGGACACGTCCTTTTCTTCCCCTTTGAACATTTATTCTTATATCCCTAAATTTTTAGCAATATTAAATTATCAAATTGTTTGTTCTTTTAATTAATGTTTAGTTTTGGAGGCATTTTTGTTGTGGATACCTTTTTCTGCCTAAGCGATCGTTTGCATTAAGAGCTGACATGTAGAATATTATTGCATTGTTTAGTCGTTAATGATTCTAAGAAAATGATGATTTTTGAACTTCTGGCATGGTTCAATGTCTGTGGCAGCATGTTATCCTCCATTCTTGACGTCATATTCATTATTATGAGTCTTTTTTTAACTTAGTCCAACAACAACATTCATCACAGATTACCTGCAGGATCAACTATGTACAAGGAACACAGAATTAAACTACCTTGTAGATCACGTTGAAAACCTCGAATTTAAATTAGTTCACATGGAGCGTTTGCAAGAAAAGGCTGGCAAGTTAGAGGAAGAGGTGAAGCTTTCAAACTCAGAGCGTCTGTTCTTGATGCAGAAATTAGATGATAAGGAAAAGGAGCTACGAGAATCAAATTCCTTTGTAGAAAAACTTGAGGAGTCCATCTCAGCTATGACATTGGAGTCTCAATGTGAAATTGAGAGTATGAAGTTGGATATGGTGGCCATGGAACAGCGTTACTTAGAAACTAAGAAAGTCCAGGAAGAAGCTCTTCATCTAAATGATAAAATGGATAGATTGATTGAGGAGCTTCAGAATGCACAGAAAACTGTTAAGTCTCTGGAGAAAGAAAATAAGGAACTTCGAAAAGAGCTGGATATGTCAACAAAAAATGCCTCCTCATTTTGTCGAAGTGTTGAGGAATTGATTGAAAACAAGGAGAGATCACAAAATACTATGGGGAATGACCGAGCTAGCAAGTTAACATCATTACTTGAGACTAGGTACTTATGATATAACTTTAAAACCAACGGTCTTTGCCTCTGGATTTTCATGACATTGGGAAGTATGTTAGAACTTCATTGTTGATCAACGACCTTACTTGATCTATTGTGCAGGTAACTGTGTCCTTGAGTTCTAAAAACGTCATTGTTGACCATATGTGTTGGTTCTCAAGGCTCTTTTCATCACAAATTTCTTTGGTTTTTGTGAAGTTTTCTTTTGAAAAATTGGCCTTGGCAGAGTTTTAATAGATTATGTAGGGTCCAGATTTTATTTGTTGGCTTGGGTGCTAGTTATTCTGAGTTATGATCCTGAATCCCTGATGAAGTTACTTTTTGTTGGGCCATCATATTTTTGTTTACTCCATACTTGCTTTCCTTCTAAGTTATAAATAACAACCCTTCCCCCAAGTGAAGAACGAAAGCTCGATTACTATCTTATGACATATCTGGTCCTAGAGAATCCGTTAGTACACTTTTGAAATGCTAATTCAGAAGTGGATACAAATTCTTGGCCCACCATTTACATATTATTATTTTATATGACAGTTGTGGCGAAGTCTTAGGCCATCTTCTTCCAAAATTAGCAGTTGCACTATTTGCAGATGCAAATTCAGAAGTCAAAATGGATGTGATGGCAAAGCAGATACAAGATTATGAACTTCTTGTGAAGCAACTCAAGGTATGATGCACGTGATCGTCTCTGATATCTTACAGACAGATGCAAGATTCTCCATGGAGACGCTATTTGCTTTTTCCTAATTTTGAGCTGCCTATAGAATCCAATTGGTTTAGTTGATTGGTTCTTTGTCTAGGCAATATGATTCCGTTTATCTGAAGCCTCCAGGTTTTAACGTTCTAGTGATTGACACTTGCAGGAGGAGTTAAGGGAGGAGAAGTTGAAAGCAAAAGAAGAAGCAGAGGACCTTGCTCAAGAAATGGCTGAGCTAAGGTACCAAATTACTGGTTTGCTTGAAGAAGAGTGCAAGCGCCGGGCTTGCATTGAACAGGCGTCTTTACAGAGAATTGCCCAGTTAGAGGCACAGGTATTAATTATGCCTGGGCTTGAAGTGTGAAGCACCATATCTATTTATTATTATTATTATTTTAACTAACAGCCTCTTCTTTTTAGGTTCTGAAAGAACAAAATAGATCATTTCCCGTCGCTAGGTGCATGCGGGAAATATAGTAGTTGGCGTATTGATTAAAAGCTGCTTGAGAAAAAATGTAAATAAGAGGTTTCATTGCTCTACTATTGTCATCATTCTTGTAACCTACCTCTTTCTCATTCATTTTCTCTAACTCATCCTTTGCAATGAAGTAGCTTACTTTCTGAGTGCCTTTGGTACAGGACTGGTGAGTTTCACTGCAAAACAAAACAATGACTCCTATATCTTCCTATTGTTTTTTTCAGATGTAGTCATCTTGATTAGAAAAACTGTGCAACCCCAACTCTGTACCAACTACACTCAGCCAATTCAGCTTCTTACAGAGCAAACACACATGCATTTGTAGATGATGATAAAGAAAGACAGTAGGTTCCATAAATGGAGTTGTGCTATAAGGTTTTGCTCATTGTTGCTACAATCAGGAATATGAAGTTGCTTTGCTTTGCACAGTTCTTTGTGGTAGCTCTGATTCTGAATCTTTGATCAGAATGGCTTTCTCAGGAGTTATGCGATGGAAACTTAGTGTGTATTTATTAACAGTGTTGGTTTGTCATAATTTCATCACTATTGTAGATATATATGTATTTGTATTTGAAGCAAGAATGGTGGATTTGTGTATTTTGTAAAATGGGAAGTTTTTGTATGCACCCATACTATGTTTTTTTAATTCACTCATTACTGCTACTCATCTTGTTTTTCCAAATTAACTCTGTGGCTACAATTAATAATGTTTAAATTCAAATGGGACCTTTTTATGGGAAGTTTTATTTAAATATTGCATTTAGTTAAAATAATTATGAAAATATGGATTGTGTAAAAAAAATGAAACAAGTCAGTTCATTCTCAACCCTTTTTCTAATGCTGACTTTAAGCTGAAGGATTAAATGATTATTGATGCTATCCAAATAATTAACACAAAAATATAACTGACAATAAAACAAGTCAGTTCATCTCATTGTTTGGGTTTGTATTAGAAATCAGTCTCAGTTTTTTGTGGGTTCCAAAAATTTGGTTGAAAACCTTGTAAATGCAGAGAAATTGGGCAAATAGAGCCTAAAATTAAGAAAATGAAAAAATTTCCTCATTGATATATATATATATATATTTTTTTTCATTTGTTTAAAAATGGGTTAAATGGTAATTGTCCTTGGATTTTTAGGAAACTCTTTAGAAACTTTCGAACTTGTGATAAAAGGTGACTATGGACATGTATAAAAGTAGGCTTGTTGAATAAGATATGTACATGAAATGATGAAATATTGTAGTTTTGGTAAAGATTTGTAAATGCTTGATCTTTGACCAAAAACGGTTCGGTTATGGCATTTTCACGACCCGACCCGGAAACAATTGGGATCTTTTTTGTCAATGAAGCTTGAGTTACCGGTGAATTCAAGATCTCCGATGGATGTAGCTTTTGACTTGTCTTTCTCTATGCTAGCATTGAATTCTTCAGCCGCCCGATCCTCTCGATCACCTGCAGCAATTCGCCGACGAACAATTCCAATTTTCATTCACGATGAATTCGGCAACGAAGGATCGTGTATGAAAATTGAAATCGTGGTGCTCGACGGCAAATGTGCAGCAGGTAATCAAGAGAATTGGACGGCTGAAGAAATTCAATACTAGCATTGTAAAAGAGAGGTCAAACGCTGCGACCCTTGGGATCTTGAATTCACCGATTATTCAAGCTGCATTCGGAGCAGGAAATCCCCAATTGTTTCCGGGTCGGATCGTAAAAAAGTCCCCCGGATTCAGGAAGCCATAACCGAACCGTTTGTGGTCAAAGATCAAACAGTGACAAATCTTCTCCAAAACTATTATATTTCATCATATCTCCTTCCCAATTTTCCGGAAACTAAATTTCAATTTTCAGAACATCCATTAAAACTTGATAACCAATGCACTTTTTTGACTGCTGATGAATTGCTTTCGAGGATTCAAATTCGCTTCCTTGATACGTTATCTGCGAGCCATTTTTTCATCGATATTCTCTGGTACTCACCCTTCGAGGATAAAGCTCGCTTTCTTTAAGGTACTTTCCCGTGTAATCTTTTCAGCTTCCGGTAGATAAAAGCAAAGTATTGCTCATTGTTCAGTATAGTTTGCGTATGGATTACTTGGTTAAAGTTTCCTGAGATCTGTTGAAGGGATTTTTGGCTTGTTGTGATGAATTTGTTGAACCGTACTATCCTTTATCTTTCATTGGACCTGTAATTGTTTGTAAGCAGGAAAGGAATGGAGGTACTTTTCTTTATGCCCAGATGTGGGCCTTTTTCTAAAAAGAATGAGATTGACATTTTTTTTTATTCCCATTTATGAATGAAAAGTGTAGTTGGGTTTTCCCTTTTATTCTCTTAGCTTTTTTGTGGGAATTTGTTCATGGTCATGCTTTAACAATGGCTACAAACAATGTTGTGTTTTACTTGTTTTCTGATGGTTGTAGATGTCCAGGTACTTGTTCCCTGTGATTCTATTTCACCATTGTTGAGTCGCAGAAGCAATAGCTATAGTTCATCTGATTTAGAGGAACTTCTCAAGATTGAGACAAGATGTGGGCAGGTATATTTTTTCTGTCTCCTTGCTGAAAGTTTCACTTTTGACATGAGTTTGGAAGGTAAAATTACTAGAAGTGGTTGCTTCAAGTGTAGGAAATATCCTTCTTGTGAAATGTGACCCGAATAATTTCACATTCCACTTAAGATTTTTCTTTAATGTCCGTAGTATTGGCTCAGTTTGGACATCAAGTCCTTTATTTATTTATTTATTATTTTTATTATTATTATTTTTTTATCCGTGAGTGTTCAGGCTAGCTTACGAGCACCTTGATTAATCTCACAGGACAACCCGCCTGACCCTAAAACATTTGGGTGTCAAGGAAATTCGTAGGAAATCAATTCCTAGGTAGGTGGCTCCCATGGATTTAACTCTTGAGTCCCTTTTTTTTCTAAAAATAAGAAAAGACATTAATGTTTCTAAGTATTATATGTATCCTGTATATTTGGGCAAATTTGATAGGTTTGTGCCCTTTTCATCTCCTTTTAGCCTTTTCTTTAATTGGTATCATTTTTAATTATGCGGCTGAAGAAAGAAAAATGTTAAGTCTCTAGAGAAAGAAAAGACTCAAAAGTTTTAATAAAAGTAAAACTCAAATTTACGGAGAGAATTGCTAAGATTTCTTATTTCATCAGAGAGGCAGAGATTGCCTTTTATACATCAATTTCCCATTTAGAGTTGCAAAAGAATAAATGTAAATAAATTAATGATACAGATGTCCAAATCAGAGAAGAAGGAATAAAAATCTATTGACAAAATCGTTACAGACCAACCTTCTAGACTATTCTTCATACGTGGCTCTCTTGACTGATGTGGCACATCTGTCCTGAGGTGTCAGCTGTTGACTCTTTGACTTGTCCAGCTTGTCATTCTCCCTAACAATAAGGAAGTTCGAAGGGAGCTAGATGTGTCAACAAGAAATGCCTCCACAACTTGTCGACGTGTCGAGGAATTGATTGAAAACATTGAGAGATCAAAAAAATACTATGAGGATTGACCAAGATAGCAAGTTAACATCATTACTTGAGACTAGGTACTTATGATATAACTTTAAAATCCAACGGTCTATGCTTCTGGATTTTCATTCCTTTGGGATGTTGTTAGGACACTTCCTAACAAGAATCAAGATCTAAAATATATTGAGAATTAACGAAGAACTACAATATACTCCAAGTATAAAGGAACTTGGAACCTCCTTCTTGAGTGCTTTTTCACCCAATCCCTAGATCACTCCACACAATAACCTTCTCACACTCACTCACCTTCCTTCTATTTATAACCACGTATAGTAACTGACTATTAGTAACTAACTCTTTATCTAATTACCCTTATACCCCTAACCCCATACTAATTATCTTGGTACCTAACAGATGTGTGTTAGAACTTCATTGTTGACCATTTGTGTTGGTTTGTAAAACTCTTTTCATCACAATTTTCTATGGTTGTTGTGAAGTTTTCTTTAAAAAATTGGCCTTGGCTAAGTTTCAATAGATAATGTACTATGTAGGGTCCAGATTTTATTTGTTGGCTTGACTGATATTTATTTTGAGTTATGATCCTGATGAAGTTACTTTTTGTTGGTGCCACCATATTTTTGTTTACTCCGTACCTGCTTCCTATCATATCTGGTTCAAAAGTGGGTGCAAATTCTTGGCCCACCGTTTACATATTATTATTTTATATGACAGATGTGGCGAAGTCTTAGGCCATCTGCTTCCAAATTAGCAGTTGCACTATTTGCAGATGCAAATTTAGATTATGAACTTCTTGTGAAGCAACTCAAGGTATGATGCATGTGATTGTCTCTCATATCTAACGGGCAGATGCCAGATTCTCATGGACACCCCATTGTTTTTTTCCTAATTTTGAGCTGCCTATAGAATCCAACCGGTTTAGTGGATTGGTTCTTCTTCTAGCCAGTATGATTCTGTTAATCTGAAGCCTCCGGGTTTTAACGTTGTAGTGGTTGACACCTTGACAGGAGAAGTTAAGAGAGGAAAAGTTGAAAGCAAAAGAAGAAGCGAAAGACCTTGCTCAAGAAATGGCTGAGCTCAGGTACCAAATGCTTGAAGAAGAGTGCAATCGCTGGGCTTGCATGAATTTCCCAGTTAGAGGCACAGGTATTATGCCTGGGTTTGAAGGGTCTTATATCCCACTTGAAGCACCATATCCATTTATTACTATTTTTTTTCAACTAACAGCTTCTTCTTTATAGGTTATAAAAGAACAAAACAGATCATTTCCTGTTGCAAGGTGCATGCGGGAAATATAGTAGTTGGTGTACCAATTAAAAGCTGATTGAGAAAGAATGTAAATAAGAAGTTTGCATTCGTTTGTTTTCTCCAACTCATCCTTTGCAATGAAGTAGCTTACCCATTTCACTGCAAGACAAAACAATGACTCCTATATCCTCCTCTTGGTTTCCCCAGATGTTGTCTTGATTAGAAAAACTTTGCAACCCAACTTTGTACCAACTACACAGCCAATTCGGTTTCTTATAGTGGCAACACACTTGCATTTGTAAATGATGATAAAGAAAGAATAGTAGGCCCCATAAATGCATTTGCAAATGCTATAAGATTGTTTGCTCATTGTTGCTCCAATCAGGAATATGAAGTAGATTTGCTTTGCCCCAGTTCTTTCTGGCAGCTATGATTCTGAATCTTTGGTCAGAGTTGCTCTTTCTCTGGAGTTGATGGAAATATAGTGTGTATTAACAAAGTGTTGGCGTGCCATAATTTTCTCACTATTGTAGATATATATGTTTTTGTATTTGTAGCAAGAATGCTGGATTTGTGTATTTTGTACGATGGGAAGTTTTGTACGCACCAAATCCCATGTTTTTTCGGCCATGTTTACGTTAGGTGAAAAGTAATCCTGCAATCATAATGTAAAAAGTAGGCTCCAATTGATTACTTTGTTATTATTTACTTACTATATGTTACTTGAGTTGTGGGGCTTGCCTCGAAATCTGTAATTAAATCCTGCAATCTAATTGAGGAATGAAAGATATTTAATCTGATTGTGGTTGAAAATTACGTGAGACCCACTACTTTTACCACTACCGCTATAATTATTGTTACAAATATTGTTACTGTAATAGTATGAAAATTATGAATTTGTTACATTTATTGTTACATTTACTGTTATCAGTAGGGTTAAGTTGTAACGGTAATGATAATGATAACAGTAAAATGTAACAGACTTATAATTCCAAGTAAAGACGATTAAAAACAATTCAGTCATGTTTGTGATTTAAGCCTATTACGATTCATCCATAAATGAAATGTCATTTCGATTATATCAATTTTTATGGCAGATTAGTAGATGTAGCCTTCAATTCACTCGTTACTTATTACTCATGTGGTTGCCAAATTAACTTAGTGGCTGATATTAATATAATGTACTGGAGGTGAGTCTGGTGACCAGTGATGAAGGATGCTGGTGGGAGTTATGTAATGTTTTAATTCAAAGGGGACCTTTCTATGTAGGTACATAAATAATGATTTGTGTAAAAAAGAAACAAGTCAGTTCATCTGATCCCTTTTTCTAGTGCTGACTATATTGTTACATAATACAATTTAAAGTTGAAGGATTAAATGATTATTGATCATATTTTCTAATCACACAATAACAAAAAAAATAAATCAATCAATAAATAATAATAATAATAATAATAATAATAATAATAGTGATAAAGCTATCAATTAATTTAAAGTAATATCACCTCTAATTGATGGATGACTAAGGACAAGTTGATAAAATGGCTTTTTTTATGGCTATTTTTTGGGTTAAATTTATAAAGTGTAGTTCAGCTTTATATACTTTGCGTTCACCTTCCAACTTTTAGAGGTTTCAAAAATAAACTTTTAAAAAGAGTTATTTAAAAAAAAAATGCCCTTCTCGCTCGTTTGGGAGGTAAATCGTTAAAATTATGTTTAAAAAATATCTCTAAACTTTCAAAATTTTCAAAAACATCCTTAAAACTTAGAAAAAAGTTAAAAAAAAAATGTCATCACCGTTGGTATTGTGAATAAAAACCGTTAATACTTCATTGCAAAAATAACTCTAAATTTCATTAAAAAAAAGTTTAAAAATGCTCCTACTGATAATATGGTAATCAATTTGTTTGAGGTTTTCTTGAGTTTGAAAAGATTCATTTTTTTTTTAATGTAGATACTCTCAACTTTCTCATATATTTTTCCAATTCTTACACTATTTTTTTTCAAATATATATATATATATATATATATATTAAAATGTTCCCACAAATTTTCAAAATCAAGATCAATCCTTAACAACAATAATCAAATAAAAAAATGTATTTGGGTATTAACACACAAATACAACCTTGTTAAAACATTTAAGTTCTAAAATCTCTTGGTACTTTCATTATTTTCTTTCTTCTCATTATAGTCCATATACTTAATTGAAGTGTGCAAATTTTATTTATTTATTTATTTTAAATACATAAATGTCAAACAATTAACAAAAGGCTAAGAAGATGCCGAAGAAGAGGGGAGAAAAAAAGAGAAAAAATAGAGAAATAAGATGATATTAACGACCTCTGTTCATATTTGTTTCACAACCATGAGATTTCAGATAGACATTTAATATCTTTGTTTTTTCATCGGATTTCACCTTTTAAAACCCATAATATTAATATCTAGGGAACTTTAAAACCCATATGACATGGGTTTTTTAATACCATCCATACCTATAGGATTTTTATATCTAGGAGATGAATAGAGTCTGATTAATTAATAAATTAATATCAATTAATCATAACTATTAATTTTAATTAATTATTGAATATAAATATATTAATTAGACTTAATAAATTCCAACTAATACATTACCATTCATAAGTTATCTTAACTACTTAATATAAAATTTAATTATTAATTATTAATATTCTGATTAATTTATTTTTATTTAATTTCTTATCAATTAAATAAAATAATTTAAATAATATTTAATTAAAAATTATTTTTAACACTTTGAGTGATTAAATAAGTAATAATATAACAATATATTAAATATTAAATTTAATTATGACTACATGTTCTCTTATATTTGATTAAATAATTATTTAGTTTTAGTTTTTATATACAAAATTAGTAAATAAAACACATTTATTTAACTTTCAAACATTTATTATCTTGCAAATTCAAAAACAGATATTAATTATTCTAGATATTTAAAATCTAGAAATTTAAATTCTAGACGTTTAATGCCTATACCCATGAAATAATATTTGCAATCCAAACGACCTTTAAGAGTATTTTTGATACTGTTGAAAATTTAGGGGTATTTTTGACACAACCTTAACAATTTACATCCAAAATTAATGATAAGAGGTTTTTTTAAATAAAATTTAAGAATATTTTGTATAATTTAATTTTTCTTTGGAAGGGGGTGAGATGAAATTAAATTGACCTCATAATAATGTTTAAGTAGACATTAATGCACAAGAAAGTGAGGTATAAGAATTTAATATATAGCTCGACTACCTATAAGGTTATATAATGTTGAAGTTTGTATCTATTTGTTATGTAAAATTTTAAAATTACAAATCTAGTTCTTCATTTGCAATTCTTTTTTTTTTTAAGAAATCATAGGTTTATTAATACAAAATTTAAAGTTTATAGTTTTATTTGATATAAAATGCAAAATTATATCTAACATATGAATTAATTTTTTAAAAAGAAGCTAAAACTATCAGCAATTTATTAGATAAAAAATTAAAAATTCAAAAACTTATTAAACATTTTGAAAGATAAATGATCAAATATATATAAATTTTTAAGTTGAAGAACTAAATTTATAATTTAATTTATTTTTAAATAGGGAAATTATTATAAATGAAAAAAATCAAACTATCTACTTAAAATATTTACAACTAATAGCAAATTATACAGTTTTCTGCGATAGACTACGATAGACTACTATTTGTGTCTATCGAGACACAAATAGTAGTCTATCGCGATTTATCTGAATGAAATTTTTGAGAAGAGCAAAAAATTTTATTGTCTATTAATAATATATCAAAATAAACTGCAATAAGCAGATAAATAATGAAGTTTTTCTATATTTATAAATATTTTAACTTATTTGGCTACATTTAAGAATAACTCTTTAAATATCTACATTTCTTTTTCAAATGACTCTTAAGTAAGAAAGATAAAAGGGAGAAAATAATAATAATAATAATAATAATAATAATAATAATAATAGATTTCAAACAAAAAAAAAAAAAAAGAATTTCACCACAGTTGGTTAGAAAATTGCAAGTGGTGGCGAGCGTTTGAAGTGAAGCCAATTGTGTTTCAGAAGCAATCGAGGTTGAATTTCACACTGGACATCATTGTTCGCTCCCTAATTGTTGACCAAATCCATCGACGCTATTTACTTCATTTTTTTAATCCAATAGGTCAATGGAGCGGTTCATGAGGTCAAGGTTGTCTTCTTCATTGTCCAACTTTTTTCTTCGTGGATGCTTGTTTGCCCTTTCAACAATTTTCTGAAACGCGGTTTCTTAATTGATTTTCTCGTTGCCCAAGTCTTCTATCGCTCCTTTAAATTCTAGAATTGGGTTCTGATTTTTGCAGGTTCTTTGATTTTGGGTTTGTGAAATAGTTCTATTCTCTTCGTTTTCTGAACTCTCTCAAGGTACTCGAGTTTTTCTTTTCAGTTGTTCTTTTCTTTCTTGGATTTTTGTATCTGGCTTTTGATCATCAACTTCCTCCTTCGCCTTTACATGATTTTCTTAGTTAGCTTGTTTTTGTTTTTGATGTTGCCATCAACTCTTATGTTCTTACATCCATTTCTATCTTCTTATTAGATCAATTTTTATCCAATCTGATTAAGTTCTGTTTAAACAAGAATCTAAATCTTATAACATCCCACTGTTTGTCTTACCTTTAATGAAATTGACTGTCGTATTTTGTTTCTTCTGCTGACATGATTGTGATGCCTTGCTTTTCCAGGAAAAACCATTAACCTGTTGGATTACTTTGTTCCATTTACATTAAAGCCAATTTTTGCATTCTAGCTCTTGGGAAAATGTTTGGTTCAAGGAAGGTTCATTTTAGGATAGGGAAACATAGTTCTACCCCAAACCCTTTTGAGTCTGATGATGGTGTTAAAGCTAAGG
This sequence comes from Citrullus mucosospermus, assembly GCA_030954485.1. Taxonomy (NCBI): domain Eukaryota; kingdom Viridiplantae; phylum Streptophyta; class Magnoliopsida; order Cucurbitales; family Cucurbitaceae; genus Citrullus; species Citrullus mucosospermus. The sequence goes on from CM062058.1 coordinate 25,619,178, forward strand.
AAAACCAGCTTTCTTCAAAAAGGACTTCCTCAGACCCTTCATTAGTGACAGAGAACTTTAGCTCCAATCCTTTTGATGATGATCATCGACATGCCCCTTCTTCTACAAGTTCACTAACTTGGTCAGAAAGGAACAAATACAAGAATGATTTCCGTGATTCAGGAGGAATAGAAAACCAATCTGTGCAGGAACTGGAGAATTATGCTGTTTATAAAGCTGAGGAGACAACAAAAGCAGTGAATGGCTGTCTAAAGATTGCTGAAGAGATAAGGGAGGATGCTACCCAAACTTTGGTTACATTGCATCACCAGGGGGAGCAAATTACCAGGACTCATATGGTTGCCGCTGACATCGATTACGATCTCAGTCGGGTATGTTCGAACTACGATTTGTTCACTTTGGAAATGCTAATAATTTGATCTTGGTGTTTCATGGTTTATAAAATTACTAGCATTAACTTTGCCTGTAGAAGTATAAGCTCTATCATTTCTTTGTCTATTTGATGAATTAATCTCCTGTAATGTTATGTGTTAAGTGAACTCTTTTCTTTTCTTGAATGCAATATCAGGGAGAGAAACTGCTGGGAAATCTAGGGGGAATGTTCTCCAAGACTTGGAAGCCAAAGAAAACTCGACCAATATCAGGACCTATTATGACCTCAGGTTCTTTTCTTTCAATATTCACCATGATTCTTCTGCTCATGAGATTCCGGGTTAGATTGGGACTTGTTGAAATTCTGTGCAACTGATCTATTTATGCGTAATTTGTAGATGATTTAGTAAGAAGAAAGGGCAACCACTTGGAGCAGAAGGAAAGGTTAGGATTGACTCATCATAAGGGGCGGACTAATACAAAAGCTGCATTCGCTGAACCTACCAGTGCAATTCAAAAAGTTGAGGTTTGTATTTGCCATCTGTAAATAATTACTTAAAAACAGTACATTGGCATCTAAACAGGGCATGGATTGTTGCATTTGCTCATTTTGAACTAATTATTTCTTCCTTCTTTCCCCTTAAATGTTGTTTCCCCTCCCTGAACGAGAGAGAACTTTTTATTGATGAATGAAAAGAGAGACTAATACAATAGATAGAGAACTCCACAGAGGAGAGGGAAAACTAAACAAGAGACAAATCAACAAGTAGACTATAATTTGAACAATTCCATGAACATAAATTACATATCAACAGAGTGAACAAAAGCCGAGCTAATAAGGAAACATGAAGGCTAGCCAGTTGAGATTGATGTCCTGAGATGAATAGCTAGCAAAGGATGTAGTAAGAGAGCACCAAAGAGAGACATATTTATCATTTCCAAAATGCATTATCATTCATCTCACATAAGCTGTGTGTTTCAAAATTATACATGAAACAGGTAGAAAAGGTGAAGCAAGATGATGCACTATCTGACATGAGCGATATCTTGGTAGAGCTGAAGGAAATGGCTGTTGACATGGGTTGTGAAATTGACAGGTTAGTTTCTATCTTCTGTATTCCAGAAAAACTTTGTGTGCCTGTTCTTGCAAGTGGAAAACAAAAAAACTAGGTGTATATTAGAAACTGAGATGATTTTGTTGATTATTACAGGCAGAATAATGCTTTGGATCGAGCTTCTGTTGATGTCGAGGTGCTTGGTGACCGAGTTAAAGATGCCAACCGTCGTGGTCATCGCTTGCTTGGAAGATAGAGTTCAATGTTTCACATTTGTGGTTGGCTGACTGATGCTTATTTGCATCTTCCATCTCTCGTTTACTCCATTTTCCTGGCTTTGTATTCTTTTTGTTTACAGAGAGACATTATGCCCCCTGTTCTGGCTGACATTATTCTTTTATTTGAGACCAATAAATACTCCACTAGTACTAGTATGTAACTGCACTGATTCAAAAATTGCGAGTTCCACCATATTCGACCAATTCCATTTTAATCAATTAGAATCGTGCATTTCGAGCACGGAAGTCTTTAACAATCTGAGTTCTGATGGGTCTAAATAGTATTAACAAAGATGCAATGATGCTATCTTTAAAAACAACTGAAATGCAAAGTTTTTGCCAATATAATCTAAGCAAACAAGTACTTTCCATACTTTCAAGCTGATATGAGCTCAAAAGAAGGTCAAATAAGTTCATGGAAACGGGGCAAATCAATTCTAGTTCAGGATACCAAAGAAACTATTGACATATGCCTAAAAACAATTCAGAGCAACCAATTCTTGATTGAGCTAAGATGTTGAAACCTAAAACACAAAGTATTTCTTCATCAAGTAACAGGATTGTCATCCAAGTCCACACAGAACTTCCCTCTTTTTTAGCATAGCATAGAAAGTGGCTCATGCTGATATTATCTGTCAAACGGAATTCCACATTGGATGATCTTCAGAGGCACCAGACATTACTAAACCCAGAAGAGAAAATTCACCAATCCATCATAACAGGACTCAAACTTGATAAATTGGGGACAAGGAAAAAAAAATCCCTAATTTTCCTTTCGGAATTAAGCTCGCAAGAGAATTCAGAATGGGATGGAAAAAACTTTTCTCATAGTTGATAACAGCAGAATGTCAATATACAGTTCAATTCTCACAAAAATTCTCAAATACTACAAATTCATAGAACCAAAAAAAAAAAAAAAAAGTGGAAATCAGAGGTTGACATCCATGATACTCTTGGCCTTAGGTGCGTAAAGAGAGTAAACAAGGGCCTGCCGCTTCGCAACCTCGAGCTGAGCTTTGCCGCCGGCGTAGGCGGAGGAGATTGATGAAGCGTCGGAGAGGGTCTGATTTTCTCGGAAGGCATCGATGGTGCGGCGTTTGGTGTATTCTCTGATGTTGTAATCGGGAAATTGACGCGCCGCTCGCAGCAGAGAACGAAAGAGCGAGAGGACCTCAGACCTCGACGGAGTTGCCATCTATGGAGGAAGAGACGAGGGTAGAGAGAAGAGAAGAAGCAGAGGATAAAAATGCGGAAGTTTCTGGTTTTGTTGGGTACAGGGGAAAATTCGATGGAGTTTTTATTTATTTATTTTTACAACAACCATCAACTAAACAACTACCAACCAAACTAAAAAGAGTCAGAATGAAGAGCATGATCCACTAATGGGGGTAATTTTCAAGCCACACAACATAGAAATGAAACATCGAGCATGTGTAGCTAGCACATGTATAATAGAGTTGCATCTACGATTTACCCAAGTAAAACCAAGGACGACACCATGGAGCTGGAAGTCACGAATAACATCAACAAAAGCCTGAGTCTCGTTAGTGTATCGACAATTCCCAACTAAGAGGTTCCAGAGAATATTGGAGTCAGATTTCAACCCAAAGCATAGAAATGCCACCATTAAACATAGCAATGGCATTAGCGAGTTCCACATAACCAGTTAGAGCAAAATGACTTTCCATAGTAAGCAACACGTCACCATTAGCGTCATGAACAATTGCTCTGATACCTACATCTCCATCTTGGAAAGCAACATCATAATTTAACTTGTAAGTTCCAAGAGGAGGACCAGACCAATGAGAAATGTTTTCAACAACGGGGGAATGGCGAGCCAGCTGCAAGGGGGCGGTTGATGAAGATGGTCAAAAGATTCCACCACATTCAATGCCCACCGAATAGGATCGTCTTTAGGCTTGCTGTGACGACTAAAGACCATAAAATTTCGTATGTGCCAAATTGCAGAAGCGATGAGCGAAAAAATTCTGATATCAAGAGGGCTCAAAAGCTCTAAAACCTTGCAAAAGAGATAAACAACATCAAGGTAGTACAAGTCGAAAAGACAATGACTAGGAGGTCAAAGCTTCCATATCTGTTTACTTCCCTTATAGTTCCACAGAGCATGGATACTCGATTCAAGGCATGATGCCATAATGGGCTATCCCCGCTAGCGATAATTGATCGTTGAGCCATGACAAGACATGTAGGAAGAGAATTTAGACAAGCACGCCATAGAAAAATTTTAGTTTTTTGTGGGATAGAGAGGGCCCACACCAATTTCCAGAATTTTTCCATGGTGGTGCTCAGGAGGACGATACATCCAACATAGAGGATTGAGCCAACTTATACCCACTCTCTCTTGACAGAGTAAAACCCTTACGAACCATTCACTGCTTATCCATAGGTCGTATTTGTTTTCTTAGCTTATGTGTTTGGTTACATTTAAGGCCACACTTATGAACGTGCAATGAAAATTTGTGTAATCTCATTGATAGACCAATCCTAATGGGTTTAAATCATAAATGTAATATTGGATTGCTTTTGATTGTTTATTAAGAATTATGATCGTAATGGTAACGATAATGGTAAAGGTAAAGACAAAAATAATAATAAATGTTGCATATTTATAATTTTCATATTGTTACGGCGACAATATCTGTAATGGTAACGATAAAGGTAATGGATCTTATGTAATTTTCTACCACAATTAGATTGAACACTCTCCATTCGTCAATCAAATTACGCGTTTTAATTACAGATTTGGAGATGAGACTTACAGTTCATTACGATTAAAAAACACAGTTAAACAACAACAAACGTAATCAACTAGGACTCACTTTTCTTATTACCATTGATGGATTACGTTTAACTTGGCGTAAATGTGACCTAAGTTTGTTTTGTTCGCTATATACCATAATCGTTTCTTTTAATGTCAATAGAATTAGAAGTGCTTCTTTAAATATTGAATTATTATAAAAAATGATAGTTAAACACTATAAACTAATAATCCAAAACCTAGCCGCATTCGTCCGTTCAATCGGCCGTTGATCAGGTTTTGTTGCAGATCTGCTCACCTTCGGATTTGTTCGTTCTGTGTAGGGATCCGACCCGCGAGAATTTTCGCTAACCCTACATTATATACATTTATGATATATGGTATTTTAGACCCTTACCAAATCCAAATTAGTATTTAATACAAAATTTAATAGCCCTAATATTGTACAAATATATGGAAAAATAGAGCAAATGTCACACCCTACTTTTTAAAACCAATGCGATGTAGAGTCTATAAAGGAAAGAAGTAGGACAAGAGCGGTTTGTGCTCAAGTGTTAGTTTATATAAGCCGTAGATGAAGTTTGAATTAGAAGGATTTGATTGAAAGGTTGATTTGAGTGATTTTTGGATCATGGAATCAAAGTAATTCTTGAAGTTAAGAATTCTATTATGTAAGAACAAACAGACCAGGAGAACGCAACCATGACTTTAAGCTTGGAAGTAGATCTAAGGAAAGAAAGGAAATCTCATCAAGTGATGGGAAGAGCTAAAAGTATAGATGGAAGATAAATTAAGTTGGACGCATACCTAGTTGAAAACCATGTTGGACGCATGGTCAAAACAAAGGAAACGCATGATAAAGTTGGAACGTATAAAGGAATAATCAAGGAATCCTCAAGGATAGGAGGAAGGTCATGGACGCAGAACGAAATAAAGGTAAACGCAAAAAGTGCAAACGCATAAGGGAAGGTTTTGAGTTGGATTTGGTTATTAAGGGTAAACCACATAGTTGAATGTTTATCAATCAAGAGAAAGGTTTTGTAGTTAAGATATGGATATAAGGAAAGAGTGATGGACGCATGATAGTATGTGGTTAAGGCAGACACATGGTATTATGCGGTAAGAAACAAATGCATAGTAGTGTGCGTTTGAGACATTGACGCCTAAGTAGTACGCGGTAGAGAAACGCATTCAAAGATAATATGGCGGAGAGTAGGGAAAGAAAGTAATGAAGCTAAAACCTTAAAGGAAATTCAATGGACGCATAGGGGCATAATGTTGGATGAATAGCTTGTATAGTGGAATATGTTGGACGCATAAGATAAGCTTATAAAGGCTAGATGACTTCATATAGACTTGACACCTTATAAGTAGGAGGTGTTAGAAGGCATGTTGAGTGTTTCATGCAAGGTGACGTTTGGATAAATGCATGGTTAGTTAAGCATGCAGCGTGACATGTGGCAAACAAGTGGCAAAAAAAAAAAGAGGAGAAGTAAGATGACAAACCCTCTATTCCAAAGCTATAAATAGGACCTTGAGGGAAAAGGAGTGACTGATGATCCTTTAGTTTTGAATTCTTGAGAAGAAGGGCAGAGAGAAGTCAAAAAGGAGAAATTCTTGCATCCGTAGTAGAAGTCTGCGGCCAAGAGAGGAGATGTTCTTGACAACTTAGCCAATTGGTGTTACAGAAGTTGTCTTGCGTTTAAGGGGTCAGCCTTGCGTTTAAGACGAACTCAACGATTCAAGGTGAACGCCGCGTCCAAAGATAGGCTTTGCGTTCAAGTTGGACCTTGCAACCAAGAAAGTTCGATGCATCCAAAAGAGAAGTAAGAAGAGTTAAGCTGCACCTTGCGTCCAAGAAGCAAGGTTGCGTCCGACCGAGCTGATAAAGGAAAATAAGTTGCCTTGCGTTCCAGAGTTAGAATGCTGCGTCCAAGGAGCTTGGGAAAGAGAAATAGAAGGAAGAAAGAGAAACTATTCTTGAGCAAGTATAAGGTGAGTAACACCAACGTTTTTCAGAGTATAAATGAGATTCTTTGTGATTTATTTTCTTGAATATGCATTCATGAGTTTTCAACGTAATGAGAGCCTGAGTTTATATATAAAAGTACATGAGTATGTTGGTTAACAGAAATGAGAGCATGCGTTTATATATAAAAAGCACATAAGTATGCTGGTTATTAAAAATGAGTTCAGTAAGAAGCATGCTCTTGATAACATAAGATTTTCATTGAGAAGCATACTGCTAGATCTTAGGTGTTGTTTCTAGAACATAGTGTATTTTATTAAATTTTAGAAATGGTACCCAAGCTCAAGGACTAGAGGAAGTCAAACGGGTAGCCGGAAAATAGAGGAAGTCAAGCGCAAGGAGAAAAGGAAGGCATGTGGGCAGCCCGGGTTATAATACCTATGTGCACATAGAGGAATATATGACGCTAATGTGTTGAGATTACTCCACACAGCTAAGGACAATTGACGTTGGATAGCGTTATCGCCTCAACTAAGGAAAAGATATTAAATGAATTCGACGTTGAGAAGCGTAGAAGCCCTGCTCTGCCTCAACTAAGGAGAATGATTAGAAATGAATAAGATTTTTGAGTATTTTCCTGAAATAAGCATGCAAGACTTAACAATGGTACTTGAGTATGATTTAATATGAGTAGAATCGATATTATAAATTATGACCATATTTACAGTTGAAATAAGTTATTTTAAAAACTGTTACTCACTGAGCTGTTAGCTCATCCTTTTATATGTTTTCCATTTTTCCGGTAGCATAACAGTTCATGTTGCCGGTCGAAGTCGAGGTTTGTCAAGAGATAACGAAATCACCGTCGTAGGAAGAGTGTTTCAAATGAGGGAAGTTAGGTAAGCTGACAGTGGGAATCAACAGGGAAGTTGATGATTGCTGTCCTCACGCTCTGTCTCGGGCTACAAAAGGGTAGTTCGGGTTGAGGTGTGACAGCAAAGGCTTAGAGAAGACCCATAAACTTGTCGCTTGCAAGTTCTAATTTTTTGTTCTGAATGGCGATTTTTATTTCTAAGTATGGGCGAGAGAATGTAATCAATTATTCCGATCCTAATGAAGTTCAATATTTTAATGTTGAGTTCCATCGGAAGAAGATGATGGTGGTTATGACCAATGCAGACTCAGTGATCGAAAGCTGAGTGATGGACAAACAATGGAAAAATAAAGAAACTGAAAAACAATTGATAGTCGGATTTCACACTGAATCCAACGCGGATGAAATTATAACCATCTAGTCGTGTGTGGATGATCAAATTCTGATCGTTCAACACAGTCCACATAATGAGATCTCATTTCTCAAAGACTTGTTGCTGTCAATAAATCCATCAATTTTCTTTCATTTTGGTCCTCATGGTTTTACTTTAGCATTACCACATCTAAAAGGGGTCTCTTTTGTGGTCCTTTGGGTGATAAACATAGCCATAATCACAATCCCTTATGGGTCAAAGTGAAGTGAATTTGTTGGAAAGAATTTAATGAAGTTTCTAACTCTTGTAATATAATTTTTTATTCACTCTCATGACTATTATTGTATTTTAATGGAGGGGACAAAGTCAAAACCAATCATATTCATTTGGTATAACTAGTTGAAAAGGATGGGGATGTGGACCATGTGAAAAATTCCAATTTGGAGAAGCTAGTTGGGTTTGTCATTGAATGGAATGGAGCATGTGCATAACATGGTGTATGCCTTTGATGTTCAGAACCAAACAAAACCAAGTACAATTCTTTGTTTCGTTTCTCGCGTTGAAAATGTTACTTTCCTTAGGATAAACATGGAGACATTTTTGTTATTTATTTGACATTTTTTAGTTATTTAGTTATTGATATAGTTGGCTATAGATTGGATTTGTATAGTCTAAAAGTTATTAAGTTGACCTATCTTTGGAGGGTTTGTTAATCTCACGTGCTTCTAAAATCTACCTCCAAGATTACTCATTTACTCCTTAAAACTACAAAATGATGAAAAATAATGGACTTTCAATGGCTTATTCTACGGAAGATCATTAACAATTTCAAATAACATAACGATGAAAAATCTTGGCATAACTCCTGTTTTCATTTCAAACAAGAATATTCCATCACAAATTTAATATGTAATATTGAAAAATCATGTTTGTACATAATCCAATACCAATAGTTACTCATAAATCATGAAATACAGATATTTTCAAAGTTCAGTCCTTGTCAACTAAACATAGAACTTGTCAACAAATAAAGTTGAGTGCTTCTGTGCTTATCTAATCTTTGAGTTCCTTCATCAAAAGCATTAATTTCCTTGCACATTGTTTGACTGTGTTGGGCTGCTCATTGCATTTGTTGTCTGATTAACTTGTTGGCGATAGAGAGCTGCCATTTTGTTGTAGATATCCATATTCATTGTCTGCACCAAAAATCAAATTATCACATAAAGAAGAACAAGAAAAACAAAAGAAGAGTCTGAAAATCCAATGTCCCATACTTGTGCTAGAAAGGCACAAAATGGATCAACAGAGCCATTGGTGGCAGGCTTGGTTTGTGTTGGATCCTGCCTTGGAATCGCAGGGGGTAACAAGAAGTGGGGCGGAACGAATGCAGGAGGTGTAGTGGGAACCGATGTAGGATGGATGAGAGGAGGAAGTGCCTGCGGGGCCGAACGTGCCATACCGCTCATGTCGAGCATCCCCATTCCCATGCCTAGACCGACCCCCATGCCCATACGCGCTAGGAGCGACATTTGAAGTTGTTGCTGCATTCCTATAGGCATTATCATCTGTTGCATACTCCTCACACTCATAAATTGAACTTGTGCTTGAAGTTGCTTCAAGTATTCAATCACCTCATCAAGCATTGAAGCTTTATCAGTCTGCCTTAAACAATTGTCATAGAGTTCAACATTAGCTTAAATCCGCAGTTGGACACTTTTAACACTACGAAACGGGTGCAAAGACTCAAAACTCACATACCATACATGTGTCTTAAGATATCAATATTTTAAAATTTAGAACAATATTAACAGGTAATGGTAAAGATAGTTAGCCCCATATCAAGTAATATTTAAACGGTGTGTACACTGAGAATCTTGAGTCTTTATATCAACGGTCGTCGAAAAGAAGATATTCATGCTTACCTTGCTTGCATTTGGCACCAACTTCTGCAGAGCTTTCATCTTCTCATTAATTCTGTCTCTCCTCCTCTATGCAAATAATATAAAGCATGGATTTTGTTAGCATAGTCAATGGTGTTGTATCAATTTTTTTATAATGCAGTTAACTCTTAAATACTACCAACAATGAACTTTTCAAGAATACTGCAGACTTCCGAATAACAACCAGTGTTAAGAGATCAGATTGTTACCCGTTCTGATTGATTATGTATAGCAGCTGCTCGACTTCGTCTAGCTGAATGAGAGCGATTTGCTACACGCTTCGTATCTTGTTCTTCCTCTTGATTTTCCTGAACCATGTAGATTTAGTATCAGTACATGCCATTTTGCGCTCTTTTTCTAGCTTGCCACTTACTAAGAATAACAGTAGCGTTAACGAACAATTCAATGATTATAATAAGTTACTATGACTTCTGAAAACCTTAAGGCTGGAAATAGACAAAAAGGTAATTGTAAAAGTATAACTAATCCAGTGGCAAGGCATATGGAGATGGCTACTGTTTTGTACATCCTCAAAGATACAAATCACAATAGTATTGAAAGCAACAGCTAGGAAAAAGAAGAGCTCATTTTTTTTCTATCTTTTTTTTTTTTGTGGGTTGGGTTGGATTGATTGGGTTTTTCGAGTTATTGGATTTTTTTAACATTTCTGCTACCTTGAAAGTATAGAGACGGAAATAAACATTTTGAACTAAAATGAATCAAAGTTAAAAGTATAGGGACTAAAATGAACTTTTTGAAAGTAGTACATAAATCAACAATTTTTTTTAAACAAATTGCATCCTAGTTGGTATCTGTGCAATAAAGAAAATACTCAAAATTCAGTTAGATCCAAATCTTTTATAGGAAACTCCACTTCCATAAAACACTGAGTTCAAAAAAATGTCACAATACAAAATTGCGTACAGATTCTAAATCAACTCAACAACAGAATTAGACGTTACCGATTCAACATGACAAGCAGAATCTTCATCAATGGATTTGGTTTTCAAGCTTCGAGGAGAATCAAAGGAAGCCCATGTCATCAAAGTAGTCTCATTATCCCTACAAAACGCTGCACTCGCACTTCCACACACACTGTGATCGCCATGGTCCACTTGCATAGTGTTGCTGTTATTGTTATTGTCGCTTGTGCTGACATTTTTCCCACCATAATCGGAAGTCGATCGTGTTCTTTTTCTCGCCGACGGTTCTTGGTTTCCCCTCTCAACCCATTTCCCATTCGCGCCGGAGGATGTGAGGGTGCGGCCAGTATGGACCAGTGGTTCGCCTTGCTGGATCAGATTTGGGCCTTGGGTGTGGAGTTTGGCTTGATTGACTACGGACTCCAACGTGTCATTGGCTCGGTTCCATGTGGGCTTTGGTGGGACTGTTGGCTGCAGCCCATCAATCCCATGCAGAGCCAGTTGCCCATTTTGCCATGTTAGTTCTGTAACTCCTTGTTTTTCCCTGAATAAGACACACATAATATCAAAAAAAATCCCCAGCTTTGTAACTTGTGTTAGTGGAGATGATGATTTAAAAGAAGAAAAAGAATAATTTGTATGGGTGTTCAAGAAGGAGAGTGAGTAAGTAATTCCAAATGGGTGTATTTAAGATATGTTTAAGTAGAAGTAATACAACTTTCATGGATTTTAAAGAAGAGAGGTTTTCTAACCTTTCAACAGAAAAAAGGAAAAGAAAAAGAGAACTGGGTTTTCTAAAGCAAAATTATTCAATAATAGTAGAGGGAAAGAACAAAAAGAAATTATTTGTAGAAAGGCAGTATTTTGAGCCTGAAACTTAAAAGGAAAAAAGGAAAAACTGACAAAAGGAACAAGAATGTCCTTGGCTCAGAAAATAAGGGTTGAAATGGATAAGCACCGTACATAAAATGGAAAGAACTTCAGAGGGGGAGGGGGAAAAAAAGCAACTTTTTGTTTGCAAATGGTTGAATATTAAAGCAGAAGAAGCTGTCATGGAGTAAACAATCAACAAGAGGAAACTTGATAAAGCCAGCAAGAGCTTTTTTTTTTTTTTTTCCTCTTTATTTTGCAGAAATTGTTCAGAGTGAAGGAATTGAAATTTGTAGAAACAAAAGAGATATTTACATTTGCTGGTAGAAGGAGACAAGGGGTTTAGTGGTGGTACTGTGATGATTCTTCTCAGTAGGCACGTGAAAGGATCTATTTTCTTCTTCTTCTTCGGCTTGCTCTTGTCTTTCGTGGCTCAGATTCCATTTTGGAACTACACAATGACTCATGTAGGCTCTCTCTCTCTCTCTCTCTCTCTCTCTTTCTCTCTCTCTTTCTCTCAAACAACACATAAACAAATGGAACAGGAGATTTAGGGTTCAACCTTTGGACACTCTGTTATATCCTTGTCACCTGGTCCCTTTCTTGTGTTAATAATAGCCACTGAACTTGAGGTTTTACAACAACTCTTTTATTTGTGGCAGCAAGCAGAAACCTGAGACATCTCATTACTGTGCTGAGTTGTGGTAAGGTTTCTTTCTTTTTATTTTGTTAAGCTCTTCCCTTTTTCCTTCATTATCCACTAGTCAAATTCACTACTTGTGTAAAAAAAATGTAAAAGAGGCTCTGAAAGTAGGTTTTGAGGGGAGAAAAGAAGGAATAATATACCATTAGATGAGAGGAGATGAATTGTTTAAGTAACTCTATCCATCTGTTTCTAATTTTTAACTTGATGGTTCAATCTATGGTAGTCACTTACCTACCTAAGATTTAATATCCTATAGTTTTCTTGACACCTAAATGTTGTAAGATAAGGCGGGTTGTCCCGTGAAATTAATTGAGATGCACGTAAGTTGTGGCCTAAACACTCACGTATGTAAAAAAAAAAAACCTGTTCATAGAGTGGGTAGAAGAATAGAATGGTGGAAAGAAAGGTTTTCATTTCTGGTGGGTGCGAGCATACGAAGTGAATTAAATGGATAGCAGAGGAGTTTACTTCAAATCATTATCACAATAGTAGGATCGTACAAACTCCTTCAAATCATGTCCACATTATATATTTAATAATATAATTGTCAGTTTTGTACTTATCCAATGGTAGCTATGCAAGTCTCTCATGAGGGTCCAAAGCCCATTTGATTTATCAACCCCTCAAATTCAATGGAACCATAGACCTGATCGATAAAGGGACCATATTTATGTCAAAATTGAAGCTTTTCTTTTTCTTTGTAGAAATAATCTTCAAGAAGATGCTAGTAGATTGCATCAAATCATGTATTCAATTGCATCCCATTCATCTAGACTGGAGGGAAATGAAAGCCTTCAACCAAAACTTGTCCTTTTCTAAGTCACTAAACAATCATTATGTTCTCTGTTTATATTGTATAGATACATAGGAATATAGGATAATGTTTTTATTCCTCTGTTCAGAAAGGAGAAGCTGAAACAAATAATAAAAGAAACATGAATGAATCAATCATTTTGCTAACTGATTCATTTGGATCACTTGAATTTGGCAATAAACTTTCTTTATGATTTCTTCTGCAAGGTACCGTTTTAAAAGGAATGATTAAGAACAATCATTTTAAGTTCGTTGTTATTCCCCATTTTTTCGTATTTATTGGAGGATAGTCGGCAATTCTGTGATGAATTTTTGTATGTGAAACGAATCTACATATACCAATACAAAGTGGGTTGGGACACATTAATGAAGTTAGGTTAATAAATAGACTAAGGGCTAGGTCTGAACTTGACACCACAGGTTCTATTCTCTTCCAAGTTAGATTAGAAGTTGTCATTGTCATCATTTTTTCTCTATTGAGTTCTTCTTTAGCTATTGGCTAGAACTGCACTGCTGAGAAACAAATAATGCCTTAAAAGCCCTCAATAGGAGATTGTAAAATCATCCAACAGTGGAAGTTATGATATGGATACAAACATGTGATGTCACTGAATGCATTAATGCATTAGCATTTATGCATTTAAAGTTGTTGAAGAATTTTCAAAACCATAAGAACATTATTATTTACTCTATATTTATAAGTGAAAGTTCTCTTGAAGACCTAAATGATGGATTAGATGAGAGCTTTGAAGTTAATTTAACAAACTCCAATCAAGTTTGGTGTATCCTAAACACATATTTGCATATCTAATGTATCACTGATCTGGTGAGGACGACTAAAATCTGAACCCACCAAAAATGAAATATAGCCAATTATCTTATATGTTATTCAGTTTTGTCTTCAAAACATTTTTAAGAGTTTAGGTGGAGTAGTTTCATAAACTATAGCTGAGAATTTAGATGAACTTTGCCATTTTTGGATAGACAGTTGCATGCTTATTGTTCATTTATGCTTAATTGTATAAGATTTTTGTTTTAGTTAGAAATTCTTAAATGATAATTTGAGATATGACCTCCAGATTTCCTCTAACTTCTAAGCATGGAGGTTCACTTTGTTGATCAAAATCAGATGTGACATCATGGATTACCCTTCACTTGGTAAAAAAAAGTGGAAGATTGTGAAACAAGTTACTGAATCAATGACAGATTAGACAGACATAGTTTAATGTCTATTTCACTGAAGCTGGCCTTGTAGTTGGGTCCCTCTGTTGCAATTGACAGTATGGTTTCCCTGTCCTAACAGACAGCTTGTTCATCCATTAGAAGACCTCCCCATGTGTTCTTTTCAGATTCTGATTTATTTTCACAATGGAAGAATTTTGAAATTTGGTTGTAAATATTTAGAATTACTTGGGAAAAATGACATGTCCCAGCAGCCTTTTGCTTTTAAATCTTTGAAACATTTTATGATATCATTCTACTCTTCCTGGTCATCTGCAGCTTTCCTTTCTGAAATTTGACTGCTCATACCTATCTATTCTATAAGATTTGTTGATTCAATTTTCCTTTCCATGATTCTTCACATATAATTTACAACTAGAAATCAATACTGGGAATTTTTTTTTTAAAATAATGTTTTTTTAAATAAATATTGACAAAAATTGGGTGGGAGGGAAAGAAATACCAAAAATAGAGTTGTTTAATCGTGAACCGAGTCCACGAGTATGTGAAATCGTGGACCGGGTCCACGATTACCTTGCCACACGCATGCTCTTTGCCATGTTGACGCCATTGACCGACTGTGACTGCCACGCCTGCACTTTAATGATTTTTCCGTAAACTTATGATCAGAACTTTACAGGAAAAGTAACAAAGTGCTAATTCCTTCCTGGTAAGTTCAAATTATTGGGAAGGAATTAGCTCCTTGTGACTTTTCCCGTAAAGTTTTGATCAGAACTTTACGGGAAAAGTCACAGGGAGCTAATTCCTTCTTGGTAAGTTCAAATTATCGGAAAAGAATTAGCTTTCGTGACTTTTCCCATAAAGTTCTGATTAGAACTTTACTGGAAAAGTCACAAAGGGCTCAACTCCTTCCCAATAAGTTTGGACTTACCATGAATTGAGCTCCCTATGACTTTTCCCATAAAGTTCTGATTAGAACTTTACGGGAAAAGTGACAGGGAGCTAATTCCTTCCTGGTAAGTTCAAATTATCTGGAAGGCATTAGCTCTCTATGACTTTTCCTGTAAATTTCTGATCAGAACTTTATGGGAAAAGTCATAGAGGACTCAACTCCTTCCCGATGAGTTTGAACTTAGCAATGCAAATTCAGTTAGCGAGTAGAGGTGGCAGTCGTCAGCATGCTCGTAG
Source organism: Citrullus mucosospermus (assembly GCA_030954485.1). Classification (NCBI taxonomy): domain Eukaryota; kingdom Viridiplantae; phylum Streptophyta; class Magnoliopsida; order Cucurbitales; family Cucurbitaceae; genus Citrullus; species Citrullus mucosospermus. The sequence continues at coordinate 25,634,500 of CM062058.1, forward strand.
CAGGGAAATCATGGAACTCGGTCCACGAGTTAGGTACAACTCAGCTCTCTGTTAATAGCTGACCGTTACCTGGTACCTGTTGATGAGTCCTAAGGGAAATCGAGTACCTAGTACACAATTTCTCTACTCTATTTTTGACATTTGTTTCTAAACCACCCTAATTTTTACATTTGAAAAACTACTCTATTATTGTCATTATTTTCGAAAAATGCATTATTCTTGAAAATAACCCCAATACTGGCTATAACTTCTAAAAATAAATAAATGAAGTCTGAAAATTCACATATTCATTTCCCTTGTTGTAGGATTTCGCATATTCAACTTGTTTAGTACTATTGGATCAACAGTTAGATGCATTACAAATCCTAGAGCATAATTGTTTGCACTTGCAGATGAGTAGAATATAGACTTATACATCACTGGTAAAAAAATTCAAACCAGATCTCATATCATGATTCATGCATCTTTCCTTTGGCTCAAATTAAAATTTATCAATGTCAATAAATTTTGTTTAGAGAAAAGGCCATTAGAATTTTTGTAAACTTGAGTGAAGTCTGAACATCTGGAAGCATGGAGAAGCAAATTAAATAAAATGGGACTGCCCAAGTTTCAAGATAATAGTTCAAATGAAGGACAAAGTGGAAGTTGTTATCAAAATGAGAATAGATTTTCATCTAGCACTGATGAAACTAGACCTATCTCAGAAAGGGTGAATTGTGCCAGGATCTGTAACCCAGAGAGGGTATAAATGAAGAAAGGCAGGAATAATAAATATGTAAGAAACTTTCTACTTGCATATTTTTTCTTCAATCATCTTTTGCATGATTGCTTTTTAAAATATAAAGTGTTTGGTTGATTTGTTCCATGTAAAATTTCTAGAAGATTAAAGCTGTGCTTATCTCTGTACATGCATTCAAATATCATTCTTTGAGTGTTTGTGGCCACAAAGAAAGAAACAGATGATTCAGTTTACACCACAGCACAATGACTTGATATTGATTTTGGATTAGAACTGGTTAGGTGAAATGTAAGTAAATAGGTGTTGCATGATTTTATGTTTCTGTGTTCACAAGGTCAAATCTCATTCTTAGTGATACTGGAAGCAGAAACAAGTCACAGGAAGTCTTCCAGTTGATCTGATTCTGTTTGCTGTTTTTCTTGCTTTATTCTCTTCCTTTTTTCTCTTCTCTTCTAGCTGTGCCATTGCTCCCCCTGCGATCTGGTCGATTTGTGCTATGTTCTCCTGGTAATATTGCAGAACCAGTGCCTTTTGGCGCTCCAATTCAACCTTCATTAACATAATTTTTTTCAATAGGCCTTCAAATGTTTATAATAAAGGAAACATTCAAAAGGCGAGACAAGACCTTTTTCTTTTCCATATGAAGTTTCGCACGCATTTTTTTCTCATTCTCCCAAGCAAGAATTGAAGCTTTTATCTTCTGATACCTGAAATATGAGATTCTCATAGAAAAGAACTCTATAAGCAAGATTCAGGTGAGAAATCTTTTAGTGCAAGAGTGTCATGAACTTAAGGACTTGCAACTAAGTTCAGCTCCTGAAGATTGATGGATGCAGCAGCTAATAGAATATTTAACTGATAAAGCACTTAGTATATACCTTTTACTAATCTTCTCCATCTTATTTCTCTCCCACACATCTGCTTTAGTTGGTACAAGGTTCCGTCTCGGCGGCGGTATGGGAATTCCAGTCACTGATTCCTTGATCTTTTCCTGTTCCATTGGCTTCTTTACTGAAGATTGACCTAGTGTAATGAACATGAACATGATATTTTTTTTTGTGACAATAAATTATAAGAAATTTCTAATCACAATATTTAAATTTACCAGGATTGGTGGTTTCCTTGTTAGACAATCGTCTTGTTATGCTGGGAGCGAGTGCAGCTGTATCATCTTTTCTGCTTTTAACCTTTGTTATTGAGGTTTCCAGGTTTTCTCTCTTCTTTTTCTGATATTGTAGATCTGTTTCTTCTTGGGAGCGAATTGCAAATGCAACTGATGCTACTGCAGTGGCAAACTCTATATCCCTTGAATCATAATCCTCATTCATTTGGTTTGAAAAATGCCATTGTAACATCTTGGACTCCTTTTTATCTGAAAAATTGAGGAAAAAAGTATCAAGTTTTTTGCACTACAACCACATGGATGAAAACTGAAAATGGCTTGGAAGATATAGCAGCAGTTTTCTAAGGAAGCTTTGCATTATGTTTCTGTCAAATGATCAGTACCCTCTTTGAAGGATCTTGTTTTTTTCTGTGGAATTCCATCTCTAGGTTTGATGGAAGCATCCTTTTTATGTTGTCCTGAATCTGAAAAACTCACTCTACAAAGCAGCCAATAGTCATATTATTTTCAGTATTCAAATAAAAGATGGAAAGAAGAAAGAAAGCTTTTGGTCTTGTAGAACCTAAGCTTCATGGCTCTTCATCTGATTTGATTACTTTTCTGTTTTAATGATAGTTGTCATTTTAATCTTCTTTTTCTTTTCCCTTTTAAAACTTTTTGGGTTGTAAATGATGAACCAGTTGAAAAACTGATGAAGATACATCAAATATTCAAAGTGGGCTACAGGGATAAAGAGAAAAATTATACCTTTTTTGACTAATCAAAGCTTCCATGTGCTGAAATCTCTACACTTATAATTTTCTGGACAGAGTTTCACAATGAACAGTGTTTGATTTTGAGACCTTTCAAATTTCTGAAACTGTTTCTGAAGTTTATATGTATCTCTATCTTTACACAAGGAAGTTGTGAAGCAAAGGAAATGCCTTCTTTGCACACAACTCCATTAAGAAGCAAGGCATTTTCTTCTTCTTCATCTTCCCCACACATAAGCACAATTAGTAATTTGATTAATGAGGCTTAATTGAGAAGTAAGTGGCTATTTTGAACATGCTCATCATTTTCCCTTGAAAACCCATCTGGGCTAAAAAAAGCCATCTTTTTGAAGTTCTTTGTTTCATAATCTCAAAAGCAGTCAGCCAAGTTTTGGGAAGAAGACATTGCAGATTGCAAGAATCTCCTCTTTCTAAAGCCACACTTGCAGTTATTCCTTGTTCCTTCTAGAGGGAATTGTGTCAAGGATATTCAAAAAAAGTTACTTTCATTCTTTTGGATTGGAGACTTTTCCTGATATTTGAGGTCTCCTCCTCCAATTTTTTATTTTTTATTTTTTATTTTTTTATTCATTTATTTAATATTATTATTATTATTATTTAGCATATGTTTATTCTTATATGTTCAATTTCTTTACGCACGTATATTTATATCCAAAATATTTACAAATATAGGAACATTTCACTGTCTATCGCGATCTATCGCAGTCTATCATAGATAAACGGTGTATTTTGCTATTAGTTGTAGATATTTTTAGTAGTTTTTTCATTTAAGATAATTTCTAATATATATATATAAAAGTACTTACTCACATGGCAACCATAAAGAGTTGGATTCTATTTTGCCCCATTCAAGCAAGGAAATGGAGATATAGTAAGATGAAATGATGAAGGTCTTGATGGCTATTTCATTTTTTAAACTAGATTATAAACATTACTTCAACTTATCCATGTCTTTGTTTCATTACCTAATGTTTAGTGATGTCTTCAACATTCACTCTCATTGAAGTCAAAATGTCTTGGCTCATTTTTTTGGTTCATATAGCTATGGAGGAGAATTAGTCCGGTCTTCTCCATTACCCTTCTCTTGAGTGGTTTTAAACTTTGGTGTCTAATGTCTTCATTTCGTAGTTGTAGTCTCTAATGTTTTATATTTGTATTTGGATTTATTATTTTAGAATTGACTAGGAATTCAATTTTTTTCATAGAAAAGATAAAAATCATTGAGGGAAAAAATAGTTGTCAAATAATTCATATTAAATTTAAAACAACTTACTTAAAATTCTAATTATAAAAGTCTAGTCAAATCCCATTAGAACTTCCAAGAATAAAATTTCAGTTGGAATACCATGAGACAATAAGCCTGTCCGTGGTATTGTTTGCCTATGGTGTTATTTCAAGAATATATATTTAATACAGGATGTGACACATTACACTTTTAAGATCATATGATGTGTAAGGTTCCATAATTGTTTATTGCATGAAAAATAAAATATCAAACAATCTTCCTCAAAACAACAACAATAATGAATATCATACAATCCCTTAAAGAGTTAAGGGTCATATTTGGAAAGTTTGTTTTAAATGATAAAATAATGTTTTTAATAATTTTGAAAGGAGAAAGTTATTTCAAACTTGTCCTAAGACTAGTTTGGATAAGTATGATGTTGGGACAGACGAACGCTAAGATGAAATAAACTTGTTAATATGACCAATGTACCTGTTGTAAGATTAAGATGAAATGCTATTCAATTGGGAATAAAAAAATCAAACCCTTTAACACCCACATAGAATTCACCGCTTGCATCCTTCTAATTAATTCATAAGGACTAGATTTCCATATTTGTAAACCATACAATTTGATTACACGAAACGTGTCAAAATCAAAGCAATTTTAAGAGTGTCGTATAAATATACAACACTTGTTTAGTGTTAGTTTAATTTGCATGATCAAAATCATCCATTAAAGAAAAAAAAAAAAAAAAAAACGTATGTGGCAAAGATCTTTATTACTTTTATTATCTAATCTTACACAACTTTCAAAGTGCCACCATCTCCTTAGATTAGGGAGAAAAATTTTCTAGTATTCTCCTAATACTATACTCCTTGCATTCACACTATAAATGTTTTTTTTTTAACATTTATGAATCCCATAATGAGGTCAGTCAGTCATACCATATTTATAAAAGTGCATTGACGTGACACTCAATAAATAAGGATAGTACAGAGATTTTTCACACTACTTTAGAATAGGAAATTTTCTATATTAAAGTTTCTCTATTAAAGATGAGTGCAATTTATGTGAAATCATTTTACATAGATTGTGATAAGATAGGAATTGGACCATTATTACCATTTTTCATATTTAAATAATTCAAAACTTATGTTTGATATATACTTATGAATACATAATAAAGGTTGACCTTTAAGTAAGCTTTTTAACTCCATTTGACACAACAAAGGGGGAAATAGAAATAAAAGTAATATTCTATTTCTATCTACACTCAACTTTTTTTTTTTTGGGATAAATCTATACTCAACTTTATAAGCTTATTACTACTTAACCCACTTCCCATTTCTTGAAAAATGGAAAAACCTACTTTCCTTGTCTCTACCCTCTTTTACAATTTCAACTCATCAATAAAAGAAAATTTGTTTTCTTTTAGAGACAATGCCTTTAATAATTCTCTCTCATAGTTTTCATGTGAGAATAATTGCATTCCTTATTTTTAATGAATCATTCTTATTAAAATAATAATAATGATAATAAAATAATAACTATATGCAATTGCAAAGTTAGAAGTTCGAATTTTTATCTCTTTACTTGTAAAATTGTTGTACTAAAATATGAAATCTACAAAAGCCATAAATTTTAGGATAATTGCAATGGTAGTACTTTTATGGTTAATAATCAAATGTATAGCAATATTTTTAAAGAATTGTAAATATAACAAAATCTATATTGGATAGACTCTAAGAGCTTGACCTAAATTTTGTTAAACAGTAATTTTTTTTTGTATTATGCTATATCTGCTAATATTTAGAGGCTCTCTAATATAGTTACAAATTCTCCTAATTTGTTATAGTTTAAACAACAAACCAATCCCACGTTTTATTTAGGTAAAAAGAAAATGGAAAATTAAAGAACAAGTCCGCGGATATGGATGAGAATTCAAGACATAGACCTTTTGGTTGCATGCTTTACAAAAAGTAGGGATAATAATCATATTCCTTTAACTATATGTTATCTTGAGATTCAGTTATGGAGCAATGGAAAGTAGAAGAAAGTATGGTGGGATAATGGAAATCTCTTGTTTTATTTGTAGTTATGAATTATTATGGCAGGGAATTGGAGATTGAGTGATGAAACTTATTTTCTTTCTTTCGGTGGGTTTTACTTTACTTTGGATTGCGATGAAATGGCAAAAGACCCATCACCCACCGATTGCAATCTCTCACCAAATCTTCATTTTATCCATCTCAGTAGGCTATGAAGCTTCTTCGTTGCTAAAACTGAAGTGAAAAACCATCGTCAACACTTTCGAAGATCATGTGAAGAAAAGCCCAAATGGGCATTTTCCCTTGAGAACCAGAAACTATTCTTCTCAGGACACAAGGATTTGGTGAAGGCTTTTCCCTTTACTTTTACTTTTCAATGCAAACTTTTCTTCTAACCCATTTCATCAAACATTTCTGAAATTTCAACAACCCTGATGTTATATTACTATTATATCACTATATCTTCTTTTTATTTTATCATTAGTTCTGAAACTGTGACTGGTTTTTGACTAAAAAGATGCCTATCTTTTTAGTTTTTGGCGTTTAGCACACATACCCTTCAGAATTCATGTTCAGTTTGATGCTTCTGCCTATTTATGTTGAAATATTAACCTGGCTGGGTGTACCAAAGGCTACCCATGACGTGCAATTTGGTTTTCCTAGTTGTTGGAGTGGCCTAAAGTCCAAGATAAGAATAGGAAAGTCTGGTGGTTTAGCTAAAAATTCTTGACTTCAGGCTGTGGCAATTTCTTCAGAGGCCATCCTGCACTTCATTTCCTTGTATTATTGACGAAATGTCTCGAATTTGAGGTGGGTTTCTGTCAGTTTTTTTTTTTTTTTCTCTCTCTCTCTCTCTCTCTCTCTCTCTCTCTCTCTCTCTCTTTCTCTCCAGTGGTTTTTATTAAAAGGGATCTGAAAATGTGAGCATGAAGATCACTTTAAATTCTTGTATGTATACTGTAGCAAATACGAAGGCATTGCTGGTTTACTTTTCCTGATATTGTTTGGAAAATTCTGGTTTTGTGGAAAAGGGCAAGGTTATTCGAATACTGTATTGTTAAAAGCATCAACATTCTGGATAAACATATAATTTCTTGAGTTTCAATTTGTACTCGGATCAAGCCATGCTTTTCAGTAATTGTTTTGTTAATCCTCGTTATATCTAAGCTAAAACTGATTGTTAATCAGTGCTCCTGTTTTGTTAAAATGGCTCTCTCGATTTCTTGATAGCGTGAATGATGAAATCATATCCCACTCAGTTTCTTTTTCCTCAAAGTTAACATTTGAAATTACTGTGTCTCCTTTTCAAATGTAGTCCAAAGTTTTTACTCCTTTTCAGATCTCCAACACCTCAGGAGTGTTCTGTAGTTTAAGTCCTTTTGTTGTGCTAATCTTTCGAAGTTTAAATGATTATATCTGTTCTTGATTCTTGTCAGTCGGTATGTTTTGTTGAGCTAGTGAGAGACTGTATCGATTGCCCGAGCAATGGATGTCAGATTCTCCTTGCTTCTCTTTGTAGTTTCTCTACCTGCTATCTGGGCTCAAGACATAGAACATGCCAGAATTATAATCAATGCTAATGAGAAAGTTGCTGAAACCGACTATAATTTCGTCTGTGCTACCTTGGATTGGTGGCCTCATGATAAGTGCGATTACAACCAATGTCCATGGGGGTACTCATCCGTCATTAATTTGGTAATGATTGTCAATGTGAATTGCCCTAGAGTTTAATTAGTTTATTTGTTAGATCTCAATTTTCTGTAAATGACATGTTGATCTTCTTATGCAGAACCTATCTCATCCTCTTCTTTCCAAGGCAATTCAAGGTTTGTTTCTGATCTTTTCAAGTGGATGGACACTATTGATTATTTCTTGCTCCAAATAATATTGATGTTCTCATTCTTTTGGAAATAGCTTTTGATAATTTAAGGATAAGAATTGGTGGCTCTTTGCAAGACCAAGTATTGTATGATGTCGAAAGCCTGAAAGCCCCTTGCCGTCCATTTCAAAAGATAAGCTCAGGGTTATTTGGTTTCTCAAAGGGATGTTTACACATGAATCGGTGGGATGAGCTAAACCATTTATTCAGCAGGACAGGGTAAGGTTTGTTATTTTGTATCCCTATGATCTTTGCTAGCTCTCTTAAACTGTTTCCTCTCATGACTTGACCAACTTTGCCCCTGAATCCTTGTCCTTGATTGGATTAAAAGTTTAATGTCCTTCAGAATGAGTAACTACTTAAGGGAAACTTACACATATGGAGTTACTTTCTTAATGCTTCTAGATGAATGATATCATACAATTGTTTGAAGAATATATATAGTATTTTTTATTGATTCAGTTGGAATTACTTACAAGGAAATGAGCGCTCTTATGTATGAAGAACCTTTTTTTTAAGGCTTATAGGTAAATTGGCATTCAATATGTTAAATTGGTATTCTTATTAAAACAATTGATGCTTTTCTAGAATTACATAGTAGGGAAATTTTAATTGATTCAGTTTTCTTAACATTTCATTCAAAATTCTCAATTTTTTCCTGTCATGAGCATGCTGGTTGTGGATGACTTGGTGTTGCTGTTTTTTCTCTTCAACTAATACGCTAACATGGCACATCCCGCAAGCATTGTATTCTTACAGTCTGGTTCAGACTTCATAGAACTTTCTGTAGACAAGAAAGTAGAATAACCTTCTTATTCAGTAAGCAGTTGAACGTTTGATTATGTGCTTTTGCATCTTGTTTTTCTCTAATATCTTATGATTTCAGAGCCATTGTGACATTTGGCTTGAATGCCCTTTATGGGAGGCACAAGATTGGTAGAATTCAGTGGGGAGGTAAATGGGACTCTAGTAATGCTCGTGATTTTATGAAGTACACCATTTCCAAGGGATATGTGATAGAGTCGTGGGAATTTGGTATATACCGTAAACTGTCTGCACTGTTTTAATCAAGTTTGTTACTTGAAACTAAGTTAATGACTTCTTGCCATTGCAGGTAATGAATTGAGTGGAAGTGGCGTTGGTGCTAGTGTTGCTGCTGTACAGTATGGAAAAGACCTTATCCAACTCAAGAGTATCATCAACGAGCTGTACCAAGATTCCAACTCAAAACCGTCACTTATAGCACCTGGAGGATTTTATGAGCAGGATTGGTATGCAAAACTTCTCCAGGTTTCAGGATCAAATGTAGTCAATGTCGTCACCCATCATATATATAACTTGGGTCCAGGTGTGCTAATATGGAACCGACTTCTGGTTTTACTTCCTTTTTTCTTTCCCTTTCTTTTCATCTTTTTTAATAAATCTTATGGTAAAGGACCAGCTTCTTTGAAAAAGAATTTGAAAGGATGATAAGTGATAAAATTATATAATACCGATCTTCGTGTTATCAGTTGGAAAGTTACTGAGCTTTGCAAAAGCTTTTTTAAAACCTGAAACCTGTTTACGACATGCCTTCTGAACTCGTGAAACTTATTGAACAACATATTGAACATTCTTGATAAGTATATGTAGGCTTCATTTTTAAGTAATCCTTCGACCTTTTCACAAGGGAATCATAAACACTTGCCACTGCAACTTTTGTTGTCTTCTAAATTTCTTCCTTGTATATCTTATTCTCTGGAATCTAGGTGTTGACCCCAATCTAGTGAAAAAGATACTTGATCCCCAATACCTTAGCAGAGTATCAGAAACATTCAGCAAACTTGATCAAACCATCCAAACATATGGTCCATGGGCTTCTGCATGGGTTGGGGAATCTGGTGGAGCATACAACAGTGGTGGCCGTAGTGTATCTAACACATTTGTCAACAGTTTTTGGTAATTTTTGGTATAACTAGTTTTTCCTACTCTTGGTTTCGTTTTCCTGGAAAATGAAGTGTCTCAAAGGTATGTTTGTTTCTTGTGTTTGATGCATCACTTAGGTACCTAGATCAGCTGGGTATGGCAGCCAAGTACAGAACGAAGGTCTACTGCAGACAAACACTAATTGGTGGAAACTATGGTCTTCTAAACACAGGCACATTTGTGCCAAATCCAGATTTTTACAGGCAAGAATATAGAAGTAGAAATTCTTTTTTACAGACAAGAACACAGGCACATTTTCTTTTCATTTTCAACCCCATCAGATCCTGAAATGTTTTTCTTTTACAAATAGTGCACTTCTTTGGCATCGGCTTATGGGAACGGGTGTTCTTGCTGTCAATAGCGATGCATCTCCCTTTTTACGCTCTTATGCTCATTGCTCAAAAGAAAGGGTAAGACTTCACTACTTTTTCTATCTACCAAGTTATTATAAATCATAACTAGGGACGAACTATGGAAATTTTTGCAATGTATGATATATGCTGCTTATCTTATCTTTGAGATTTGCCACTGGTTTATCTTGTGAGCTCGTACATGCAAACACATGCCTAAGTTGTCAGATGGGTAATTTTCCTAATCCTCCCTATAGCATCCTTGTTCCTCCACCCCAAATATCCTTGATCGGATCTCGAATTTCAATAACCCTTATAAAACATGGGTCAGATACTTATTCTCCTCTTGGTGCCCAATCATGTACAAAACCATTGTATATACCATGCTTTCAGCCACTATACACCTATCCCAATGATCATCATTGTGTTTACGTTATTTTGCAAAAGACATGAGATATAGGATGGATGCAATTGAATCACTGTTGTTTTCCTCGTCCTGTTCTATCTCGACGATTAAGATTCCTTCTTGTTTTCTGTTTAGTATCCCTCTGAATTACGGATAAAATTTCTATACAAGTTGTTACAGTTGAAGTCGACTTGTTGCAGGCTGGTGTGACTGCACTGTTTATTAATTTAAGCAATCAGACACGTTTCGTAGTAAGTGTTCGGAACAGCTTAACTATAAAGCTGAGGGGGATTCACAAAGGGAGCTCTTTCATGCAAGGTATTAAGAAAACAGTAAGTTGGGTTGGAAACAAGGCATCAGATTTGTCCATATCAAGAGAAGAATACCACTTGACTCCAAAAGATGGTTACCTTCAAAGCCAAACCATGGTTCTAAATGATGTCCCATTGGAGCTGACTGAAGATGGAAACATTCCACAACTAAACCCTGTTCTTAATGATGTGAATTCTCCAATATTTATAGCTCCATTGTCCATTGCTTTCATAGTGTTCCCAAATTTTGAAGCTCCAACTTGCAAATGATCTGTTTACAAACAGCAATAAGGTCTCACCTCTCTTTCTTATTTGTTGCATAGTTTTCAGGTTTGTTTTGTCACGTTGTAAGTTACTTTTGTGGAGTGATTTCCCATTTTAAATTCTTTGTAAATGTGTGGGAATAAACCTAATAGTATATAAATTGAGTAATTGCAATGGATATTAGTTTTAGTGCTAAAAATTAAGTGTGGTAACATTTTTAAACAATTGCAAATATAGCAAAATTTATTTGTAATAAACTGATAGATTGTTATTAGCAATATAAGAGTTAGATTTAACTTCTATTATATCAAAAAAAAATTTACGTTGGGCTACATTTGCTAATATAGATTTTTTGGCTCGATTGTTATATTTGTAACTCCCCTGCTAAATATAGCATGTTTCAAAAATAAATTTGGTTCATTTCTTAATTTATTCTTAAATTTTTATTTTATTTTAATTCTTTTAAACTTTAAATTAGTTTGGGAATTAAATATAATATGTTTTCTGGGGTATTTTAAAGAATAATGTTATTTAAAAAAAAAATTCGAAAAATAGGGTGGTTTAGAAACTAATGACAAAAATAGGGTGGTTTGGAAAGTTATTTGGAAATTGGGGTGGTGAAATTGTGTACCTGATACACGATTTCAATCAAGTTGCTGATGTGGCAGTTGGTGTGTAAGTAAGTCATGGACCGGGTCCACGAGTGTTGACCAAACTCGTGGACCCAGTCCACAATTTCTGCAAAACTCGTGGACCCGGTCCACGAGTTTGGTTTATACGGATCCACGATTTCGAGTTCACAAGTTTTGATAAAAAAGACTTCTTACTCCCGTTCTTTTCCCATGATACGTCCAAGATTGTCTCTTTTTTAAATGAAAATTTGCTTCTTACTTGTGTTCATCAATTATTGTATTAGTTTCATTGATTCTTAATTTTTGAAAATGTAATGGAAAATCATTAATTCATTTAGTTAAAGATAAAAGTTAATACAAATCAGAAAATTTAAAATACAAATCAAGTGCCACATAGTGGTCTTCTTCGTGCACGTTGTCCACGACGAGGCACAGGCACTTCAATTTGTTGTTGCTGGTGGATTACATCGTCGATATCCTGTTGGGTGACGACAGATGAAAATTCATCGTGTGCATAATATTCTTGTTGATGGCCAGAACCGGATGCAATGTCTGGTTGTAATATGTGAGGTTTCTGGTCATCGGGTTGCTCTGGAACACCTTCGTCACGTTGTCTCTGTCATCTACAACGAATACGTTTTTTATCAGTGTCAGCAACATTGAGCCTTCTTGTATGTTGAATGATTTCTTCAACATTTACTATCCAACATAACTAATTTCCCACCACATTATTTACCAATAATTATTCCTATAACAATAAATGCCGAATAACAATCAACACTAAAACCTAAATTTTTTAAATTTATTCATGCATGCAAAACGTCTACATATACAAATTTATTCATGCATGCAAAACAAAACGTACAATCTATGCATTTCTATCATATAACTATTGCATATTTATAGGATAATTAGAAAGGAAAATGTATATGCATACGTATATGGAAGCGGCGGCGGGGCAGTGGCGGCGGTGGCAACAGCGATGGCAGTGGCGACTGCGGCGGCTAAACGAAAAAGGAATGGTTTGAGAAGAAGAAGAGAAATGACAGCGACAATGACAAAAGAGGAGTGAAATGAGAGAAAGGAGAGAAATGAGGAGAGAAATGAAGAGTGAAAGGAGAGAAATGAAGAGTGGTTTGAGAAGAAGAGAAGAAGGTTGGCGGCGATTAAAAGGGAGGGGACTCGTGGACCCCGTCCACGAGTTCGGTCAATGCATGCATGCAGAGTAATCGTGTACCGGGTCCACGATTTCACAACTCCAATTTTGGTATTTCTTTCCTCCTCACCCTATTTTTTGAATTATTTATTAGAAAAACATTATTTATAAAAAAAATTCATGTTTTCTGTAATAATAATTTAGTTGTCAAAGTGAACTTCGCTGAGTAGTATTTGTATTTAGTTCATAAAAAGGTAATGCATGTTTTTTTTTAAGAAGTAGCAAGGCATAACTCACCATAAGATCCATTTTCTAGATTTTTCTCATTCTACAAACAAAATTTAAGTGTATTAATATAAAAGTTGTGTTGGAACAAATAACATGAAAATAAGGAAAAAAAAATCAAGCAGCAGCAGCAGCCCCTGCCAAAATGTAGTAAGTACCATGGCGAATAGATACAAACAATTGTATTAATGCGAACGACCCATCTCCATTGAATTTGATCCTCCAAACTTGACCCAAATGCTAAAATTTCTACTTAACACCTAACCATTTTCGAATGAGTATTGCTATTTTTAGTCCAATTTCTACCATTATTTTAAGTGTGAGGGCACAACATTAATACTTGTAGAAGTTTGAGGGCCTAATTTTTACGATTGAAAGTTAGAGGAATAATTATAATTATCACCATACTTTAGACTTTAGAGGTGGTTTTTGCAAATTAGAGATTTTTTTTAGTTACTAAAGTGGCAAGAAAAATTGTAAAACTGAAATTTATCTCCCATGTTTTGTTGATACATATGTTACATAGTCCAAAGCCAATTTACATTAGAGAAAACTATTGAATTACACTTTGACATTGACAGAGGGCGTTTAGAGAATCATACAATGTATTGTTGTGGTTTAATTTGAAGATTTTAGATGGCATACAAGGTATCTATGTGACTTGATATGACTAAAATTTTAGATTTTTTTTAAATTATTGTAGTATTTCTACGGCTTAAATACTACAATAATTTAAAAAAACCTGTATGGTTTGGGTTGAGTTATCAACTCTTTTGAGTTGGGTTGGGTTGAGTTTAGATATATGAAAATCTGAGTTATGTTGGTTCATAGGTTCACCTAATATAACTCAAATCAACCCAAACCAACCTAAACTTATTATTAATTTTAAAAAGTTATTTTTAAATATTTATTTATTTATTTATTAATTATTCTTATTATTTTGTTTATGATACAACTATATATACATATATTTATTTTAATTTTAATAAATTTCATGATTCTTTTTATAATTTATTATTCTCCAACAAATCCTAAAAATAATTTTTTAACCCTTTGGAAAAAAGAAAAATCATAATATAAATTGGAATTGAATTGTTAATCTTAATTCAATATATGGAAATAATTAAATAAATTTTTTTATATATTAACATTTTACTTATTTTTAGAATAAAAATTTTAATAAAGTGCTTGAGTAACCTATCCTAAACTAAATATTTCGTGGTTGGGTTGCTCTCATAATTTAATAAAGGTTATTTGGTTGAAAAAACTTACAACCGAACATTGGTCACGAACACCTCTAGGTGATTTTCATTGAGGTGATTGATTGTGAATGAGTCCCAAAAATGGCCATGTAATTCAGTTTTGTTAAAATATTGTTGGTAGCTATTTGTGAAACAAGTTTCCTTTATTTGAATCCTTAATCAAAAGATGACAGGCGTTGCCCGTCATTAAAGTTTTTCTTAATAACATCTACTTGAAGAATTTGTAATGATAAAAACAAATAGCTTGGATGAGATATATATATATATATATTAGACTTCTTTTTATAATTATTATACATCTTTTTTAACCCGAGATATCAATCATGTAGTGGATATTTATCCTAATTATTTAGTTAAATAATCTCTCTGATAGAAAATATTGTTTTAGTAATTAGGTATAATTCTAGAATCACTTTTGGAACCAAACATAATAATTCAAAAACTCTTTTAAATTAATGAAAGTCAATTGTACGTACATAAATCTATTTTCCTAAAATCACTACTTCAATTATCACTTCCAAATATGTATTTAGTAAGGCAAAGGAAACATCCATTCAGAACATAATTCATTAGCGAGGAACAAACAACACAAGTCTAGAATTCCTTGAATTACAAATATTCTAATGATACAGAATGAGATCATACAAAAGAGACTCAAGAAACAAAGAAGCTCACCACACAAGAAAAACCAATCTTCCAAAAAGCCTTTATTGAAATAACTCTTAACCATTCTCCACATAGGTCATAGCATTTCTTCAAAGCTTTGTACTTAACTCTCATGTCATATTTGAAGCTATATATATTTAGATTACTTTTTTTAGATTGTTATCTACATAGAAGGTATATTATATATGTAACATACAAGCTTATATCATGCAACAGTTGCTGCAACAGGTTTGGCGTCCTGAAGAGATATTACAGTTTCAAAAGCACCAACCAAAGCCTTCACCTTACTCTTCCTGGTCTGTGCAAGCTTGCTTGCTGTCTCTTCAATGACATTATTAAACAGATTTTGGATTTCTTTCTTTCCTTTTGAATCCTGATGTCTAAGGACAACTCTCTCAGATTTGATTCTACTAGAAACCAATTTACCATCGATGGTTTCCTTCCTCCTAAAGCTTCTCTTTTTCTTTAATTCCTGATCTTGTTGTCTCAAATAACTAGTATCAGCTTCCTTCACTTCATTACCATTTTGGTTGGCCTCTTTACCCTTCATGTTTCTCCTTCTTGAATCACCTTTAGGACTTTGAGTCTCACCGAGTAAATGTACACGTCGAAATTTAAGCCTCCTTGGCGTACTGGTTTCGGCTGGAAGTTCAACCATCCTTCCCTTCCTAAACTTCAACTTTCTAGATTGGCTATCTCCATTTTCTGAATCAGTTAGTGTCATCCTTCGGGTTTTAAGCCTGTGTTCCACCTTTAAATTCTCACTTTTTTTCACATCATTTCTTGAGGTAGAGCCACGATGCTCAACAAGGACGGGTTCAGATGGGAATCTAGATGACAATGGTGATGATGGAGCTGATCGGGTCTCAGACCTTTGAACTATACCAAATCTCTTAGGTCTTATACCTTTGAATGCCTGGGATACTGATGGAGACGCAGATGAAATTTTAGAACTAGTTCCATTTCTAGCACGACTCACGATATTCTTTTTCACTGTCAATGGTGGCCCTATAGGGTTCTCATCTGTCTCTTGTTCATGCTTCAAGCTGTTTTCTGATGTAGATGAAGATTGTGGTCGAGACGATTTAGTGGTATGAACACTATTTTGAGGCATTTCCTCTGTTTCATTATTGGTAGATGGTTCAATCATGTATAAAGTTTTCTCCTCTACATCCTCATTGTTAGATGGATCAGGTTTATATTTTATAGGATGCCTTTGGCTCTTCAAGCCACGCCTCCCAATGAGTTTCTTATCTGGAATTGCAACTCGCTTGACATGATTACTTGGAGTGCAAGAGACTAATTGTGGCACCAAGGTTTTTATATCCTCCTCTGCAGATATATTCATCTCTTGGCTCCTACTTGTGCTATTTGTACAACTGCTTGAACTTCGATCTCCATCTTTTTTCTTGCCTTTTCGAGTTTCTTTGTTTATTTTGGTTCGTGAACTGCCTTGTCCTGCAAAAGAAGACACTTTTGATAGAGACAAATTAAGTTTCGTTCGACTATAATGCACCGCTGCAGCCTGCACTTCCTTGATGGAAGGTAAAAGCCTTTTTGGAGAGGGAGTAACAATCTCGGGAGAAGATATTATATCTTCCTTCAAGTCAGTAATATTGATGGGGTTACACTCTGGGGAGGACTTTGGACTGGTTGCGTCTTTGTTTTGTTTTCCCAATGAAACTATAATCGTCTTTAAATCTCGGCCATCACCTCCAACTGTTTTAGCTTTTCTCAAGACTGGACTTGCAGGCTTCCCTTCAAGAGCATGTTTTGTACCATATTTGCAAAAATCATGGCAGGAGCCTGTGTGTGGTAGGAGATAACGAGAGAGAATCTTTGGTCTGATCTTTGGGGTATTACTATTAATCTCCACTATAACTTCTACATTGAAACTTTTGGATTCATTTACCTCTACAGTGGCTGGGATATCAATGATATCGATGCTTTCTTTAATGATATCTTCAGGCTCACTTATCTCTTCAACTGCAATGACAGGGATATCAAAGCTCTCCTCTTGGCTAGCTTCATCCTCACTAACCTCCTCCATAGCACTTTCCTCTTGTCTAGCTTCATCCTCGCTAACCTCTTCCATAGCACTCTCCTCTTGTCTAGCTTCATCCTCACTAACCTCCTCCATAGCACTCTCCTCTTGTCTAGCTTCATCCTCACTAACCTCCTCCATAGCAAGTGGTGTATCGCTATTCTCCTCAGCCATTAAACGAAAAAGCTACTGAACCGAACCCTGCAGCAGATGAGAATTACTCAGACCAAAGAGAACATGATAGTTGCTGGATAAGAGATTGAAGAATGTTTCAGCATGTCGATTTGTATTTCTGAACTACAAGAGAACAACCCAAGTCCTTAACAAATAATCACAAACATGATCTACAAACATTTATTAAAACGTACATTTTGAAAATATATACCATTTTTAAACAAGAAAAAAATTCAAAGTCAATGAGTTTATGATTTATATGCTTACAAAAAATTAGTTTGATATATTTTGCTTTTAAATTTTATTAGTTTTGTCATATATATATGTCTTTTTTAGCATACATACTAATGCATATCAAACAAATGTTGGTACTATTTTGACTTTGTATAACTAGTGTCTAACAAATTTGTTACACTAACAGGTGTCTGATACGTATCCAACAAGTGTCAGAATGTCCAACAATCTGACATGTATCGAAAATGGACACGCTTGTCAAACTAAAATGTATGTACTTCCTACATCATAATAGTATCATGCCTGGAGTGTACTATGATTTCTTTTCTTAACAACAAGAGATAGCAACAAAACGAGGCAACCAAACAATAACAACCATGAATAAATCGTGCCTAGATTATGATATGATTTCATTGTTCATAGCAAGAGAGAGCAAAGAAAGAAAAGTGACGCCCACAAACAATCACAGTCATGATCATATAATTCCTATAGTGTCATATGAATTGGTCTTTTATTAACTACAAGGGAGAGGGAAAAAAAACGACACAAACAAATAATCACAATTCACAATCAATTGTTCTCATCTGCAAGAGAGAGCAAAAAA
The DNA here is from genome assembly GCA_030954485.1 of Citrullus mucosospermus. Lineage (NCBI taxonomy): Eukaryota > Viridiplantae > Streptophyta > Magnoliopsida > Cucurbitales > Cucurbitaceae > Citrullus > Citrullus mucosospermus. The sequence continues at coordinate 25,652,643 of CM062058.1, forward strand.
ATGACAAAAACAAACAATCCCAACCATGATCATAACATTATTATTATATTCCTGAGAATATAAAACTTGCTTCTTAACCCACAAAAGGGCGCTCTTTGCTCAACGATTTCTCCGTCTACATAGACAAAGCTAGAATATCCAATGAAATCACTGGCATTTTGCGAATACCTCTTACTCCAGAAAGGCAAATTTAGAGAAGAAAAAAAAGAAGACAATAACCTGAAGGAAAAAGAAAAAACAACTCATCAAACCGATTTCTCCTAAAAAGTCAATATACCAAACCGAACAAAACAGAAAAAAGTACCCATCTATAACTCGATATTATGTCCATTCTCATGATCAAAACACAGAAAACCCAATAAACTTGTCTAGAAAACTTTCATTTTTTTCCGATCACAATCTGCATTATACCAAAAACTAACCGAAGTCAATCGCGAAAAGGAGGCAAACCCAATTCACATAATGCAAAAACAAAGGCAAAACAATCAGAAAAAGAGAAGTTACCCAAGAAAAAAAGCAAGAAAAGGAGAAGACCCAAAAAAGGGTCCTCCTAATTTTCTTGCTGCAGAGAGATGAGGGAAAGATTTTGGTTTGTGATGGAGGGAGCTGAAAAGTTATAAGAAGCCGCGTTTGTTGCAGCAAAACAATTTCCCTCCTCCAATTTAGAGCATATGTTATAACCAATCGGGCAAGACGAGCTAGGACCCCATTGAAATTAAACCACCATTTTCTTTTCGACTTAATTTTTGGTTTTATAAACTTCCCAATCATTTTCGCAAACTGTTGGTTCACGAAATTGGCTTCATGATGGGTTTAATTAATTAACAGAAAGATTATTATAATTCTAATCCTGAGACAAAATAAAGCATGTATTTCATACTAATCCTTCAATGTAACTAAAATGAAAAACTCACGAAGTTTGTTTAATGCAGATTAAACAAATGAATAAGAAATTATTTTTTAATAGACAGCGATAGATTACTATTTGTGTCATGATAGATACAGATAGTAGTCTATAACGATCTATTGTATTTTGATTCATTTTTCTATATTTGAAAACTATATGACAATTCTATGCACATAATATTAATGATATTTTTTTAGTTCAATAATATCTGAGAATATTCTAAAATAACATTGAACATTTTACCTTTCATTCGAGATTATGATCTCTTAATCAAATTGAGCTAAACTAATACACACGTGGTAAGTAATGAGATACTATTTTTTTCCTCTTTTGATGAATATAAAATTGTTATGAGAATCTTTCCAAAAAAAAAAAAAAGGAAAGTTAGTAGAAATTTTTAGCCTATTTGTAAATAGGAAAAACTTGTTAGGGAAGTGAAGTTTAATCTATTTTAGCATAGAAAAAGGTTTGTGAGGGTAAGTCATCCTCTTCAAGCAACTAAAATAAATGGCAAGTGTGTTTGTTCTTGAATAATATAAGTGTTAAAAAGTATATAACTGTTAGTGTAATAGGATTTTAATATATGTTATTTAACTTAGGTTATTTCTAGTGTGTAAAAGTTTAATGGACTTGTTAGGTTTGTAGTTGTTTAAGTTGGTTCTTATTCTTATTGTAAAGTGGTTAGAAACTCTAATATAAATCTCGGTATTTATTTCTCTTTTAAACTTATGAAGAAATAAAAGCAAAAATCACATATTTTCGACTTAAAGATCAAAAGTTCACCCAATATATTAGTTGAATTCAAGAAATATATATATATATTTTAAGAAATGCAAAATTCTTATCGAAGATCATAAATAGAGGAGGGAAATGGGGTTCACAAACTGGAGGGTATTGAGGAGCCCAACAATGATCCAAAGCCATATCCCTCAATGGGCCTAAATTGATACAACAAAAATCTTCAAAAAGCCCACTTAGTGTTGGGATTTCAAACTAGGAGAGGCTCACGTCGTGTAGGGTTAAGTATGGTTTTTCATAATTGTGGTTGTCAAACAATAAAATTTAAAATTCAAATATAATATTTATATAATAATAACATAATAATAAACTATAAAATAAAAAAATAATAAAAAAAAAGAAGAAAGAGGCAAATGGGTGGGACAGGAACGAGGCGGGAAATACATTCCTTGTCCCCGTCCCTATTTAGTATACAAATATTTTTTTTCTCTCACTCTCTCTTTCATTTTCCACCTAAACAAAGAATCTTGTTGTATTAGAAGTAGGTTCTCTCAGAGCTCATTCGTACAAAGAAAATGAAAATATCTATATTTCTTTATTATATTAGAGAAAAAAAAATATATATTTAACTAGCTAAATCCATACACTCTTTAAACTTACATCACCATAATAAATAAATAAATAAATAATACAAGTATACAAGTATAGTGGAAAATTTAAACGATAAGTACTAATTTGATATTTTTATTAATATTATAAATGAGTAATTTTAAAGCGAAATGACAAAAATATGTGTTCTCCTTAAGAATTTTTAACCTAATTTTTGTGTGCTCTACTCTATGTTTTCGTTGAGGTTAAATTAACATCAAAATGAATTATCACATTGAATTCTTCGTGATTGTTTTTTCTTTCCAAATAGGAATTTCAACACATAAACAATTTTTGTTCCTTCTATTTTCTTTCATCCCAATTTCAAACCTTCCATTAAAAGTATCAAACATTTACTTTCACTATCAACGTAAAGTTGAACTTAAATTTCGTATAATGTAAATTAATATTATAATAATCTTCAAAAACTACTTTTTTTTTTTACATAGGTGGTAAAAAGAAATTTTGTATAAAGAAATGATTTGAAGTGAAAGTGATATCGATTTACTATATATATATATATGAAACAAGAAAAAAAAAAATTAGGTGCAGCTAAAACTACACTCGATAATAATGTGTCATGTGGCAAAAAAAATTAGATTAAACTATTTTAATTTTATTTTATTATGTAAGAGAAAGGAAAGGAAAGTAGCATGAAATTAGATATAGCCTAAACTGCACCTAATCATTATTCTATACATATTCATACAGATATTGATGAATCATTAGCATCTCCCAACCTCACTCTTAACTTTGGATTCAAATAAGTATTTAAATCCTTCACGTGTTTCAATTTTTTTTTTTCTTTTGAGATTATCATCTTGATAAATTATTTCTTTGAATTTTGACATATAATATATTGTGAATTAAGCGTAAAGAGCGAATAAAAATGGATCAAAATTCTCTTTTGCTTTGAAGGGATCCAAATATGTTCATTTTCTTTCTCCAACAACCAAACAATGAACTTTTTCCTCTAATTTTTTCACCCACCATAAACACACATGGTTGCTTTTTCTTTTTTCTTTTTTCTTTTTTCTTTTTTTTTTTTAAATATAATTTTGCTTTCCATTTCTAAGTCTTTTTTCTTCTTTTAAATATTAAACATGATGTATTCTTTATAAAAAGAATAATAAAGAAAGGGTTTAAAATTTTTGGAATGAGGAAGAAAACATATTGAATTGAGTTAAAACCCCTAATAAAACTCTATATTCTCACCCTTGTTCACCACCAATACTATATGTATATAAATTATCAAATTAATTAAGAATATTAAAATACTAATAATTAATTTGATTAAGTGTGAATGATAATATATATAGAGTCAGCAACAATTTTAGAGATAATAACCAAGTGTATAGCAACCTTTCTAAAAAAAATTGCAAAAATAGTAAAGTCTATCAGCTGATAGACTATGATAGACCATATCGTTGGTGTTGGTCTATTAGTGATAGACTTTACTATATTTACAATTTTTTAAAATGTTGTTATATATGTTAATATTTTGAATCTAATTGCAATTATTTTTTATTTTAATTTTTTAAAAGGAAATGTGGGAATTAGGGTTTGCTAGTCAGTATGTGGCTATAATTATGATAGTGATCGGAATTATAATGAGTTGTCGTGTAAGTTAATTTCCATATATAGCTTTGCTTTGAATTGTGAAATAACTGTTTGGGCATTGATAATTCACTACTTAGTTATTTTTTTTTATTTTTTTTTATTACATTTACTCCTTAGATACGTATTGTTTATTTCTTTAACTACTAAACATATTTATGTGTATAATTATCAAAATATATAAGCTTTGTATTTGCATTCTCTAACAAATATCACAACCAAAATATAATAAAAAAAGAAAAGGCTAATTATATGGATTCACCCATCCGTTCACTCGTTTAATGCATATGCAATTTTAAAGTGGAATTTTATGATTATTAACGTACTAGTTTATATTTGAAATCAGAACATAAATATCATATTTCAACTAGATGAGAAGATTTTTTTTTCTCTCTCTCTCTCTCTTTTCTTTTTTCGTTGGAACATGAAAAAAAATTGACAAAATACATTTTTGGTTTCCAAGTTTTAGAGTTGATGTCTATTTTGGTCTATTATAGTGGGAAAGAAGAATGTTTGTGTAGAAGATGTCGTTAGCTAAAAAATGTGGAGAGAAAACGTTGGCTGGCGAAGTTGACAACAACAGGTGGAAATCGAGGATAGTGACATTTCGTCTTTTGACACAGAAAAAATGTAGAAGGAGGAACAGAGAAAATCCAATTTAGGTTGGTTTAGATTTTTTTAAAACTAAACATAATTTTAATTTTCACTTAGTTTATTTTTAAAAAATTAAAATTTCAATTTATTTTTCAACAAATCAAATAAAATTTGTCATGTAGTTAAATGAAGTAGCTTTATCATCATATCCATATTAGCACTTAACGATCCAATCAGCATTCAATTAGTGACTAAAATTAAGTTAGGACCACTTATTAGTTTGCAAAATGATTTTAAACGATCGTTAAGTAGCCTTGTCATTCCATCTATGTTTTGAAACCTTAGATACTAAATAGACATCAACTCCAATCGTGAAGGACTAAAAGTGCATTTTGTTAAAAAAAAAGAAGAACCAAAAGCAACGGCATGCAAGTGTGTAATTTTCACGTGGGATTACCAACTTATTAAAATATTGTTCAAATTGGTATATTTACTTTTGTTATTATATTAAAAAATGTAATGAGCAGAAAAAGTAATTATAAGGATATTTGCAAATCTAGCCATGCTTTTTAGAATTTTAAATATATGAAAAAACTTAATTATTCTGATTTGTGTATTAGTAGGTATATTTGATAATATTTTATATTTGGTATATCAGTCAATCAATGTACTTTATTTTTTATGTATCAATAAACTGATAGAGTTTGTATAAAATATATCAATATGTAACGAATATACCATGATTTTAATTGTATCATGATTTTTGTTTTGATATGAAATTGTTTTCATTTGATATGAAGTTTTTTTTTTTTTTTTTTTTGTTCTGATATGAAACTGTTTTCATTCTATTAGTTCAATTTTGATGGTATGGTTTAGGTTTTGGCATTAGTCTTCTTTTATTTTCAAACAAAAAATTATTTAATTTTAATGGTATATCTTAATTTTAATTGTGTCAACTAAATATGTCAAATATATAATATATCGATTAATTTATTTTATTTTTGAAATATTGATATGATTTTGATACCATGTAAATTACATTGAATTTCGTACATCAACTGTATAATGTTTGTATTTCATATTTCCTATATTGGTTGTTTGGTAAACTAGAGATTTATAAAGGAAAAAAAAACATATCAACTATATGGTTGTTTTCTTTCTTTCTTTTTTTTTTAGAAACAAATCCACAATCAACCTACAAAATTACATCGAAAGACAAAAAATAATCAAACTACTCTGCGTAATAAGAAAGAAGAAAAGAAAAGTTGTGCTCTTCCAACGCCCTCTTCGCAAGTATATGATTAATGTATCAATAGTAAATCATAATTCATTCAAAATACAATATTAAATATTACATTGTTGTATCAATAATTATCTGCACTAATTTGAAATTCACTTAAAATTTAACAGTGATGTATCAATAGTATATTAGTATTCTTTTGTGTATTATTAGTATATCAACACTCAACATAATTCCATTTCAAGTCTAATATTGGTGCATCCAACTACATATCAATTACATTGATTCTAAATTAAATTTCAACTATAACATTGATCTATCAAAATTCATTTCAAGTATGACATTGGTATATCATTATTATATCAATACTTCTTAAAAATATAGTTGTTCTTATCAATAGTAGAGACAACCACTCATTCAAAATTCAATTCCAAGTGTAACACTGGTGTATCAATATAATAATTTATCAACGTTCAAAATGGTTACCAATAAAATGAATTGAACCATTGTAAGTTAACGTTGATGATGATGTATTAGAACTAATACTCTAAAACAAATGAATGAGAATTAAAACTAAGTCAACAAATAATAACAAGTACATGAGTACTTACTAACTTATAAATTTGATACAATAAATGGTAAAATTAGTATATCAATTGTATAACTAACCAATTCATTATTTATAAAATATATCCGTTGACTAATATACCACATATAAAATATGTCAAGTAATTAATACACTAAAAGTTAAATATATTAGATATACTATTAATATACACACGTTGATACACCTACAACCTAAAAAGTCAAAATAATAAACAACGAAAAATCAAAGCTAATATTTTTGTTTTGCATTTGCCCCGTTAAGTCATGTTAGTGTATTTTCACGTGGGATTGCCTACTTATTTATTAAATATTCCATGTATAGCTTGGTTGTTGGGGGTAAAAAACCACACTTTAACTAAACACCAAATCTATATCTTTATGATTTTTCTTATAAAAGAAAGACTTGATTTGAAATAAATTGATGCATAAAGTTGATTAGACATAAAGTTTTGGAAGAATCGATACTACCTAGGAGTGTATGTGAATTAGGTTGGATCGGGTTGTCAATCTGAGGCTAGACGGCTGAATCTGAGGGACTGAAAAGGTCATGGACTCACGAGAGGAGAGGGAGAGTCGTTGTCGAAGAGTGAGAAGAGAGGGACAGGCAGTCAGCAGAGTCACAGAGACCGAGAGGGGAGGGAGAGCCGAATCAGAGAGCAGCGTAGAGGGGCACGGGAGAGTCACTCGTGAGGGAGAGGAATGCGGCAAACAAAATGAAAAAGATAAAAAAAACCCTAATTTGAAATTTCATTTTCACTTATAATATATATATAGTAATTCGGGTTGGGTTGGGTCAACCTGAGACCCAACCCAACCCGAAGAAAACCATAAAAAATAACCCAACCCAACCCTTCTACTTCGGGTTGTTCGGGTTGTTGGGTTATTTGAACACCCCTAATACTACCAAAACTAAAATATATCTTCCTAAAGGTTGGGATATATAAACTTGCATTTAATATTATCTAATTTTAGAAAAATTATTATAAATAAAAAAGATAACAAACTATTTGTGAAATGTTTCTATATTTGTAAGTAGTTTTTCTCATTTTGTTATATTTAAAAATAATCCTTAATATACTTTTGGTCCGTTTAAAAATGGATTAAATTATCTAAAGCTAGTTTCAAACTCAACATTTTAAAGCCTATTTGGTAGAGAATCAAGATTATGTTTTATGTTTTCATATCCACTTAGTACATCAAATATGTGTTTGACAGATAACTCGATTTCTGAAAACTATTTTCAGATTTTGTGATCTAAAAAGTGCAAATTTTGAAAACAACATTTTTATGTTTTCATTGTATTCACATTTTGCATTTTAAATTTTTTAAAATTTAGAATTATACTAAGATAGAAACATTTAGAAATATAATATATTATATTATAAACTCAATTCATATTTTAGAAAATATAATATGTACTATGTAATGTATTATAAATGATATAATATTACAAAATAATAATTATAAATATTTTTTTAACATAAATCATATTCATAAATAAATTAATGATAGTTTATTGTTCACTAAATATTAGTTTTATGATTTATAAATATATATACAATGTCAAATAGTGTTTAAATAATTGTTTAAATTATAATCCAATTTTTAAATTTATTACTTACATAAATTTGGTAGAATCTCTCGTTTTCAAATTTCTATTTTCAAATTCTCTGTAAAAAGAGTTTGAGTGTAAATAATTTTGGTCTTTCCTCCCAATTTTTTTTAATTATATAATGGAAGTTGAAGTGGCACTATTTTTTATATTTGTTTTAAATAAAAATATATTTAATCAATTGTTAAATAAAAATAGTTTTTACTTTCTATTTATTTCTCTTTTCCTTTTTTTTCTCCTTTGACAACGAACGGTCGCCACTCGCTAGTGACCATCGGTGACTCCTTCCTTTTTTCTTTTCTTTTTATCTGTCTTCATTAAAAGATAACAATAAAAAAATATATATAAATAAAAAAAAAAAAAAACCAAAAATGAAAAAAGAAAAATTGCACCAACAACCATCAACAAAAAGTGGATAGTGTAATTAGTCTCTCAAACTTTAAATTGTAAAAATTGAGCCTCTAAACTTTTTCAAGTGTTAAAATTGAACTCACAAACTTACAATAATTTTAGAAATTAGACCCACAAATGATAAAAATTGAACTTTTAAACTTATACAAGTGTTACAAGTTATCCAATTATATAAGTTTTAAGGTCTAATTTGACTCATTTTTAACATTTATATAATTTTGAGGGTTTAATTTTTAAGATTGAAAGTTTAAGGGTATAATTGCAACTATTACCATACTTCATGGATAGTTTTTGCAATTTGCTCATGTTAAAAACGCATTTTTTTATTTTAAAATTTTAATAATATATTTATTTTTATTAAGGATTGTTTTCAAATATAACAAAATGAGTCAAAATATTTACAAACATAGCAAAATATCATTGTCCATCAGTGAAAGACAATGATAGACCATGATAGACTACTATCATTTATCGTTGTATATCAATTATAGACACCGATAGATGTCTGTCAATGTCTACCATTGTCTATCAGTGATAAACAGTGACATTTTGCTATATTTGAAAATATTTTCAATAGTTTTATCATTTAAAACAATTACCCTTAAATTAAACAATAATTGTTATCTCAATTTTTTGTCAATATTATTAACAAAAAACATTAAAGCTAAATTTTAAAAAATGTCCTTGAACTTTGTACTTTGTGTCAAAAATACCCTAAACTTTCAAAATTTTCAAAAATACTCTTAAACTTTTAAAAAGAGTTTTAAAATATCATTGTTGTTAGTTTTGGATAGAGACCGTTAATGTTTTATTTCAAAATTTTTTTTGAACTTTTAAAATTATAAAAAATACTCTTAGACTTTAAAAAACTTTTTAAATACTCTTACTATTAGTATATGAACAGAAATCGTTAATACCTCGTTGCAAAAATAATTCTATTTTTTTAAAAAAAAAAAGAAAAAAGAAGTTAAAAAGATGCTTCTACCGTTTGTATACTAATCAATTTGTTTCAAATTTTCTTGAGTTAAAAAAGAACCAATTTTAAAATAGATTATATAGGTATCCTCATTTTGTTTTTCATATAATACTCATCATTTTTCTTCCCTATTTGTCCAACTCTTGCAGTATCAATTTTCTCAATAACCAAAATAAAAATTGAAACTTTAAGTTAAAACATAAAATCCCACAAAATTTCACAAAAATCCAGAATCAAAATCTCTCATTAAAACATACCAAAACGATTAATAGCCAAAACAAAAGAAAATATTGTACTTAACTATATATTAACACGTACACAAAGAACTAATGTATATAAGTGTTATACTCTACATATCTTAAATGAAGTAGACAATTTTATGATTTCTATACATATACTAACAGTAAGGGTTACTGTGCATATTCTAACCGGGTATTTTTTAACTTTTTTTTCTTTTTTTGAAGTTTAAGGGTATTTTTTAAACTTTTGAAAGTTTAAAATATATTTTTGACAAACAAAACACCAAGTTTGAGAGTATTTTGTATAATTTAGCCAAAAATTAACAAAAGGACTAAAAATGGTATCAAACCCAAACTTTAAGAATATTTGTTGAATATATAATTAAAAATTTAATAGACTCGAATAGAGTATAAATCAAACTTTAAATACCAAAAGTGTAATTTGTTTTCTTGACATGATATTGAAAAATAATGTTAACCATTTTATATTCATAATAAAGGCAGCTGTGTGTGTGTATTTCCTTTTTACCATTATCTAATTCCCACTGTTTTGTAATAATGTGGAAGCAAAGTTAGAAAGTGGGAATAGGAAAATTAAAGGAAAAGTTATGAAAAGAGAATTTGACCCAAAAGTTGTAGAGGGAAGTTGTGATTGGAAATAAATAATGATAGGAAGTGTATTGTATTATATTGCATTCTGATGATCTCTTCATTTTTTTCCCTTAGCTTCAAGAAGTGGCATTCTCTCCCATAGTGGAGAAGGACCCCAACACAATTTTCAAATTTTTTTTTCTCCACAAACTCTCTTCTCTCAATATCATAATTTCACACTTTTTTTTTAAGGGGTTGTAAGAATAAAATATTTGTTCTTTATATTTATATTTCTTTTCATATATGTATGTCTTCTTCGGCTACAAGAATTTCGAAGAAAGACATGAATGAACCGAGATCATATCTGAATGGAAGAAATTTTAAAGACATGAAAGTATGTTTAAAAAAGGCTTAAAAGAATTGAAAGTAGATCTATACCAACAAACTGTACCTTTCTTTTCGGTTGCTCAATCATAAGAACTTCATATTGTCCTCCTAAGAATTTTCCTAGGATGCATGTGAGTAAGGATAAAGATGATTTTTCCAAGTCGCAGGAGATGTAGGAGAATGTTGGGGCCACGATCAGGTGCCAAAACCAGATTTTAAAAATAGCATAGAATATTTAATAATAAATTATTTAAAAGTTAAAATTATTATGAATTTAGTTCTTTCAACTTTTAGATTTTCGTATATATAGAGATCTCTAAATTTTTAAATGTGTCTATTAAATTATTGAAATTCTAATTTTACATGTCTTAATATGGTCTTCAAAATTTCAATTTTGTATCACTTCTGTCATATTTTTTTATATATAAATTTACACATCTATTAAATATAAAATTCAACATTATTGTCAAATAAATTAGGGACTTACTAGTTATTATTATTAATCTCTTTTGTGAGAAGTTAATCTCTAACACTCCAAACATTTGGATGGAAAGGAACAACAAGGTCCAGTAACCTATTAGACCTTCATGTGAATTATTGGTATTTTTCTTATGGAAAGCAAACATGAAATAACAAATTAATTCCTTTTCATCCATAATATACAAAAAGAAACTTAATTATATTTGATTTCTTTCTCCTTGAAATGAGATCTCAATTCCAACCATATAGTTTTGTTAGATATCTTACAAGTTAAGAATTCAAAAATTAAATATGTAACTTAATATTATATATATACACACATGCATGTGAGGATGTCAACATTTTATTATGTTTTCTAACTAATCATTCTTAAAAAAATTGAAATCTAACATTTTTGTGAATGTGAACATATATAATTAATTGGCATAGTCAAAACGAACATAATTCAACGATCAAAAGATCTATGGTTCCAAAGTCTCCATTTTCGTTGTACTAAAAAAAACTAATTGATCATATACCTTCGATTAAGAAGCTAGAAATTCGAAATTTTCATATTGTACAATGTGTATATAATATATATATATATATGGATGTTTTCAATGTGAGAGATAGAGTTTTGAAAGCCCAGTAGGAAATAAAGTAAGGGGAAAAAAAGAAGAAAATGAGGAAATTAATCTAGAAATAGGGTTTGGGGAGTAAAAGAAATGATGAGTTAATGCATTATTTTCCCATGCATTGGTGCTGATTGGTTGCTACGCATCTACGTAACCCCACACACTGTATTTCACCTTCTTCTTTCATTTCTTTCATCACTCAATTTTTGTACAAACTTTGGGGCTTAAGTCTAAGTCTCCTCTTTCTTAGATATTGTTATTTCTTGAATTAAGTCCATCGAGTTGTGTGACCCAACGTGATTAAATGTTACATGTCATATTATAATTATAGTTATTAATACTAATTCACAAAATATTTTTATTGTTTTTCTTTATCTTACATCTAACGATTAAATGTTATCAATTTAGATGTGGTGACTTTTTCAAATAATTTATAATGATCGTTAGGAATATATGTGTATGCGCGCGTTTGGTGGAAATATTTTTATCGAGATTTGAATGGCTTCGGAATTTTGATAGGGAGGAAGTTTTGATTTTCCTCCATTCGATGAAATCTCGAAGATTTCAAAAAAATTTCTTCCCATTTTGACGAAATTTTGATTTTTTTAATTTTTGAATTAATTACGTTAGCTAAGTTCATGCTTTCAATTTTATGTTCTTGATTATACACAAGTGTATAGTTTTACACACACCAATGTCGTCATTTCCAACAAATGATGAAACTTTTTCAATGGGTTGGTTTTTTTAATTTTCAAACCAAAACTGAATTTGAAAAAAAAAACCCTAAAAAAAAAAAAACCTATATTTATTTTTTAACCTCATTCAAACTTTTTCCATTAAGTTTTCACATCATTTCACTTCAAAATTGAATTGGTGTGAATTTTTTTTTTTCTTTTACCATCCAAAATTTTCTATTTTCACATCATTTCACCTCGAAATATATTCCTAAATTTTATATTATTTTTTCATTTCTTTTAAAATTTATGTTCTTGCAATTTACACAAATATTTACAATAGTGTTACTTTATAGAAATGATGATTAAAAATGGTTAAGCCACAATCAAAATTTTAGTAACTAATTATAATAATCTCTATGAATTTTCATAAAATATTCCAAATTTTTTTATCGATATTATTTCATAAAAATTGATATGGATATTTTGAATATTGTATATGTGGTGATGTTTGTTGTTTTTGTGGGTCGGTCAATAATTTAAAGCTAAGAGAGTTGAAAAGTGTCGTAGGAAGCAAGAGGAAACCGAAATTAAACTAAATCATCATTGTTGAAGGGTCACGTGTGTCTCCTTCCCAGCAAACCATCCCAATTCCCAACCATTATTGCCTTTTCTTTTGATTCAATTCTTCAACAACAATAATATATAATCTCATCATCACTTTTGTTTGTCACTATACTAATTTAACCTCTCTATATATGTTTAAAATTTTAATCGGAACCATATGAGTATTTGCAGCCCAACTTCGAGTAAGTGGAATGAACTATTATAATTAACTCTTTGTTTGGAACTCCAACTATTATAACATACAAGAACTATAATAACCACTCATCATAATAACTAACTCGGTGCCCCAAATGCCTCCTAAGAGATCAAAATATTGCATTTTTTAAAAGAAGCATCAAGTACGTCGTGGTTGACTTTTAAACATCTAACCTTTAAAACATATGTACAAGCTAGGTTCAATTTTAAAAAAATAATAAAAATAGTATTATACTCTTGAACTTTCATAAACGTTTCAGAACTAATTTTGAAGTCGAAATTTCGTAAGATTAAAAATAAGATCCCGAATGATGTAGAGCAGCAACCTAGCTAAAAAACTTTACGCCATTCCAAGTTTATATTCTAGCTTGGTCATAACCACTCTGTCTCAAATCCCAATCTTGGTTTGACATTTCAAGTGAGATGAATTTCTACTCCAATAGTAGTATTATTTTAGAACGTTTATGAAAGGGGAAGGATATCTAATATTACAATCTTTAAAAGAACATAGGAACTTAAAGGTTTAAAAATTACGTTGGTCCTTGTGCTTTTGATTTTGGTTCATTTTGGTCCCTCTACTTTCAAAATGTTCATACGAGTTCTTGTACTTTCAAATTTATTTCATTTTGGTGAAAAAAAAAACATATTTATCCTTTAAAAATGAAATAAAAATAAAAATAAAGGTATCAAAATAGTCATTTTTAAAAAATATAAGAACAAAGTAGTAATTTAACGAAATATATATATATATATATAATCTATAAATTAGCTTAACGTAATTAATCACTTATATATATTTAGATTGGCCGGGCCCCTATTGTGATTAAAATCAAAACATTCCACTATAAAACCCCAACGTCTCTCCCAATCTGTGTCCCCAGCAAGAAAGGAGTCGCATAGTATTAAATCTCTGAAAGCTGTGTGTTAGCAATGGTATCAAAGAGATCAGTAATTGGTGTAGAATCATTGAAGGCAAAGAAGAAAGTATGTGTAATTGGAGCAGGAGCCTCAGGGCTTATAGCAGCCAGAGAGCTAAGAAAAGAAGGCCACAAAGTAACAGTTTTGGAGCAGAACGAGGAGGTTGGTGGGCAATGGCTATACGATCCAAATGTAGAAAATGAAGATCCTTTAGGAAAATCAAAATTCCTGAATGTTCATAGCAGCATTTACTCATCTCTAAGGCTTGCTTCTCCAAGGGAAATTATGGGGTTTTCTGATTTTCCTTTTATTACTAAGAAAGGGCGTGACAGTAGGAGATTTCCTGGCCATAAAGAACTGTTTTTGTACTTGAAGGATTTTTGTCAATGCTTTGGTTTGACACAACTCATAAGGTTTAATACTAGAGTTGAATATGTGGGGATTATCAATACTAAAATTGGTTGTTTTGGAGGGATTAAGGATCAGATTCAATGGGTTGTTAGAAGTAGAGATTATTGTAAGTATAAGACAGATTATAATGATGGGGATGATCATCATCATCATCATCATCTGATTGAAGAAGTTTTTGATGCTGTTGTTGTTGCTACTGGACATTATTCTCATCCTAGACTGCCCACCATTAAAGGTATATATATGTACTACTCTTATTTATTTATTTATTTATTTATTATTATTATTATTATTATTAAAATACCATTTTCGTCTTTATATTTTGAAATTTTAATTATAATCATCTTACTTTTCGTTCCGTTTTATTGCTTAATTTTAGTTTTTGTACTCTCAATAAATCTTAAATTTAATCTTCAATAGAATCTTTCAAATAAACTAGCATTGGAGATTAAATTTAAGATTGAATTGAAAGCATGTAGACTAAAATTAAATAATCTTCAAAGTATGGGGACCAAAATAGTATTTTAACCTTCTTTTTATATATATATATATATATATATATATATATATATATAAATAGATATCCGGTCTGATCTTGTGTTGTTTTTGTGATTGGAATTAAGGAATGGACAAATGGAACAGAAAGCAAATTCACAGTCATGTTTATAGGGTTCCTGACCCATTTCGCAACGAGGTAAGATGGGTGTTTGGATTAACTTTCTAATGATTTAAAGGATTGTTTGCAAATATAGCAAAATGAGCTAAAAAAATATTTATAAATATAGTAAAATATCATTTTCTGTCATTGATAGACTATTATTATCTATCACTGTTTATTAGTGATAGACATAGTGATATTTTGCTATATTTGTAAATATTTTCAACCTTTAATAATACATTGATTTAAAAAGACTTCTTATAAATTAAAAACTCCATTTTTTGTTTGGTTTAAAGAATTTGTGGATTCTACGAGTAATTAAAAAAATATTAATTTGATGTCTTCTTACGTTATGTGCTCCAAGAATTCACAATTATCTAAAACTTCATAACTTCACCTTCTTACTTTAATTGCCTTCAAATTTATTTTTTAATTAAAAAAATCAATCCAAACAAACTCTAAATCTCTGCAAAAGCTTTGCAGAGTGATTAGAAGGATATGTAGAATTGGAGGAGAGAACTATTAAGATGTGCAATAATATATATAATTTTTGTTTTGATTTGAAAATTTGATTTATTAATTAGTTAATTATTATTATTATTATGATTATTATTAAACAGGTAGTGGTGGTGGTGGGAAACTCTCAAAGTGGGCAAGACATATCGCTAGATCTAATAGAAGTGGCAAAGGAAATTCATTTAAGCACAAAATCCATAAACACTATCACTGAGGGTTTATCCAAAGTCATCCAAAAATATCAAAACTTGCATCTTCAACCACAGGTTATTATAAATTTACTTTTGCTTTAGTTAATTAATAAATTAATTAGTTAATTAACCTTTTTGGCTCCCATGTTTGATGTTTGCATATGTCTGAAGCAAAATTAAATTAATTACTCTCTAAGTTTGCTTGCAGATTGAATCTCTGGAAGAAGATGGGCGAGTGGTGTTTGTTGATGGGACCTCTATAGTTGCCGATACTATTTTATATTGCACTGGGTATATTTATATATAATTAACCTCTTCTTTTTAATATCATTTGCCGTTACTTTAATGGATCATATAAATATATGTTATATATTATCTTATTAATGTTTTTGGTACGTTTTTGTAGATATTCATACGCATTTCCATTTCTTGACTCGAAAGGAATAGTTGTTGTAGATGATGATCGAGTGGGACCTTTGTATGAGCATACGTTTCCCCCATCTTTGGCTCCCTCCCTTTCGTTTATAGGCATTCCACGAAAGGTATACCCATATGTTACTTCTCTTATGTTTGTGTTCAATTTTTCTAATTGAATTATGTTATATAACAAATTGTCTATAAATTATGTTAGCCAACAGCTTTTTGTTTTGTTATTATTTTATTGGATAATTAATCAAAGCAGTTAAAAGTAGTTGAGTATTGATTGACTTTATTAATTAGGTATAGATATTCCAACATATGCAATGATTGTTACAAGTATTATTGCATGTTTCTTTCCATACAATTATGTAATGTTAGGTAGGGGTAGAAGATGGAATATTGAGATGTAGGAACCCCTTTTCTTAAAAGGGCAAAAAAATGAAGAAATTGAGGAAATAGAATTAGCTTGAAGTAATATGATTGTTGTGCAGCTCATAGGTTTCCCTTTCTTTGAATCACAAGCAATATGGATAGCTCAACTGCTGTCTGGGAAAAGGACATTGCCATCATGTGATGATATGATGCAATCCATCAAAGAGTTTTATCACTCAAAAGATACTGCTGGCATTCCAAAGCACAATACCCATGATTTAGCTGAATTTGAGGTACTCAAATTCTTCATGGTTTTATTTCCGACAAGTTTGCAGCGATCCATCGAAATAATCATAAAGTTTGTCAAACATTCTTCCATCTGACCCATTTCTTTATGTTGTAGTATTGCGATAAGTATGGCGATAACGTTGGATTTCCACGTTTGGAGGAATGGAGGAAAAAACTGTGTGTATCAGCCATTGTAAATTCCTCAATCAACCTCGAATCGTTTCGGGATTCGATGGATGATGATGAGGATCTTCAAGAGGCCTATCAAAGCCCTCACTTCACTCAACTTGGAGCTCAAGTTTTTCCTCTGTAAACAGAACAGTATACGGCTTCCTCTGGACCACATTTAAAAGCTTGAAGAATCAGTTTCTTCTTTCTTATCCCTTTTGCCTTTTTGGATGGCCAAGTAAAATTCCACATGCAGAGTACAGAAACAAAATGAAAAGAAAGAAGGCTCCATACATCATTTCACCAAGTTTATGTATTCCATTTTTTGTTGTTCAAATTGTAGTGTTCCAAAATAATTTGTTCTTTGTTTTAGCATTTGTTATACCATCAAGGTTTTTGTCTAGTTATAAATTTTGATGTTAAAGCTACTTTATGTATTCTCCAATTTATTAAAGTATGAAGAATTCAGTTCTGTAATTTTGAACTGATTTACAAATCCAACAGATCAGTTTCCATAGTGTATGTTTTCTTCAAAGGCAAAGAAAAATGAGATGCAAGAGACCACATAACTTGGCCGTAATCCAGATCTCATTAACCAAACCAGCATGAAGATGACTTCATTTAACAAAAAAATATGGTCTATAAATATACAATGGTGGCTTCCTTCTTTCTAATATAAATTTGTATTAAATGGAACAGACAATTGACTCACAATGGAGGGTAGAACAGAACTTGGCAAAATTTACAGACAACATATAATTATTTGAAGTAACTTCTGGAGACAAGTTCAACTATACTATACCTGTCCTAAGATAATCTTTCTATTACAAGCTGGATATCTCTGCCCCCTCCGCCGCCGGGTAATATTTCCCCAAACTATAACCTTTCTTTCTTTGTTCTCTAGTTCATTGCCACTGCTTACTTGATCCATGATTGACCCTTTAACAGTCTCAGTAATTTTGGAAGACGAATCACACAACCGTCTCTTCCCTCTAGTCCATGCCGTTCTACCTCTACTTGTAGTTTTCACTACACCGGCTATCGAATGAGAATTTGCAACTTCCATCAGACCTCCAATTGTCTGAATATCTTCGGTAACCTCATACCTCGACAAAGTTGCAAGACTTGGAAGAATTTCTGTCTGAAAATTTTTACGTTTACCCCGCCTTGCACGCCCCTTCCCCAGTTGACATGAAGGCGAAGAAATATTTTTTACTGCTTCCTCTTGGTGGTTACTTGCTGTCAACGAACACCCTTCCTCTTCTGTTTCTTTCAACTTCAACGTCATGACCTCAAAGTCATCCATGCAATTTGACAAAAGCTCCTCTGAGTCGCCACCATCCTTACATTTCAAGGCTATTTCAGCCTTCTCTGGATCAGCTCCCATTGAAGAAACTATTTCAGCAAACCAGCATAAGGGTTCAAATGAAGGTTGAACGGACGGACAGCCAGTGGTTTTATGACAATTTTGAGCCACAGATGATGAAATAGAAACCAAGGCTTCTGCTGCAATCGTATTGAGGTCCTCCGACAGTTTGCCATCATCTTCAACTGATTCTAGAAAATGTGACTCAACTTGGTTATCACCAGACTCTCCTGTAGTTGAAGAGTCTTTATCCTTTCCAGGACTTACAGGTACCTCAAGTTTCATTTCAGTGGAGCAACAAGGTGTTGCCAAAAATTCTTCATTTATGCATACGTTGAGGTCAATTTGACCTTCCATACAATTTCTAGAAGCCTTGAACAAGGGGCGAGATTCTTCTTTCACAATCTCGAACTTGGAGCCATTACAGAAGCTTCCTTCGAGGGGGCTTACAGTATCAGACCTAATGCCAGGTTTCAACTTCTTAACGCTACAGATATCATCTTCAGCAAGCATTGCATTTTCTATCAACATTTTGGAACTCTCAGTATCTAAAAGATGGTGTCCCATGAGACCTTGTGCAGATTTTGTCAAAGAAGTAGTGGATGATGACAGACTTGAACTTGCAATATCTTTGTCTGGTTGATATGTTTTGCTTCTGTCATAAAAGCTAATCGATTCAGAATAGCCATTGTTAGAGAGTCCATTCTTTCTTACATGGACATCTTGCTCTAAGAAACCGAGAAACTTTGAATTGGCTTTGCCATAGAGATCATGGAAAAGGATCTCCCTGTGGCCAGTAACATCCACTAAATCTACGAATTTACAGCCCGATTCTTCCTCAAAGTTAGGAGGATCGTTTAAATCAACTGAGACCTTGGTTTTCTCTAAGACCGAATCATACTTGGCAAGAAAAGGTTTTCTATCACTAATATGAACAATCTCAGGCATTCTCTTGAGATGACAGCTTGACATTTCAGGCACATTTGTCAATTCATCTTTTACATTCAAGTACTTGCTGTCAGTTGGAAGTTCAAGATCAAACATCCCTTTTCCCAAAATCTTGTTCGTAGATTCTGAAAAATAAGGATTCTTTGAACGGATTCCATTCAGAGGGGAGTCAGAACCTGTTTGAATGTTCTTCCCTAAACTTGAAAGCAATGAGGTCGTTTTTTCACCTGAAATAAATAATTGACTGTATCCAGGGAAGTTATCTGCATCCTGAGCACAAAATGCAGAGACCCGAGACTCATAAAAATCAGACTGAGTTGTCGTGATGCACATATCATGTTTACGTGATTCCCTCTTCATCTCAGCTATAGACTCCTTCTGTCTTTTGTAAAGGCGATGAAGTTCATAAATCTGGACAGTTTATTAATATTTCAGATGAATTTATAAGCTCAGAACTTCGAGTATTAAGAATATCAGATTTCTAAAGATGCAAACCATTGCAAATACACATTAGGATTGGCTAATAATAGTACATGATTCCGAGCCAAAAGATAACTTGCATACCAAGGATATACCTGATCCCTAAAAATCGCTTCTTGCTTGAGCATTATCTGCTTTAGTGCTTCTCGGCCACATTCTACGTACAGACCAGCTGACAATGATGATAATAAACCTTTGGAGCTATGTCCACCGTTCACCATTTTATCCTCACTGATTTGAGGCCATATACAGCCACCAACAACTCCTTTTAGATCCCTACTGAAATAAAAATTTGGATAGTTGCCAGAACCCTGCATATTTGCTCCAATACCAAGAAGTTCCATAAATAATACAAAAGCTTCACTGGATATTCTGGCAGATTAGGACCTGAGGCAAAAAGGACAGGCAAGAATTGGTTGGTATCTGATAGACACATGCTAAAGTTTAACAGAATTACCTAATTAACTTCCTGAGTACATCTCAACTGTATTCTCAGATTTTGATCAACTCCAGCTAAAACTTTCTAAGTTCCAACCATTTAAAATTTCAAATTCCACCATTACATTTTTGGCATATATAGTCAATGATAACATTTTCCAAGGCATAAGTTGAGGAGAATCATATACGAAAGTTAAAGAGTCTGCACAAGGATCGAATCCACAAAAGGGACAACTACAGTTAATCAGTTTAAAATCTGCCTCAGGCAGAGTTCCTTACCAAAAGCACAACCAAAAATGGAAGCAAAATTTTACATTGAAGTGACACTGTTTTAACTCCATTTAATATCATGAAACTCATCTTGATGACCTTAAAAACTTGAAGAACCTGAATACAAAAAGACCAAAGAACAAATGAAAACTCCTCCCTAAACAACTTGCACTTAACAGAGCACAACATGACTACAGTATAACAAGTTCAATACAGAGTTGCTAAGATATTGCATAAGAAATGGGAAGAAAGGTCAACCATACACAGCAGAAACAAAATCTGGCCACTCAGAGCCGAAGATTTCCACAATTGAAACCCACTCTCGAGAAAGGGGGAAGAGCTCTCAGAGCTCAATCTACAGAACCCACCAAGCAAATTCAATCAAGAATAGAAAAGAAAGCAATCTGAGAGACAGAGTTGAATGAATCACCTGGAAAAAGTAGAAAAAGAGACGACCCATGTAGGAGAAATCAGGGGAAAGTGGTGGGGAATGGGTGAAGAATTAGATAGAAAAGGAAATCAGATAAAAATATAAGAAATTTGGATCTGGTAGAGAAGAAGGCTGATGGGTAATGGGCCATTTTTTCTAGGAAGATTTAGAGAGAGAGAGAGTAAAGGAATTGAAAAGAGACGAACAAAACTTCCATTGGAAGGGACACCAAGGCTGTTTGTTACCATTTTATCTTGTCTCTATCTTTCCTTCTCTCTAATTCAATGTCCCCTTTTTTGGATTTTTTGATTACTCCAAAAAAGGTTCTGCCCATAAACTAAACCCTTTATTATCTTTTCTTTAATTCTCCATTCAATATCACAATTTATTTTCCTCTAAAAAAATCTTAATTTATTCTTATAGTTTTATCCATATTCTTACATTTTTATTACATCACACAAAAGTTATAAAATATAATAAAATAAGTAACAGAATGCTCATTTTGGCATTAAATATATATATCTTTAAATAGTTATACAACAATTAATTATATTAACTTAATTTTATTGTTCATCTTTTGCTTGTGTTCTTTGTTTTAAAACTTTTGAGAATCATTTTTTCTGTAATTTTATTTCAGATGTATTGCATTTTTTCCTTGACAATTATTTATTTTGTTAAACAATAAATTTAAGTTTAGGAAATAAACTATTAAAAACCAAATAAATTATTTTAAGTGTCAATTCAAATATAACTTACGAGATAAAACACTAATTATCATTTAAAGACTCATAGTTTAATTCTTCCACCCGAAGAAATGTTACCTTCTAAAACAGATGAAATCAAATTGAATTTCTTTTTTCTAAAAAATCAACTTACTAAAAGAAAAACAAAAGATTCAACCTTAGATGATGTACTACAGTACTTACAAATACCTCAAATTAATAAATAAAAATATAAGTATTTAAATAAATGTTAAATTCGGAAAAATGATAATTGAAACTCCTCAAGTAAAGTTTAGCCCAAGTTGGTGAAGCCCTAAAATATTGGGCCTGTTTAGGTTAGGTGATATTGGGCTGGGCTTAGCTTTAGAGTCAACTTTTTCCGCGGGCGTTTCGAGGAAAAATGGCGAAAAGCGGAAAAGACGATATCCATAGGGAATGATTTTGAAATGGATAATTTTTATAATAAGTTAACCACTCATTTGACCAAGCGAGCATAGTTCTAGTTTAACTAACATACGAGTGTATTAGTGACTCATAAATTTATAATTCGAATTTTCTTACCTTTAAAAAAAAAATCAAGTTTGATAATGATTTTGTTTTAAGTTCTCAATTTTTAAAATTTAGGTTGAAAAATACTTTTGGTTCCTCTACCTACAATTCTGTAACTATGTAGTTTACTTTATTATGTAACAATTTAGTATTTGTACTTTCAAATTTATAATGATTTTTGTAACAACGTAGTCCTAAACTTTAATAGTTAACAATTTAGTACATGTACTTTCAAATTTATAACAATTTAATCCATGCCGTAATATTTTTTGGTCCTAGTTTTTTCTTCGGTTTGAAGTTTTTCCATAGGTAGTAGTTAGAGGTTTTTTCTTAACACCAACAAAAATGGGTGGTTGTTATTATTATTATTATTATTATTTGTCGATGATCCAACATTTTAAAGAGATGGGTAGATTTTACAATTATTACAAAATATATGGATTACTTGATTTTGAGGTAAAACCTCATGTTTTTCTAATATAGTATTAGAGCTACCATGAAATGGAGACATGCTTTTAGTTGACAAAAGAAAAAAAAAATTAATTGGTAAAAGAGGCAACATATAGCTTCATAATTTGTATAGAATACATGAATTTATTCATTAATTTTAGTATGAAAACTCATGTTTTAATATTATGCTTAACCTGATAAGGTTGGAAGTAGAAATTTGTTAGAAAATTTTGAATCGAAATCGGGATATGCAACAGGTGTGAAGTGACCTCATACAATTTAATTTTTTTGTTCCAAATAAATGTCAAATTAGAAAAGAAAAGAAAAAATTGTGAATAGCCCCATTTTTTTTATCATTTGCTCTATATACCCTAATTGAAAGGGATTGAGTTTGTCGTGTGCAAAGACATGGAGTAATAAGACACATCAACATCATAAAAATAAAATAATAATAATTAATTAATTAATTAAATGAAAAAAGGAAGAAAAAAAACTTTTCTTTTTTTTTTTAAAAAAAAAACTTTTCTTTTTTTTTTTTTAAAAAAAAAAGGGAAATGGGAGTGGAGGGTTTTTAGTGTGTTTGATTAAGAATGGCAAAGGCAAGAAGGGGACAAAAGCAAGAATGAAGTTTTTGTTTGAATTTAATTTATTGACTTATTAACATCAATTTCAATGGATAATACTCTTCAAGACTAAACAATTCAACTCCGAGTCTCAAATACTTCTAAATTATTTTTGGATGGTGTTAAGAAAATAGTTGCAAAGGTTAGGTTTAAATTTAGGTGATGTATACGCTCAATTTTAGTAGATTCATGAATTTGTAAATGTTAATCCATAAATACTAACTTTTAAGACACAAGCACCTCTTTCATGAATTCCTTAATTTTGGATAGAGGTGTTAAAAAATAAAAACTTGATCAACCCAATCCAACTCATGCAATTTGAGTTGGATTAGGTTCAAATAAATAAAAATTTTATAGGTTGAGTTAGTTCATAAGTTTACCGGAAACAACCTAAACTTATTATTAATTTTAAAACATATATTCTTTTACTTATGATGAGATTATATATACATATATCTGTTTTAATTTTATTTAATTTTATGATTTTTTTTTTTTATAATCTATTCTCCAACAACTTCTAAAAATAATTTTTTCAACAATTTAGAATGAAAATTTTCATAATATAAATTGAAATTTGAGTTGCTAATTTTAATTTAATATATGAAAATAATTAAATGAATTTTTTACATATAACATTTTACTTCTTTTTAAAAAGAAACAATTTAAATAAATGGCCACTAATCCAAACGAATTCAATCCAAATGTTTCATGGTTGAATTGATTTCATTATTTAATAAGTATAATTTGGGTCGAAGAAACTTACGACTCAAACTATTGGACTGGGTTTAAAAAGTCTTTACACCCAACCCAACCTAACCCACGAACACCCCTAATTAGGGGTGGTGGTGTAGAATGTTTGGATATTTAATCATAAAATTGCTTTGAAGTAATTTTCCATTCTTCTAATCAAAAGTTCAATAAAAGAATTGTTTGGATAACTTATACACTTGTGAAATATATACAATTTTATGAACTTTTTGTTTTTTTAAGAATAAATGAAATGATTGTTTTTTTTTTTTTTTTTCTTTCATCCTACCTAAATTAAATTAAGGTCAGTTTCAACACAAATATGTAAATCAATATAAAAACATGTATTTCTCTCAACCACCAAGGTTTATCAATGATGAAGGCTAGCTTTTTTAAGTTTTGGTGGTTGGAGAGGATGAAAAACAATGAAAGAAGATAATTGAAGATTGCTATTTGAAGTTTCATATTGAGGCTACAAAAAGGACAATGCAATTCCCAATTAAGGTCCCAAAGACATAATTATTGAAATGAGAAGGACAATAATGCCAATCCCTCCATTTCATGGTACTAAGAAACTTTAATGCATTAATTCACACCATAGCTTTATCATCATAGGAATTTTGAACACCTCAAACATTTTCTTTTTGAGAATTCTGGACCTCTCTTATTTACCAACCTACTACCCTTGTATCTAGTTTGTTGAAATCAATACTAATTGGGAAGAAAATGACATTACAGGAATTTGAACATAGTCTCTTGCTCAGATAATAACCCAAAAGTCTAAATTGATGAGTTATGGTAAATTTAATTGTATCAATAGTTTAACAGCCACAAGAGGCCCTAATTCCTATCTATATTCCAGTCTCAACTTTAGAGATTACAAACCAATGAAAATATACAACTTTAGGTATTAAAAAAAAAAAAGAAAAAAAAATGGTGTTTACGTTAGTACTTGAAGTAAGAGTAGAGAAGGTGAAGACAATTTAACTTTGGTTAGATGTGATTATTAATTTAAGACCATGGATATATAGAGAGAGAGAAATTAATTAAAACTAATTAATGACAATGTTTATGCAATCATTATTGACAAATGATGAAAAGTAGGCACAGGATTAGATGAAGTGGTGACATCAGACTCATTATTTATATCTTTTCTTCCATTCTATTTCATTCCCATTATATATCCATTTTGCTTTTGAAGAATTGTTATTTAAGCATCAAACAACCTGTGTAACTCTCCACTTCATAAATACTGATCATCCACAAAACAAACAAAACAAACACGAGTAATATCAAACATAGCTTCGTGGTTAAAGTATCAATTATCATTTTAAAAGAAAAAAATTACACATACAACTACTATTATAGTTATATAAATTTGATCTAGCTAAATTAAATTAAAGTTAGGTAATAAAAGTAAATAGAAAAAAAATCTAATAACCCCATAATAACTCTCATAATTCAACCATGGTAGGATAGGAGATTTAACAATTGAGCTCTACTCGAATCGACACCAAAATAGGATTTATACCATCTATTAAATATCTAATATTGTTTGAAAAAGGAAAAACTTTATTAGTTGGAGGAGAGTGACACAACTCCAATATAAGGGGAAATGAAGTAAATGGGATAATTTGTGTTGTAATAACTGTATGGTGAAGAACTTAATTTTGTAAAGAGGAGAGATTTTGGAGGAAGACTAGAGAGAAAAAGGGAAAGCAATGGAGAAGGCAATGGCAAAAGTTGGGAGCCTTTGGATATCAAGGAAAGCAAAGCAAGAGATCACCAGCATCACTGCTGAACTCTCAGTATGTACCAAACAAAAACAACCCTTTCCTTCAAATTCATTTTCATTCCTCTTATGATTTTGTTTTCTTCTTTCTTTAATCTTCATATGTTCTCAAAAAGAAAATTAGAAAAAAAAATTGAAAGTTGTGGTTAATTTTATTGAAATGCTGTTACTACACTATTTTAGAGCTTATATTGATTCATTAGTTGTTTGCAATTATGATTTCAGTCATTCTCTAATACTATAGAAGACAGGGCAAAAAGGGTACTTAAGAAGATTAAAGGTACATATACTTGTTGTAAATACGTATATAATTTTTTATGGGTTTAAAACCATTTTT
Organism: Citrullus mucosospermus; assembly: GCA_030954485.1. Taxonomy (NCBI): domain Eukaryota; kingdom Viridiplantae; phylum Streptophyta; class Magnoliopsida; order Cucurbitales; family Cucurbitaceae; genus Citrullus; species Citrullus mucosospermus. The sequence goes on from CM062058.1 coordinate 25,678,893, forward strand.
TAAGTAGCAATTTCTTCTATAAACTTTAATTGGTAATGATTTAATCAATATTCTTTTAAGAGGTATTTGGGGTGTTGGGTTGAGCTCTAAAGAAAGTAAACGCGCAAAAGAGAGAACAAGGGGGAAAGATGAAAGATGTAGCTTTTCGATAGATATGCAAACTTCAATAATAAACACTATTGAAGTTGAGTTATTTAATACTAACTTATAAAGTCGGTAGGATAAACAACCTTAAATTTGTAACAATTCGGTCTTAAACTAAAATAAGTAACAATTTGATCCATGTACCCTATCATTTATAACAATTTCGTCCTTGTTATAAAAAGTATTATTGAAACTTAATGAAATTTCTTGCCATGTCATTCAACTGATTGAAAATCAATTTCTTTTTATGAACTATAAATATTAAATTATTACCTAATAAACTTTAACACTTAATTTCGAAGAGCTTTTTTCATAATGAGGACTAAATTGTTACAAATTTTAAAGTATACTGATTAAATTTCAAGTTTATGGACTAAATTGTTAGAGCGTAAAGACTAGATTGTTACCAACCGAATTTAGGATTAAAAAATTTCTACGAGAAGGGATCGCTTTTCATTCTAGTTATAAAAAATATAAATAAATAAACATAAATAAACCTTCTGCAATTGAAATTTAGGCTTTTTATTTATTTTTTTTTTCTTGGAAGATTAAGCTTTTGTTGTTACTTAACCAAAACTTGAAATCCTAAATCAAAACGTAAGAACAGAAGGCTCAAACAACTATGTGTGATGTGTATACAATGAAGAACCACTAATTAAATGGAAAAACACATTACCTTTTTGTTTTCAATGGCGATACCGACGAGAAGGGAAGCCGCAGAAATCGCTGCCGGAGCTACTCCGAGAGCACAATCTTCCGGCGGGATTGTTCCCAAAGAACATAATCTGCTACGAATTGGAGGAATCGAAGGCGAAACTGGTGGTGCACTTGGCGTCGGCGTGCGAGGTGAGCTTCAAGGACTCGTCAGTTGTGAGATACGCTACTCGCGTAAAGGCGACGCTGTCGAAAGGGAAATTGAGTTCGATTGAAGGAATGAAGACCAAAATTGTGGTGTGGACCAAAGTCACCGCCGTCTCCGTCGAGAGTTACAAGTCGGAGAAGGTCTGGTTTGTCGCCGGAATCAAGAAATCGCGACTCAAGGACGCCTATGAAATGCCTCGTCAAGCTGTTAGGGTTGATGATTTCTGAATGTACGAGTAATTTTATTTTACGACCCTGAAATTATCTGTTAATCATACAACATTTATATATATTATATAAATTTTTTGTTTTTTTAATAAGAGATATAGGATATGATGATTTAAATTTCAAAATTATTATTAAGTAAATTTTGAAAAAGAAAAATTACCACGAATTAATGTTTAGGTTGTAGTAGAAACACAAATTAAAACTTTGATCTTTGAATTGAGATATAATTTTATTTAAACTTTGAATGTTATACCTATTAAATCTCTTCTTATAGATAATAGAGATCCAGAATCCATATTAAGGATCCAATGCCAAAAAGATCTCTAACTTAAAAAGACTATATATATGCTTCAAAAAGAAAAAAAAAAAAAAAAAAAAAACTATATTTATATATATACAGCATCATGTCCGTGATTAATAATCTATAAATTGTTTTTTTTTTTTTTTATAATTTTTAATAGAAAAATCTAATTGAGAATTGTCCAAATTAATTATACTAGTTTTTTCACCATTTTTTTTAAGTGAACATTTACCTTCTTAACAAAATTCTAAGTCTTTCAGACATATTTCTTTTAGCTTCCTTAAAAAAATTGACTTTGATATGAAACCACCCCTAAAAAAATAAATGGCATAACAAATAAATCATGTATATATTATTTGTTAAGCTTAATTTTAAGAAAATTAAAAACTAAAAATAAAATAATTTTCAAATGAAGGCTAAAACATTAGAGAGGTATATTTTGTTTGAAAAAAAAGATAATGAATAACACTATAAAAAGTATATTTTAAAGGTTCAAAATGGGTGACTCAATTTTTTTAAAAAATGTCAAATAACCTTTTGATGATGTCATGACCATGTGAAATCACAGTATTGTCCTTCTTGATTTTTTTTTTCCTTTTTTCTCTTCTTCTCCCTCGACTCCCTTTCTGTCTCTTTCTTTCTTTGTTTTTCTTTTCTCTTCTTCTCCAGAACTCCTTCTCCCTTCTTTTCTTTTCTTCTTCTTCTCTGGCTTCTTCTCCGGCTTCTTCTCTCTGGCACAAAGAGTCCAAGCTTCGATGCAACCAACTTTGGTGAGCAAGAGCGAGATAGATGAGAATGATTGTGAGTAGGGAAAGGAAGTGAGAGCGAGATCATCTTTTTCGTGTGTGTGAGTTTATTTCAGGAATTTCATCTAAATGTGACATCAGCAAAGGGTAATTTGGCAATTTTTGGATTACCCGTACAAATTTTCTAACATTCAAGCCTTAAAAAAAAAAAAAGTTCCACGTGCTATTTTTTTTTAATTTAAAAAAAAAAAGTTCCACGTGGTAAATATCTTTTTACCCCATATAGTCTAGTAAAAGTACCCATCCTTCACCTTGACCGTTCCCCCTTCGGTAAACATTTTTGGGCTTACGATTATGGAGCATAAAGAAGTGGGCCATACTCCCCCACAAAGCCCATAATTTCGCGCTCCTATGATTATGAGGGATGATTTGTTCAAACAAAAAATATATATATAGTTCACGTTGATTATCGATGAATTTTTAAATCTTTTTTTAAATTTTGTATTTATTAAGTAGATAATTAAATAAATATTTTTGTTTTAATAAAATATATCATCAACCTATAAGTAAATAATCTATTATACACTTTTATGTATCATATACTCATCTCATCGACACTATCAATAATGCAATACCAATATACAATTAAATATAAGATCTTATAGGTTGAAAGATGTATTTAAACTTTGTCAAAAAAAAAATATATATTTAAACAATATAATTTACTTGTATTGAACGCCTCTCCATTGAAAACTAATATAAACTTTAATTTGTTACTTAGAAAATTGAACATTCTGGTAATAATTATATAAAAAATATATTTTAAAGGTCTAAAATGGCAAATAACTCTGATGTCACGACTATGTAAAATTACGGTATTGCCCTTTTTTATTTCTTTTTTCTTTTTTCTCTATTTTTTCAACGTTTTTTTTCTTTTTTATCTGATGTGTCACTCTCTCTCTCTTTCTTCTTCTTCTTTTTTTTCTCTTTTCTCTTTTTCTCCTCCTTTTTCTTCTTTTCTTCGACTCTTCTCTTTTTTTTTCTTCTCTTCTCCTGCATCTTCTTCTTCTCTAATTGTTTCTTTTTCTCCAATATGAAGAGTCCAAGCTCCATCACAACTAACTCCGATGAGCAAGAATGAGGGAAATAAGAGTGATTGTGAGCGAGGAAATGAAGCGAGAGTGAGAGCGAGATCGGCTTTTCTGTGTGCACAAGTTCATTTTGGTAATTTCATCTGAGCTTGACGTCAGCAAAGGATCATTTGTCATCTTTTTTGAAAATGTGGATCATTTGGCATTTTCAACCTAATTTTTAAGTTATCCGTACAAATTTTCCCACATCGTAAATAAAATAGATTGTCAAATGGCCCTATATGCAATAACTAATCCATGAAGGTATGTGCCACCTAACTTTAAAAGCCCATTTACTCAATTCGTTTTCCTATCTCACATAACATTTATTAGGGCTTTTCTCTTTATTTTATAATTCTTTTCCCTTTTGATCACTTTAGTTTTAATAGTTATTATTATCTTTAGAAGGGTGGATATTGGATGTTCATCCATTGACTATAACACCATGCATGGAGAGGTTGAAAGCCTAACTTAATATCTCATTAATTGGTGAACAAAGTTGAACTATTCTAATCTATATATATATCCACTTACTTTATTAGAGATTTTATTAAGATCTTAATTAGTTAAATTATCATCACAATTGAATATCTATTTTTTCTTTTTTTAGTATAATAAATTGAAAACACAGAAATTAAATGGGATACATATAAAAAATGAACAAAGTTCACCCACGAAAAGTGATCTTCGATCTAGATCTTAGATAATATTAAATTAATACAATTTGTAAGTTTTTTTTTTCTTCGATCAAGTACAATCAAGAATTTAACTAAATCTATTCAATAATTGTAACTTGATCTTAATCTTTTATTTTCTATGACAATGGTTTAAGTAAAGCTTACTTTTTCTAAAAGAGCAAGAATGATAAAAAAAAAAAAAAAAAAAAAAAAAAAAAATAATAATAATAATAATAATAATAAATGTGACTATACAAAGCCCCACTTGGACTTTCAAAATGTATAATTTTCTCTTTTTTTTATAAGCCTATAAATGAGGAATCTTGACTAATGAATTTAATTAAATTAATCGAAACTCTAATATAACGAAAGTGATTAGTAAAGTAGTTAGAAAATGACTAGACTAATCCAACTAGTATGACTTAGACTTGTGTCTTATATATAATATCAAAGAGATCACAAATCTCCAAAATAAATAAATCAATTAGGTAATCTTTAATTTCTTTTAAACAAAGTTACAACAATATTCTTTTTTAATTTATATAAATGTGTATTTTAGAGACGCTAAATATGTTCGAGCTAAATATGTTTGAATTTTGATAGAATGTGGTTTTTTAATCTAGTCTCAATCCAACCACTTATATCGAGTTCAAATTCATGATAAACTTTCATAGTATATTATTTTTGCGAGTTGACCAAATTTTAGAAGTAAAACATAACACTTTAAATAGGAAGAATCAAAATTAATTTTTACCAATTAGGTAAGAAATTTAGAGGTGAAATTATAAACTTTTATCTTTTAGATCATTTTTTTTAAGGAGAATAATTAGGTGTGTCCTATCCCATATTCTTCTTCTTTCTTTTTTTTAATTGTGCAACGTGGCACAATTTCATTGAATGTTGGCCGAGTTGCATAAGAAATAGGTGTATCTCGATTGGGCTCGAATATTTTTACCATTAACCAAACCAAATTCTCTGTCAATTTTAACATATTAAAAGGGAAACATTGAAAATGATAAAATGACAAAATAGGCTAAATTTTGTATTCTTTTTAATTATGTGGAAAATGGGAATTGATTGATTGTTGGAGAAGAGCATGAGATTTTAGATAGTGAAGAGATTCAAATAATAATGGGAAGCAGCTGCAATCATACCTTTCAAGAACAGACATCACATGCAAACTTCATAAAACAAACACCCTAAAAGTGAAACACTAATCAAACCCACAACCAAAATTTTTTATTTATTTATCACCTAGAGAAGACAATCAAAGCAAATATATATTTTTAGTTTATATATAAGTAACTAAGTACTCAAAATTTAAAATAATAATTAAGTCCATCCTTTTGAATTAGCTACGTTGTCATTGATATGATTAATATGGAGAGTGGACAAGATTAAGGTCGAAATGGTAATTAAGTAATTGTTTACGTGGTAAGTCGATTAGCATGTCTCATTACACTATTTTAGTATGTATTTATTGATAAATATATTGTATTTGTAATTACATTATGAATGATGGTAAAAAACTATAAATTAACATTCTCTTTTTCAATACTTTAGATAATAATATTTAAACTCTCTTCAATCTCATTTATGTGAAAAGACTAAAAAGACATTGATATGCTTCATTATAGTTATGATTATATTTCAAAGGGAAAGAAGGGAATCCCTTTTCCTTTGATGTTTCTATTTCTTTTTGTGTTTCTTTTCCTTCTTCTTTTGCTATTTGTACAAAAGGGAATTCATGATAATGTTGGAAAATTTCTTCTAAAGTAATTGGAAAAGCAATTATTACAAATAAAATCCATGTGGGTAAATTTTGGGTAAAATGCTTTTACTAAATTTTGATGATTGTATATTAAAAGAAGAAAAGAAAAAAGGAAAGAAAAAGAGAGAAAGAATGAAAGTCAACTGTATGAAGATTTGATTAATGTGTGTAAATCAAAAGAAGAGCAAATAAAATTGATGAACATTATGGGCTAAATTGGAAGCATTAATTTAGTGATCAAATGGGGGAAAAGCTATTTTGGTATACTTTTATGCTATAACCCAATCAAATGTTTAAAGATGATAGAAAGGGTAATTGCAAATATAATGGCAAATTGGGATTTTTTTAAGGCAAAATTTTCATATTTTAAATAATGTCAAAGTTTATTATTTGACTCATAGTCAAATGTACCCCATCCATAACATGTGAAATAATGAATCTAGGGTTGGTATTCCTTGTGGTTGTAGTTGTAACAACCATAACATTTTTTTTTAAAGTTTAATTTCTATTTAACAATAAGATTGTTTTTATTGTTATAATTATTATTTTTTTTTTAAACATGAACATAACTCAACTAGTATAAAATCGTACATTTTCGTCTTATAAAGGATGAGAGATCCAAATCTCTCCACCCTAATTATTGTACTAAAAAAAAAAGATTTTAGTATAGTTCAATTGATATAAAGAATCTACTACCAACCTCAACATTGGAAGTTTAGTCCCTTCCCCGTATTGTGAAATATATATCAAAATTTAAAAATAAATAGATTAAGGTCTATATTTTTATTAGTACATTTCTTTCTATTATAATGGTTTGTCTTAAATTTCTGAATTATTTTTGGCAAATTGCAAAAACCACCCCTAAAATATGGTGGTAATTGAGATTAGACCCTTAAACTTTTGATTGTAAAAATTAGACCTTCAAAATTATATAAATGTTAAATTTTAGTCAAATTGGACCTAAACTTATATAATTGTATAAATGGTAACAATCGTATAAGTTTAAGGGTTTCGTGGGTCCAATTTCTACGATTATTATAAGCTTGTGGGTTCAATTCTAACACTTGAAAAAGTTCATGAGCCCAATTTTTACAATTGAAAGTTTGGGGGTCTAATTGTAACTACCACCATATGAATTCAAATGTTTTTATTTTTTTTCAAAAATTGAGTAAGAAAATAAAAAAATATATATATTTTTTCTTTTTTGAATTCAACAATCTAGAATGTGAATTGGAAACTGTAACATTTAAAGACAAATTCACAATGTTTTAACCAATTAAATCTTAAATAGGCATTGTAAGGAGAAAGGTGAAATCAACTTGGTTTCGAAAAGAGAAAATAAAAATAAAATCGTTTATCAAATGGACAAATACTTTCCTTATCTTTTTTTAAAGACTAACCCTTATAAGTATATATTGAAAAATAGAGAAATTATTAATGAAGCTTAGTGGTTATTTGGTAAATATACAATTTGTTTTTTTTTTTTTCCTTTCCTTTTTTGGAACATTATTCAATTTAGTATGTTGCAAGTGGTTAAATAAGGCCTATGGACATTTTAAGACTGGGAAAAGTATGTGATATAACTTTGAATTTCAAGTTCTTGATTATTTAATTCCATGATCTTTAAATTTCATAGAAGCTTCCATTTATTATATTAAACTAAATTTGCTGACCACCATTTTCATTAATAAAAACTACGAAGGTTGAAATTTCAAATTTTGACTTCCAAATTAAGAAAATAATATTTTTAAAGAATAATATCTAAAGTTTGATTTGCGCCCAATTCATTATATCGTCCATATTTTTATAAATATAAAATCTTTTTAAAGACTTAAATTCTGATACTCCAAAAATATTTAGTCATCTATACTATATATATATTAAAGTCGAATTTTTTTAGACTAAATTATACAAAAATATCCATAAACTTATTTTTATAATTAAAAATATGGGTTATAGGTGTTAGACATATTTTTATAATTAAAATACGGGTTATGTCTATGGATCAATATTTTATCACATTGGTTGGGTAATTTTATTAGATTGTGACTTATTTTGTGATCTATTTTAATTAAGACTCTAGATTCCAATTGAGTATGAACTTAATGGGTAGAAGTCTATTCCTAAATTGATTAGAATTTAATGAAAAACCAAAATTGAACTAGTATATAAAAAGACATTCATGACTATGGTCCCTAATATACCAAAACAACTAAAGAGATACCACTAAGGGCATTCGGAGTTTTGGTTGAAGAAGACAATAGTTGACTTAAAGTTATCATCATTATCTCAATAGAATTCAGTAGGTTATTTATTCTTGACAATTTGGCATGAATGTTCATAGGGTTAATCTATTTAATATAGATTTAAAGTAATTATGCTAACAAGATATTAGCGGTTTTTATTCATATATTAAAATAAGTGTATTTTTTAACCTTTCTTTAAATTTAAGGGTATTTTGAAACTTTTAAAAAATTCAAGATTATTTTTGAAACAAAATACTGATGATTTTCATCCAAAACTAACGATAGGAGTATTTTTTAACTCTTTTTGAAATTTCTAAGGATATTTTTGAAACTTTTGAAAGTTCAAGAGTATTTTTGATACAAATCAAAATTAGAAAACATTTGGTATAATTTAGCAATTTTTATGTTAGGTTATAATTTTTTTTTTTTTTTAATTTTTAAAAATCTAGTTTCAGTTTATTATTTAATCTGAAAATACCATTAGAGACCATCACATCACGTACTTGACCCGTTGCTCGATTAAATCCAACTTCCTATTTGCGGGGTAATTGTTTTCTATCATTTTCAATCTTTCAAAATAAAAAAATAAAAAACTTTTTTTCGTTTTTTTTGGTATAATAGGGACCAAAAAAATTTAATGGAAAACCTTAAAATCCCCTTTTAGTCAAATAACTTAATTTAAGTATATATATATATACTTCTTTTATATATATATATATATATACACTTGCAAATCATGCTTAAATTAATTTTAATTTGGTTTTTATTATTGCAAATCACTTGTAACACATTCGTAAAAAAAATATATATAGAAAAAACACAAATGGGGGAGATGTATGTATTGTTTTGCAACTGATGAGAAGGAAATACAATAAAATAAAATCATGTAAGATTTGATTGAATTACTGATATAAGGCAATGGTGATAGCGATTTTATTTTTTTTATTGTGAGGGGTTTTAAAATCAAATCGAACTCATTGGATTTAGAAAATAAGGAACTAAAAAGATGTCAAATAAAAAGACAAAATTTCAACTTTTTGTTGACTTTATTCTAATGTTGGTTTGGTTTTAGGTTTTGGCCCCAATTAGGCATTTTTTTCTTCAAAATTTTAGTGTTATCTGAGTTTTTGTTTTGAATTGGTTCTCGAATTAAAATTTGACCTATTTTTGTTATAATAATTTTCTTTTATATATATATATATATATATATATATATATATATATATATATATATATATATATATATATATATATATATATATATATATATTAAAATTGGATATTTTTTTCTTATCTAGATGATAATGATACATGGATATTTTTTTTCTTCTAAATAATAAACAAACATGCATGATGAAAATTAAAATACTAAAAGCAGTAATAATACAATTCATCCTTCTTCCAAAAAAAACAAAATACTAATAATACATTGTATATTCAAATTTAAGCGTATTTATATATATAAAAGTTTGTTTCGATTTTAATTAAATTTTTTAATAAAAAAATCGAATTAAACCAATGACTTTTGGTTTTCTCTAAATACAAAATAATGTCTAATTCTACTCTAAAAAAATCGAATCAAGCCAGTATATCAACTTGAATTAATTCGATTTGTGAACTTTTAAAAGAAAATTGAGGGTGTGGTCTGTAATTTTGGAATGGTATCATTGTAGAAATGTTTGGGGACAATTGAGAGCAGATTGAGCATATGATTAAAAAAGATTAATAAAAATAAGAATAGCTAAGGTAGCATATGAATATTTGCATCATAGGATTGAATGATATGGAATTTAAAAGTAACACCCAAATTGAGGAATAAATCAATAATTAATTTGATGGCAGAAAGGGAAAAGCATGCATTGCCATTGCCATTGCCATGGGGAGTGGGTCCCAATAAAGTCAATGGTGTGGGCCCGCCTCAACAAAGAAAAATGTCAGACCAGTGGGAAAGCTGGCAAAGCTTAACTATTCTAATTGTTTTTCTTTTTCTTTTTTCTTTTTTCTTTTCCCTACTTTTTCTCCTTTTTTCTCTTTCTTTTTAATAATTGCAGGCAAAAAAAAAAAAAAAAATTGTGACTTTTGATATTTTTTTTTTTTTAAAAAAAATCCTTACTTTGTAACAATTTCATTAATTTATAGTATTAATTGATCAAATTAAAAAAAAAAAGATATTTATGAGTGTGATTATTTGTGAGTTGAGGTGATTTTTGTAAATTCTATTTTTCTTTCCTGAGAAAATAGTTAGTTTTTTTAATAAGAAAATACATCTTTCTTTCTTTTTTTAAATGGTGAATTTTGGTAAAGTTATTAAAAAACTATTAATCTTTGAATAAAAATTTGTGTAAAATTAAGAGATAAATTATCATAAGTTGAATTAGAGGTAGATATTTCAACATTTAACTTTGTTTAGGAACGCTAATTTTTTTACCTAATTTAGTGGATTAGAGACTAATTATCATCTTAAAAGTTGATAATTTGAAGTTTCATTTTATAATTGTCGAATTAAAAAGACGTATAACTAGATATTGAGTCTAATTTGGCAAAATTTTAATTTAATTTAATACAACAATTCTTAAAACTTATTTTTAAGGAAGATGTGAATTTGATAGGATTACATTTAATCACTGTCCCATGGAAAACATATTCTTATTGTCCAATATAGTTTTCAACATGTGGAGTTAAAAAACATCTTTAATTTATAGAAACAAATATAAAAGAAGAAACAATTCAAGCATTATAGTTAAAATAATATATAAATTTGTATTAACTTTTTACAAAAGTACAAGGACCACCCAAAAACCATCTAAATCCTTTTTTGAGTTTTTACTTTATTTTATATTTTTCCTTTGAAAATATCAAAATTAGGAAAACAAACCTATAACATCCAAATCGACCATAAAACTATACAAATTTTAGGTTGGTTGAACTATATTTATTTTATTTATATTTTATTAAAATTACCTTAAAAATAAGAATGATAATTAGACACGACATTACTAGAGATGTCCTTCACATTCAAGATTCTTAATCTTTTCTCAATCTAATCAATCTTTTCTAAAAAATGAAACTTTAAAAGAAATCAATTTACAAAGATCCAATTACCTTATACTTTTTTTTTTTTTTATTTGTGTATATCTAAGATTGAGTTTATAGTCATAATTAGTTATTGGTTGATGACTATTGAATTAAGCTCGTTTTGACAATTAACTATAGTTATTGTCCTTTGTTTTTCTTTTTTTTTTTTTTTTTATTCAAAGCATATAATAGTTCAACAAATACAAATTTGTATGTCTATCATAATTTTAATAATTGAAAATACCTTTTTATACTAATACAGTCTAAATTAAATCCAAATATGCAAAGATTTATTTATTTATTTATTTTATTTTTATTTTTTATATACTAGATATTTTGAGTTGACACGTAGATGACACCAATGTTAAGATATATTTCGACATATTTGTTTTTAAAAAAGTTAACGTATCTACTAAATATAAAATCGAAGTTTTAAGATTTCATTAGACATAAAATAAAAATGTTATATCTAATAGATTAATAATCCATTTATATATTTTATAAAATGAATACATTAGAGGTTATTAAACATGAAATTGAAAATTTATGGATCAATTAATACAAAATTTAAAGTTAAGAATTAATTAAATAAAAGATTAAGATTTTTAAGAATCTATTGAAACTAGAGAGGAAGGGTGTTAACTCCTTAGTGGCATGATATTCTTTCCATGGGTGCCAATTGACAATCAGTTTTGTCACATTCAACATTCTCATAATAAGGTGACTAATGGATTAGCTCGTTGGATGGGGAATGAGTTTCAATCTCATTGTTATATATTTTTTCTATTTTGTCATCCTTTTTAGACAAGTAAGATTTAGCCTTATTGACTTTGTAATTATTCGGTGTTTTATTTTATTTTTCTTTTTTAAAAGAAAGTATTAGACACATCTACAAATTTAGAGACTAAATAAATGCAAAAGAATAGTTTAGACTCCGTTTATTAACTATTTCATTTTTCAGTTTTTGGTTTTTGTTACAATGGTTTGCATATTTTTTAAGAACGATGATTGAATTCTTACCCAAATTTTAAATTTAAAAAATAAATTTTTAAAAGCTAATTTTTTTAGTTTTTAAATTTTGGTTTGTTTTTTTTAATTATTGGTAAAAAATAGATAACAAAGAAAAAAATTTGAGAGTAAAAATGATATTTATTGACTTAATTTTTAAAAATAAAAATAAAAAATTAAATAGTAATCAATCAAACGAAGTCTTAATAATCAAATCTACGCAAAATAGTTATTTGGCCCATTTTTTTATTTTTTTTATTTTTCCTTTTTGAAAAAGTAACCCATTTTTATTTTTACTGAGGGAAAGGAAAACCCGTGTTTTAAAAATCACAGGAAGACAAACAAAGAATCTTCGGGGGGTAATAAATGGAAAATCTGAGGTTGAAAATCTCAAAGCCGATAGAGATTAGAGAGAGGGAAAAGAAAAATAAATAAATATATTTTTATTTTTTCCTTTCAAAAAAGGAACACGCATTTAGTCAACAACTACCCAAACCAGAAACCCACTCCGACGCGCCACGTGATAGCACGCGCTTTTTGATTGGAATAACTAAAGTGGGGCCGTTGCCCATTTGCCGGTCACGCACACGCGACGACTCGGGAGAAGGAAGTTTTTGGAAGGTAGTAATGCGAGTCCAATTAAAAAAAATAAATGGAGACCAATGCAATAAGGGAACAAAAACAGAGAATAAACACAAACTGCCCCAAACTCTGCCCGTTTTCCCTCGTTTCACATCTATTTTCTTATCATTTCTCAAGAAAATCCAAATATATATTATTATATATATATTTTTTTTCATCCTTATAATATTAATTTAGATTTTTTTGTCCTTAAATTTTTAATGCAATTAACTATTTAGTCTTTATACTTTTAATTTTATGACAAATTAGTCTCTAAACTTTAGTATGCAACAATTTGCTCTTTGTATTTTTTAATTTGTAACAATTTAATTCTTAACGTAAAAAAAAATTATCAAAATTAAATGTCAACTTTTATTAATTTATGATGTAGACTTTGTAGTATATAAAAATGTTGAGTCTTTAATTTATTTATGCAAAAAATATCATTAAATCTTAATATTAATTTCTATGATAAGAGACTAAATCATTACAAATTATAAAATATAAGAACTAAATTGTTACATAACAAAGTTTATGGACTAAATTATACAAAATTAAAAGTATAGAGACTAAATTGTTATTTTTATAAAAGTACAGGAACTAAAAGTGATTTTTAACAATAAATTTAGGTTAGTTGAACTATATTCATGTTGATAAATAATATTGTTTTAATGCTATGTAGAAATGTTTGTTGGATTTAGTATTGTACCTATTATGCTCTACCAATCAGATAACCACTCAATTGATTTAGATTTTACATATATATATTTTAGACTAAAAGATTAGAAGTTTAAACCTCTCGATTATACATTTGTTAAGGTTTTTTTTTATTTTTTTTATTTTTTTAACTTGTGATGTTAATCCTTTTGATAAAATTGAATATATTAAAATTGACTAATTAAAGATTCTCTTTTATTACTAGAGAAAAATAGATATTGGACAAAGTTTGGGTAGTTGAGTCTTTTAAGTTATAGATTAAGGCTAAAGCATACCCTAATCTCAAATAAGAGGTAGAAATGGCTTTAACCCATAACGCCATTACTATGCTTAACCTATGGTTTCTAGCTAAACACCTTTTGAGGTTATAATATTATTTTAATTACCATATTTGAAAAATGAGTTAAATTACACTAATAAAGTGAGCAATAATTACACTTAAACATACCCTAATCTCAAACCAGAGGTAGAAGTGTCTTTAACCGTAATGTCATCACTATGCTTAACCTATGGTTTCATAGACTTTAATTTTATTTTAATTACCATATGTAAAAAATAGGTTTAATAGAGTGAGTAATAATTTTTCTACCAATAACGCTTGCGTTTTTATACTTTGAACTTTCGTAGTTAGTCAATTCCTTTATTTTTAATTCTTATCTTTAGTTAGATGATTTTTTCATTGGTTCATAGATTTAGATGTCAACGATTGTTCTTGTAGTCTTGTCAAAAAAGGTTAAATTATAAATTTAGTTTTTGAATAGATACTAGTTATTTTAGTCAATCCAATGTATTAAATTTAAAATTTTAAAATTTGATTAATCAGCCCCACAAACACATATCAATTTATTGGCTACACTTTTCAGTTTTGTGTATTTTGGGTGAATTTAGTTCAAAGTAATCAAGTGTTGGAAAGAAAGTTAGAATTGGAGAAGAAGAAAGACATTGAAGATGTTGGTTTTGTTGGGCAGAATTTCATTCTTTACTGCTGCTGTTGGTGCTGCAGTGGGTATTTAACTTTCCGTTGATTTCGCTGTTTCTGCTGTGGAGCCGCGCTTTAATGGCTTCTTCTAATCCACCATCTTCCGCAATCGCCGCACTATGGATCCATCACAGTGACTGAGAGACCACAGAACAAACTGTATTCCCACAGCCAAATTAATCAACACACAGAAAATCCACATTCCATTCTTGGAACCTGGTATAAAACTCCACCCCCTTCTTTTTTCTTCCCTTCCTTCTTCACTGCACTCCCATTTTCCCTTCTCCTTTCATTTGGGTTTCAAACCAATCAATCTTCCCGCTGACCCATTTGATTTCTCTTTTCCCCCTTTTCTGGGTCGACCCAGATTGCTACCTGAAATCTTTATTTCTCACTAATGGTTGTTAAGTTGCAGTGATCCGCCATGGGGTGTGTGAACTCGAAGCAGGCAGTGTCCGTCACGCCTGCATTCGATCACTCCGGCGTGTTTCGAGACAATGAATCAACGGCGGTGGGGAACTCGGGTCGGAGCCGAGTTGGGTTCGGGGAGATTGAGAAGAGTTCGAAGCCGAAGGCTAAGATGAAGACGAAGGGGTCCAGTGAGTTTAATGGGGTTGGGTGCGAGTTCGGTGAGTCGGGGAGAGCGAGTTCAAATGGTGGAGGAAATGAGACTTTGAGCTTCAGATTGGGGAATTTGAACAAGTATATGGAAGGGGAACAAGTGGCGGCGGGGTGGCCGGCCTGGCTCAGCGCTGTCGCCGGTGAGGCCATTCAAGGTTGGGTTCCACTCCGGTCCGATGCCTATGAGAAGTTGGAAAAGGTTTTTAGTTCTTTTTCTTACACTCTTTAATCACTGTTTTCCTTTGTTAATCATATCAAATCTAAAACTCCTAAGTTTTATTTATATCTAATCATCTGTTTTTTTTTTTTTTCTCCATAGCTTGACTCGAGTTTATAGTTGATTTAGGTAATTATACTTCCTTTTAGGAGGAAGGGACATGTCATTAATTCTCCTCATCTTACTTTGTTCAATCAGTTCAACATGCCACTGTGGGAGCATGATGAGTTGCATGCATTTTTTTGAAACAGTGATCTGTGTATTTCATCTGCTGCCGGAAGGATTCTGTTACCCATCACTGTCAGTTTCAAATTTTGAAAGGATTTGGTGTTTTTTTTTAATTGTTATGGAAGGTGTCTAAAACTTGGTAATTTGATGTCCCCTTTTCTCTTCCTTTCATGTTTCTGTGAAACAAAGAATCATCCGTTGTAAGATTTATGACCTTTTAATCAGACCCCCTAAAATCTATTGGTAGGAACAGAGTTCTCTGTGTTTGGTGATTGCCATTTTTTTCTTCTTTTCTGTAACTGCTTCATTTTCATTGTAACTTTATTGTTGACATTTCTAATTCTCATATGGTGGTAGTTGAAGTTGCTGTGTTATTAGAAAGTTGATTATGGTGGATGGACTTGGACTAAGTTCTTTCTGCTTATTGATGTTCAATTTTAATAGATTGGACAAGGTACATATAGCAGTGTATTCCGAGCACGTGAACTTGAAACGGGAAGGATCGTTGCTCTAAAGAAAGTTCGATTCGACAATTTTGAGCCTGAAAGTGTTAGATTTATGGCACGAGAGATCATGATTCTCCGCAGGCTTGATCACCCTAACATCATCAAATTGGAGGGCTTAATTACATCTCGTTTATCATGTAGCATTTACCTCGTGTTTGAGTACATGGACCACGACATTACTGGACTCTTGTCCTGCCCCGATATCACTTTTAGTGAATCGCAGGTATTCTTGATTCAGTTTTGCTCTGAGTTGCTTAAGTTTCTGCTATACACTTATAAAGCTTTCCTATTAAGTAAATAGATTGTATCTATCATTAATTTAGAACGAAGGTTCTGAATTCGTAAAGAAATTTCTTCATCCAGACCATTAAGTTGGGTAGCATTGTTTTGCAGAATATGAAGTGGAAATGAAACTTTCTATTTCTTATGGACAAATGAGTACAGTAATGAATCCGTTGCTCTTTACCTTTTCTGTAGATTAAATGCTACATGAAACAATTGATATCCGGGCTTGAGCATTGTCACTCACGTGGTGTAATGCATCGGGATATTAAAGGATCTAATCTTCTAGTCAATAATGAAGGGATATTGAAGGTGGCTGATTTTGGATTGGCAAACTTCTGTAATTCCGGGCACCGACAACCTCTAACGAGTCGCGTTGTCACTCTGTGGTATCGTCCTCCTGAACTTCTACTGGGTTCAACAGACTATAATGCATCTGTGGATCTTTGGAGTGTTGGCTGTGTTTTCGCAGAACTTTTAGTTGGAAAACCTATTCTTCAAGGAAGAACAGAGGTAATGTATTATTATTATTTTTTTCTTTTTTAAACTTTTGTTGAACTATTTAATATCGTATTCTTCCTAATCTGTTTTCCCATTCCAAGAGGTAGAAGAATTGGGTGACAAGTACTTCAATGAGAATTAATATTCCAAGTAAAAGTGGCTTCTTTAGATATCTCGGAGTTGCCTATCTCTGGAATATTATTTCTTGAAAGAAGATATTTGCAAAACATCGGAACAGAACTTGGAAGAAATTTGAACTCTTTAATGATTCAATGTTCTACATTAGTATTTTAATATGAATGATTCTATATTATGTTGAATAAATGTGAATGATGATGTTAGTAGACTGAAATGTCTTCCTTAGTGAGTCATGCAATTCTACCAAATATGTTAAATTTTTCAAAGGTGATAAATTGACTTTACATTTGCAATCTTTTATTGATACTTTCTTCCTCCTACCAATAGGTCGAACAGCTACACAAGATCTTCAAGCTTTGCGGCTCTCCTCCTGATGAATACTGGAAAAAATCTAAACTTCCTCATGCCACTTTGTTCAAGCCACAACATCCTTATAATAATTGTTTACGGCAGACCTTCAAAGATTATCCTCCGACGACTGTGAACTTGTTAGAAACTCTTCTTTCCGTGGAACCATACAAGCGTGGAGTTGCCTCCTCTGCTCTCACATCTGAGGTAATAATGCTGATTACCTTATGCTGTCTCGCAAAACTGTAGCTACTATTCTTGCAGTAAACTAATTTGATTTGCCTTACATACTAGAAAAAAGCAATCAGTTTGTTCAGTGAATTTTCTCATACTATATCCTTTATGGCTCCTTTCAGTATTTCAGTGTGAAACCGTATGCATGCGATCCATCAAGCATGCCTATATATCCACCTAACAAAGAGATTGATGCCAAACAAAGAGAGGAGACTAGAAGGTTGGTTTCTCATCACTTTCTATCATAAAAGAGTTTGAAACTCAAGTGGAATAAAAAAGATGACACTAAATAGTTGTCTGTAGATAGGGGGTTTGGTGTAGTGGACTTATGTCTATCTCCACCAGTGCCAAAAATTTTCAAGCACGTGGAACTGATATTAAGCCTAATTAGAATGACTTTTGGAGTGCCTAAGAAAATGTTTTAAGTGCAACAAAGTGTTATTAAGCACTTGAAAAGCTATTATAAACAAACTCTAAAATTTAGGTGTCTATTAAGTATTGCCAATATGTGTATTACATTGAAAACGTATGTTACAATGGCAAGTCCAAGTCCTCTTTGGATCTTGTAAAGGCTTTGTAAATAACCAAACTTAAAAAGTTGGGTCCGAATAGAATTGCTTCTTCTGCTTTACTATTGTTATTTGTGTTGTTCTTCATGATCTAAAATCATTTTACACTTGCAGGAAAAAAGGTAGTGGAAGAGCCCGTGGACTAGATAACAGAAGGTTAACGCGAAAGCATCTTGGAATCAGTAAATTGGCACCAGCAGAGGTATTTCGTCTTCTTCTCTCTCGCTCTCCATTTCTTGTTCTCTTTTTAGAAACAAATGTATGAGAAGCGCGCAAAGGAGGAAAACATTCTTAGTGTTTACCACAGTGCAATGAAGCTCTCATTCATCCGCTTATAATATTGTACAGGACTTATCAGTCTCAGCTCGAGATTTGCATAAAATTAGTATTAATGCACAAAATTTTAAAGAAGAAAAAGTTATCAAAGGTGTTGAGGCGCAAAAGCTGTCTATTGATAAATTGGAAGAGACCATACATGTAAAGAATGCATCTCAAGGAGACATTCCCTTCTCTGGCCCCCTACAAGTTTCGACATCAAGTGGCTTTGCGTGGGCTAGACGACGAAGAGACGATGCCTCTATTAGATCTTATTCCAGGTCAATTTCAAGAGGACACTTAATTAATGGGCTGGACGATTCTACTACATTGCATTCAAGAAGCAATTTGGACTCTAAGTTTCATGAAAAGGGTGACATGTCGTCCATCAGCCGCTCAAGTTCCAAGGGTCATGAATCAAATGAGAGATCAAAGGTTGTGACAAGGAACCAGTGGGGCAAGTTTGAGCGTCCTGATTCCTTTGATACTTCGGATGAGTACCACTCGCAGGAATTTGCATCGGCACTGTATATGCGAGATGAAATGGAAGCTAAGAGAAATAATCTGGTGAGTCTAAGATCATTAACGATAGCCCTTTGATGTTTGCCATTGTTTTACAATATTCTATGGATTGTTCCACTACCTAAACCTTTATGACTTGATCTTGTGACAGAGTTATCAGGACCAAGTGGACAAAGTTGAATATTCTGGGCCCTTGTTATCTCAATCTAGCAGAGTGGATGAACTGCTAAACAGACACGAGAGGCATATCCGACAGACAGTTCGAAGGTCATGGTTTCAAAGAGGTACTACTGATGATACACATATTTCTTTTCGTCGAAATCTGTGCATTGTACTTTACATTTTCCACATGGTTTGAAAGACAACGTTGAAATTCCTCATCAGACAACAAGTTTTCAGCACCTTCGTTGCGAGCTCGTTTGTCTTTCTGTCTGCAGTCCTTTTGTTCTCACGCTTCTACATCTACGTTCTTTTAAAGATTATCTGTTCTCACCCTTGCATTTTGGGCTTGTAACCTGTAGGTAAAAATTGATTGCTTATCAGTTGGAAAACTCTGGAGATTGGGCATTTTGTAACAAAAGAAAGCACCCAGAGAAGAGATCTCTCCATGTTCAAATGACAATCACTCAATAAACTATTGATTGCTGAAGATTTCACATCAATAAGTTCATAACCAAGGAAGTTAAGTCATGACTGTTCAACACAACAACAGAAATACATTGTCAGAACGTCTTGACAAAAGCAGAAACGTTTGGATGATCAAACTTGTCGATTTCCTTCCAAACATCCAATTTTTTTTTTTCCTTTTCTATCTAGTTCCCTGATTTTTTTATCCAATGCTGTAATGTATAGAGTAGTACTGATAGATGATGAGAAAGTATTACTGTAAATGTTCCTCATTTGTAAACATGGCAGTGTACTTTTAAGATGTTCTCATTCTTGAAAGCATTAATTTCTTCACTTGACTGGTTTCTTCAATGAAAAGAAAAAGAGGGAAATAATTATGAAGGGAAACAAAGAGAATCATAAAACATGGTTGATTGTTATAGATGTCTTCTCCAGTCATATTGCTGGCAGAAAGTATCACTACCAAAATGCTACATTTCTGGTTTCTGTCCTCTTCTGCAATTTTGTTAATGAATCATTATCTCCGTAGAACCATCCAAACAGATTAGGAGTTAAGACACCTAATATGCACACGGGAAAGAAGTCGAACCGAAATCAGATCGTAAATCAAATCATAAACTCGTTGTTTCGCAATCAAATCGCTTCCATTGTTTGGGAGCCAAGGACAAAAGGAAGAGGACATTCACAATGTACAAAGTTAAACCATTTGGGTCATGAAAACAAGATAAATCTTGCTGGGGAAAGATGGGGGCAAAGGGATGTGAAGATTCAGAGTGGAATAGTGCTTTTAGGATTAAGATTGTGAAATTTTGAGGGCTCCATACTTGAAATGATAATGTAGAAAAGAAAGCAAATGGGGCAGTTATGTTAAAGGCCAAGCAAAGCCTAAGCCACACATGGATTTCCCTCTTCCTTTGTCCTCATCTCCTTTGGTAATTACCATTCATCCTTATTAGAAGCTTCAATTCCTCTCTCAATAAGTTGAAATCTTGATCACTTGACCAAAAAATGTTAATAATTCATTTCTAGAAGAACAAAGAACAAAGAAAATGGTTATAGCCCAAAAGTTAGCATGCCTTATTTGCAAAATGATTCAATATTCAAACACATACAATTAGGAGGAAAGTGAATATCAAATAGTATCCTAACTTTCTTTGTTCTTTTCTTCTTTGTTCATTTCTTTTTGGCACCAATCATGTTCATCCATGGAGGTGGGATCCTCTTTCTTCACTCAAATGCCTATTACTCATATGGCCTTCATTATTGCTTCTAACAATCAAAGGGATTTCCACTATGCTTTTTTTTGGTTTCATTTCATGATTTCATATGAACTTTTTTGTGGATCTGCTTCAAAATTTCTATACATCTTCCAATGTGAATTCAAACTTGCAAATATTGGCCTCAATATTGGCTCTATATTTCTTGGTGCTTATTGTTTGGATTATGCTTTCGTAAAATAATCACTTACACGAAAATAACTAAAGAAAGCAAAAGAGATCATCATCAAATTAAAAAACTTCTAAGAAAATTATTATAAATAAAAAAATATCAAACTATTTACGAATATAGAAAAATTTTACTGGCTATCAACGATAGACCACGATAGATATCTACCGCTCAAACGATAGACTTCTACTGCTGATAGACAATAAAATTTTTCTATATTTATAAATAGTATAACTCATTTTTCTATATTTAAAAACATCTCCAAACTTTATTATGAGTTTTGAAAAGTTAAAATAATTAAAGACTAGACTAGAATTGCCTTCTCACTGCGCATGAATAATCACAAAATGATTCTTGCTTGAGTAGTGTCCAAAAAATAATTATGCATTTGATTTGAAGTATACTAAAAACTTGCACATAATTAGCAAGCCTTTTTAGTTACAACTTTAATAGATAATATATATTGTGTGTATAAAATATATGATAACAATGTAGAATGAAAAATTAGGTGTGAAATATATTGTCTTTTCTCTTTGTTTATGTTATTTTCATATATCTTATTGAATAATTAGCATAATCTCAACATGTCTTTACAAAGTTAAATGAAAGAATAAATAGATAAAAAAAATACAAAAAAATAAAATAACATATAAAGAAAAAGTAGATGAAAGAGAGCTAACTTCGAGAATTAAGACTCATAGATATAAATTATAGTTTACGTTAACAATCCAACCATGATCATAGAAAGTAGAAAATTCAACCATCAACCTTGATTTAGTGAAATATAATTTCTAAAATGATTACTATTATTATTATTTTCATTTTGATTACATGTAGGATTAATTGAACATATACTTCTTTAACCTGCTGATGCATTGGGCAGCCAATCCAATTCAGTCATTGCAATTTGTTTATATATATGAAAGGTTTATGTGGGTTTTCACTCATTGTAATGTAATTTCAAAATAAATATTGAATATTGTTGGGAGCTGAAATAATTTTAGTTGATATATATATTTAAAAATCACCTAATAATTATTTTTGGTTAACTTTTAAAAATATCTAATAAGTACTTAATCAACTTTCAATTTTGTGTCTAATAAATCATCGATAAATTTACAAAATTTAAAAATAAATTAATATATTAAACATAAATATAAATTTTTATATTAATGAAACCCTAAACTTTATAGTTTTTGAAAATTCAAGAATCAAATAAACATAAATTTAAAACTTCAAGACTAAATTTGTTATATATATATATATCTTAACCAATATTAAAAGTTTATTGTAAAAAGACATTGTTTTTTTTAAATATAATTTTTATGATAATATGTCACAAATGTTCTTTTTAAAATACATTTCCTTTAGTTCTTTTAACAGATGATTCCAATTTCCAACCGACTTTTGTACCTAAATTTGTAGATTCAAAAGCTAAGTTTATCAATAAAGCAATGAGATCATATTTTAAAATGATAAAATTTTTTTTATTCCATTTAATAGTATAATTGGTTTTAAAAATAGGATTAAAGTTGAAATTATCATAAATATCTAAATGAAGTCTTTATAAATGTCTACTTTATATATTAATTATGAAAAAAAAAAATTCTACAAATGGTGATGGAATGGAAGCTTAATTATTTAAAGAAATAGTTTTGGAATTATTCCAAACTTGTCCCACTAATCCTTTGAAGTATGAATCACGTGCACTGCACGTGATGTAGAAATCATTCCTTCAATGTGATCTTTAATATCCTCATAATTTTAATCACCACACAGTTTCTAAATCATATTAATATTTTATTACTTTGGCTTTGTATAATTAACACATCTTCCCTCACTAATACCTTATTATAATGATTATATTATTACTTTTATAATATGGTTTTATTTATTCAGATTTTTGACAGTCCCATGTTTCCAAAAGTAAGATCTTTGCACGTTGCCTTTAATAAATACATTGTTTTTCCTTTATTTCTAAAGTCAAGTACCATACTAAAATTTAATGATTAACAAAAATAAGATAAAATTGTTTTTTTTTTCTCATAATTTAATTATTTTATTGAATTTTTTTTCATAACTTATTCAACTACTTAAAAGTCTTCGTTTGGATTTGTAATTTTTAAATTTAAAATATAAGTAAAATACTATTCAATGGCATGTGATATAATGTAATGTAGACTATTTATTAGAATTAAAATATATAAACTTAAGATCTTCATCAATAATTCTTTTAAAGAAAAAATTTTCATCAATAAAATTGATAAATTAAATGAATAAATTGTTTAAACAAATAAGAAAAATTATCTTAAATGACAAAACTGTTTAAAATATTTACAATTAATAGCAAAATACATGATCTACTTGCAGTAAACCAGACTACTATCTGTGTCAATTGGGACACAGATAGTAGTCTATTGCAATCTCTCGCAGATAGACAGTGAAATTTGCTATATTTGTAAATTTTTAGTTTTTTTTCTATATTTGAAAAAAGTCCAATAAATAATGATAATATCAAATGTAATAGTCAACTTAAGTACGATTCAATTAATTAAAACGCTAACAATATTTCTTAAAAAAGAGAGGTTTGGCTATCCACTTTGACTTTTTTTTTTTTTTTTTTAACTAGAATAATGTATTAAGCAGCATAGAAATAAAATGATAATGGTTTTCTACATACGAGATTTCTTATTATTCTCACTAAAGTTTTAATTGATAAAAAAGAAAGGAAAAAAAGAAAAAAAAAAGAATGAGAAATTTTTTTAAGAGTTTGTTTTCAAATATAACACTAATTCAACCTATTTATTCTATATTGGTAAATAATTTGATATTTTTTCTATTTATAACAAATTTTCATTCTTTTTATAAAACAAAAAGTGTATATGTTACCTCCTCAATTCAAAAATATTTTTCAAATAAATTTTTAGAACCTTATGAATTTAATATAAAAAATTCCCGGGAACAAAAGAGAATTGATAAGAAAATATGGATGAGCCAATAAACATAGTTTAATTGAATGGTCATAAAATTTGTATTATTCATTTGAAAAATGAAGGTTCGATTCTCCTACTCCACTTACTAAAAAAATATATATATATAATAATCTTGTTTTGGAAAAAAAAAAAAAAAAGGAAAACGATTTTGTTGGATAACATAAATATAATAATTTCCAAGAATGAAAATGCAATGTGATTAGTGGAATAGATAATTAAAAGAATGTCGTTAAATAAAATAAAAATAGGTGCCACGTGTACGCCACGTAGCGAAACGGATACTCTCTCTATCTCTCTCTTCATCGTTGAGGAAAAAAGAGTTGACGTTGCAGGAAAGCCAAGTGGAGAAGAGCAGACAGCATATAAAGCTCTTCTTCCATTTCTCTCCTTTTTCCATTTCCACTTCTCTTCCTTCTCTCTCTCTCTCTCTCTCTGCTCTCAAACTGTCTTCCATTTCTCTGATCCCTTCATTTTCTTCATATTTCTCTTTTTCTCTAACCCATTTCTCTCTCACTCTCTTACTTTAGCTTTTCACCGATTCCTCTGCTACAACATTCTCTCCCTGCTCTTTCTTATATGATTTTCTCATGCTTTTGTGTTCATTCTCCATTTGTATCTTGTGTTGAGTACCTTTGAGTAGACTCTTCCTCTCAAGATGTTTTCCCACTCTGTTTTCCTTGAATTTTCTGACTTTGTTCTCAAATAAGGCTACGTACTCTGTTTCTTGCTTTTTTCCCATTTCGTTTCTTCTTGGTGTTCTGGTGCATTTTAGATTCCATTTTGACATACTGGGTGTTGGGTTTCTTTGATTTTCTTCGTTTACTGTAAGGGCTGTGCTTGTGTTTTAGGTTTAGTCTATTTCCCCTGTTTTTCTTCTGGTCACGTAGATTTGGACCTGACTGAGGGAGGAACAGCGCCATCTGATGGCGCTGTTTAGAAAATTATTCTACCGGAAGCCTCCAGATCGGCTTCTCGAGATCGCGGAGAGAGTGTACGGTATGCTTCCCTTTTAAATTCTTTGTTCGTTTTTGTGTTGAGAGTGAGGAAATGTATGTTGTCTCTGTTACTTACTGTTTGCGTAGTGAATAATTGAGCTTTGTTCCGTTTGAGTTTGGCTAGGGTGGTTTAACATACTCATAACAGTTTTTCTTGTTCTTCGTCTCCATTTCTCTGTAGATGCTGACTGTCGCTGTGTACGTCATTTTAGTTTCGCCATGATCTTTCTTTCCAATTTACCTTTTGTAACGCCAAGTAGTCTTGAGTTTCTGAAAGCTATAACACCCTTACTGCACGGGTTCTTTGGACATGGGGAAAGATCTTCAATTAGCAAGTTCAAACAGTTCATTGTTGCTTTGTAACCTGGTCCGGTTCTCCTAAAGTTTCTTTTAAGTATATGAAAATATTTTGTAGTGTCCTGAACTTTTTGTTCTGAAACTTTTTTTTTAATATATTTATATATATAGAAGTTGTATCTGCATGTTTCTACAAGTGAAGAAGTTCACAATTTTTTTTTTTTTCAGTGTTTGATTGTTGCTTCTCTACCGAGGTGTTGGAGGAGGATGAGTACAGAGTGTACTTGGGTAGCATTATACCAAAGCTGCAAGACCACTTTCCGGATGCATCTTTCATGGTGTTTAACTTTAGTGAACGAAAGAGGAAGACTAAAACTTCGGATATCCTGTCTCAATATGGTATGACAGTGATGGAATATCCTCTTCAATATGAAGGGTGTTCACTACTGCCATTGGAGATGATCCACCACTTCATTCGGTCGAGTGAAAGTTGGTTGTCATTGGAGAGACAGAAAAATGTATTGTTGATGAACTGTGAACGAGGCGGATGGCCAATCCTTGCTTTCATGCTTTCAGGTCTTTTATTGTACCGTAAACAATATGAGGGGGAGCAGAAGACCCTTGAAATGGTCTATAGGCAAGCTCCTAGAGAACTTTTCCGTGTCCTATCTCCTGTTAACTCACAGCCTTCTCAAATGAGATACCTTCAGTATATTTCTAGGAGAAATTTAGGTTCTGATTGGCCTCCACCTGATACACCCCTAATTTTAGACTGTCTGATACTTCGAGAGCTTCCTATGCTTGGTGGAGGAAAAGGGTGGAGGCCTATCATACGCATTTACAGTCAGGACCCATTAACACCACGAAATAGAAGCCCAAAACTTGTCTTCTCGAGCGCAAAGAAGGAAAGACATGGTTGCCAGTATCTACAGGTAAAATCTAAGTCACAAAATTTACAATGACAAGAATTTGGCAAATATTTCAGTGCCCTCTTGCATTTAATTGCAGGCAGCAAGCAGATTAGTAAAAGTGGATGTCCATTGTCACATTCAAGGTGATGTTGTTCTTGAATGCATCCGTTTAGATGGAGATCTAATACATGAGGAAGTGATGTTTAGAATTATGTTTCACACCGCATTTGTGCATTCAAACAGTTTGAAGCTCAATTGTGACGAGGTTGATGTTTTATGGGATGCCAAGGAGCAGTTTTCTAAAGATTTTAGAGCAGAGGTAGACTGTTGTTTCTTTTCTGTTCATATATATATATATATTTTCCTTTGAAGCCTTCAGATTTGATGGAATACTCATGTGTCAGGTACTTTTTCTGGATGCTAATCATGTTGTGCCAAACAACCGTCCCTCGACCAGAAGTGATGATAAAATTGAGATTGAAAGCAATTCAACTGAGGAATTTTTTGAAGTGGAAGAAATATTTAGCAATATTGTTGACGTGCAGGAAGTTAAGAGGGATTATGATGTTCAAGCAGTACATGCTAACGAAACAGATTATATTGACCATCAACCAGTTTGGAAGGAGGATGCAGATCCTCCTACATTCCAACGCTGTAAATCATTTGGAGGGAGTCAAAACTTGGACAAGAAGATAGATTGTAACGTTGAAGCAGTGAAGGACATTACTGTTGATGATGTAACTTTCAAGACAGCTGAAAAAGTGGACTCTGGTCTTCAAGTAGTGAAGGACATTGTTGTGGATTATGGAGATAAGAAGCCAAATCCTCTGCTATTTTCTGTTAATGTACTGAGACGTATGGCAATCAAGGAACTGATTGATGATGCTTATGACAAGTTGGAAGGGGTGCAGCATAAAGGGTACGGAGAAGATACTGCCATTCCACACTTTGAATCAAAGGTTCCTTCGAAAAAGTTGGAAGCTGATGCGTGGAGGCTTAAATTTGAGAAGTTGCAATCAACGTCAAGGAAACAGCCGTCATCAACAATTAAGCCAATAAATCATGCAATTGTAGCTAAACAGAAAACCGAACAGCCAGAAGATCAGTTTCTTGTAAAACAGGCCAAACCAAATACTCTTTCTAGATTGATTTCACATGACAAAGAACCTTACACAAACTCCATGCATTTGTTTTATCCACCATCAAGGCATACTGGTGACTCAGCAACAGCTATTAGTTCTCCTACTAAAGATTTTTATTCATATTCAACTTTAAAATCTGCTTCTGCTTCTGCTACTTCAGGACTGCTGCTGTCTGATACAGCTGATGAACAAAAAAGTGACAAGGTGAGTCCTAAGAAACCTTTATGTTCTGCAACAGAGATTCTCAAGAGTAAACCACAATCACCACTTGACTCCTCAAGACCATTGCCAAACGCTGTTCACCATCAAGATCCTACTCTTCCTCTATCTGCTACTACACTTCTACAGCCACCAGCTCTTCAGGCCAACACATCTTTCTTGCATGCATCATCTCCTAAATCTTCTTTGTCTCCCTCTACACATTATCACAAAAATGCAAGATCTCCTCCTCCAGCTCCGCCTCCACCACCACCTCCTCCACCTAAAAGTTCATCATTAGTGTGTGGAAATACACTTAAGCATAGTGCTCCACCAGCACCACCTCCACCTCCCATACGTAGAGCTCAACCACAATTACCTCCCCCACGACCACCCTCATCACATGGAGCTCTGCTTTCTCCATGCCTATCAAATGCTGGAGCTTTTCCACCACCCCCTCCGCCACCTCCTCCAATTCAGAGGAGAGCTCCTCCACATTTAACCCAGGGGCAACAGGCTTTAACATCTGCAACAGCCTGTGTTGTCTCATCTTCCCTGCCATCTCCAATTTGTGAAGCACCATCACCTGCTCAACCTACAACTGGTCCCCTTCCCCCGGTTCCTTCTTCTTCTTCTAAACCTTCAGGAGGTATGACTCCACACCTGGGAGCTAAAGGAGTAAGTTCTTCAACTGATGTGAAAACATCATCTATAGTGAGGGGACGTGGGTTCTCGCGGTCAATTGGGATGGGGGTGGCTACTACAGGGCTTCAACGATCATCATTGAAACCTCTGCATTGGAGCAAGGTGACTCGGGTACTACAAGGGAGCTTATGGGAAGAATTGCAAAGATGCGGAGATTCTGAAAGGTATTATAACTTCTTTTATGAATTTAGGTTGCTTTTTCATTCGATTGTGATTTCTTCAGATTCAAATAGTGTAGTTTGGCCTAGATGCAATGTGTTCCTTTACACTTCAGCATTCAGTATCCTTTGTAATAACCAAGCTTCTACATTCTTCTTAGTGCACCAGAATTTGATGTATCTGAGCTGGAGACGCTTTTCTCTGTGATTGTCCCTAAACCTATTGTTGATTCCGGAGGTAAATCTGGAGGACGAAGGAAGTCAGTTGGATCAAAATTGGACAAAGTTCACTTGGTATTTAAACTTCAGTATTACTCCCTACAAACAAGTTTTCCTCCCTTTATGATATATTTATGCGATCATGTTGCTAGCTATTGGTGCAACTAATTAGTGGATGGAATATTTAATTGCAGATTGATCTTAGGAGGGCAAATAACACTGAAATCATGCTAACAAAAGTTAGGATGCCACTATCTGATATGATGGTAAGCCAAAAAAAGTTATAGATACGTTAGATTTTTCTACTTTCATACAGTGATTTTTCCTGTCATCAACATGCAAGCTTTATGAAATCTGATTTACTAATTACTGGCCTTTATACCATATGTGATAGCATTGGTTGGCTCTGGCACTACATAACTGTATGTAAATTTGAATTCAGATGGAAGAAATTATAGATTAAGTAACTAAACGGTGATTTTTAGGAAGAAATGTCTTCATCTGAACTTTTAATTTTGCTGCTTTCCCATGATTAGAGTATGTTGTCTATCTGTTTCATTTTTCTCAGAGGTAAATTTTCCTTCGTTCACGACTTGTGTATTGTGCCATATTCTGCTGCTGGAACTTCTGAATTTGGCCCATACATTTTGTGAAGAAGTGAATTTTACATCTGGAGGTTCACTGACTTACTATCTCAAATTTGAGAAGCTTGCCTTAACTTGATACAAAATATCATGATGTAATTTCATTTTTTGCAGTTTTGGATTATGCAAGAATTTATGATGTCTTATTTCATCCCAACACTACATATGATCCTCCTTTTCATTTTCATACTTGTGCACTCTCTTTTTCGGAGAGAGATAGATTGTAAGAGTTGCAGTTTGATCTTATAGTAAGAACCTTAATTTCACTCCCAGCTCATCTTTTCACCATGGTAGCCAATATTTAGAAGTAGGAAAATAAAGTATCAAACTGTTGGTGGCGGAATTTGGATATTTTCTTGTGCTTGTTCACGTAGGACATTATTACTTCCAATTATTACTGAAAAATCTCTCACATGAGTAAGCTTTGTTTTAGAGTAAGAACATTATCATGATGGAGTACATTGTATTTTTCTGACCATCATGTAATATAGGCAGCAGTACTCTCCATGGATGAGTCAGTACTAGATGTAGATCAAGTGGAAAATCTTATCAAATTTTGCCCCACCAAAGAGGAGATGGAGCTTCTCAAGGTAAAATATCTTGTGCTCTATCGGACTATCCTTTATTCATTTTGCCATTCTTAGATTCTTCCTCTTATTAAAGTATATCCTGCTCTTTTTATATGTTATGTCAAACGATGCTCTTTCCTTATAATCAATTAATTGAAGGTTATTTGTGCATAAATTTGTAAGGGATACTCTGGTGACAAGGATAAACTTGGCAAGTGCGAACAGGTAATTTTCAGTTGCTCTGTTGAACATGTCATAACTTGTGTTTCATGCAGTGTAGTATTTATATGCTTTATTCTTGTAGCCTAGTAAATTCAACCCATGAGACTAGCCACCATCCCCTCCCTGAGGTTACATGTTTATTTTCTTCCTTTCATTTGTCCACATAACAGTACTTTTTGGAGATGATGCAAGTTCCTCGTGTGGAGTCAAAGTTAAGAGTGTTTTCTTTCAAGATTCACTTCAGCTCTCAGGTTTTGTGGTATCTGCAACTCTTCATTTATAACCTATTTTTAGTTTTGAAGTAGATTAAAATTTCTCTGGTGTAAGCATTCTCTTTTACACTATGTTCTTATTCTTGACCTCCTTTGCAGATAGCAGAGTTCAAAAAAAGCCTAAACACTGTAAACTCTGTCTGTCAAGAGGTTTATTGCTAATAATAATAAAATCTTACTCCATTCATTTGATATGTGTCAATTCTCAGCCTCTTAATTTAAGTTTTTGTTTTAATAGGTGAAGAATTCTCGCAAATTGAAGGAGATAATGAAGAGAATTCTTTGCCTGGGAAATATGCTGAACCAAGGAACAGCTAGGGGTAAGAAACTTCTTACATCTTTGTTGGAAGACATTTTTGGCTTACATCATGACACCTAAATGGGTTGATACCTTCATGTTTAGAAGAAATGAAAATTATTTATCATGTGAAGTGATTATTATCATTTTTATAAAAATGAATATCAACGGTCGAAGGTAATTATGACATTTGTTTTCTATATTGGTGACAAGGACGAGTAAAAAATTTCATAGACTTCTGATAGATCTTTCCCCTCTCCCCTCCTTCCTCCTAAGACTTCCAACTTTCTTCTAATGAGATAGGCTTACTGTTGGAGTGGGACAAATTCCCAGGTTAAGGAAAGGTCCATGATATATAAGTGAGGACAACTATCTTTAATGGTATGAGGCAATTTGGATGAAACCAAAAACAAAGTCATGAGAATTATGCCCAAAGTGTACAATATCATACCATTGTGGGGATGTATTGGAGTGTTCTTGTCCCTAACACTTATATCATGCTCCACAATATTTATTACATTCCTGTTCGCATTATGTTAACTGTCAATAACAATTACACAAGTGGCTTTCCCTTATTACTAAAGGGACCCCATGGTGAGCATGCACGTGATTTCCTCATTTTCTTCCAGACACATGTTTGATGAACACAATGTTTCTCAATCCTATCAGTTTATATCGAGCAATCTGTTGGTTAAGTTTATATTCATGTCAATAGGAACAATCTGTACTCCATTTGTCCTGTGTTCAGTTCTTGGCATTCCTATGTTATTCTTTGCTTTTCAATGATGCTGACATTCTTCGCCAGAATTTCATGTTCCCGAAGTGTTTTAGTCCATGAATTTTGAACATATTACCAGCCAAATGGCTCAATACCAATTATACCATGCAGGTTCGGCAATTGGATTCAGGTTGGATAGCCTCTCAAAACTCACTGATACACGTGCTTCTAACAATAAGTTGACTCTCATGCATTATCTGTGTAAGGTACTATTCTAATATCATCTGTCTTATTCATATATTTTAATTTTCTAATATAGTGGGAGAATAAATGTTGCTTGTTAATTAAGTTATAATCTTATTGAATAGTATGTCTCAGAATTTTTTTTTGGAAAGTGTGAGAATTGAGAGGTTGAATAACTTCGATACTATACTATTTCAGACATTTAAAGGCTGCAAAGAAAAAGAAAAAAATTCTTAAATATCATGTAAAAATAAACTGCTTAGTCTTTAACTTGGGTATTCTTTATGGAACTTGATAGTTCTGAGTTCATGAACAAGTTCATAGAGCAATATGGGGCAAGACTTTAAAGGTGTTCCTGTTACTTTATTGGTTGATGTAGATTCACAAGGTCTGATTTACTTTACAATTTCTGGATTGAAGAACAGAATGTATTTGAATCCTTGAACATCATGCCTGACGATTTTTTTTTTAATATTTGAAGATTTTGTTAATATGAAAGGCACAATCACAGGGATGTGTGACCAATAGATGCTGAAAGTGAAAGATGGGGTTTATGGAAGTTAACTTTTGCTTTTTATTAGAAAGATTTAGAGGATGTCTACCCCTAGACAGGGGTAGATTGTGAAGTGAAGTTTGATCTGTTTATATTCCCCCCAGCTTCTCTCAAGTGTGGCAGGCTGATCACAAGTTTGGTTTATGCATGTGCTTCAGGTCCTTGCTTCGAAGTCACCATCACTTCTTGATTTTCATCTGGACCTTGGTAGCTTAGAAGCTGCGTCTAAGGTCCACATATTTCTTGGTATTGAATTCAATCATTATGATTAAAAGAAAAGGAAGAAACCTGTTTGACTTGGGGTCTTGCTTCTTATGCAGATACAATTGAAATCTTTGGCAGAAGAAATGCAGGCAATAACAAAAGGATTGGAAAAGGTGAAGCAGGAACTGGTTGCATCTGAAAGCGATGGCCCCATCTCTGAAACTTTTCATAAGGTGCAAAATCTTTCTTCCTTCTCCCTTCCCCACCCATCCTCTGGGATTTGGTGTGCAGGAATGAAATAAAGCTGTTTTGCACGGAAAACCATTTTTTTTGGGCAGTGTTGATGTCATGCTTATGAAGTATTTGTTTTCAATGTTAACGGAGCAATCCTCAAGCTACATGCGCGTAGGCATCTCTTTGTAAAGGATGGTATGGTGTACAAAATTCTGATAATCAATCACTTAAACCTGTTGGCCTGTTTGATAACCCTTTGATTTTTAGTTTTGGTTTCTAAAAA
The DNA here is from genome assembly GCA_030954485.1 of Citrullus mucosospermus. NCBI lineage: Eukaryota > Viridiplantae > Streptophyta > Magnoliopsida > Cucurbitales > Cucurbitaceae > Citrullus > Citrullus mucosospermus. Next base: position 25,711,809 of record CM062058.1, read on the forward strand.
TTAAGTTTATAAATACTACTTCCACTATAAGTTTTTGTCTTGTATTTCACTTTCTACCAATGTTTTTAAAAACTAAGCCACCATAATAAAAAAAAATGAGGAAAACCAAACATAAATTTCAAAAACAGAAAACTAAAAAGCAAATATCTTATCAAACGGGGCTCAATTATTTTGGTTTTATATTTGATTGTTCTGTCTGTCCCTTGCACCATGGCACCAAATCTAGAAGATTTTGACTGTGAAGCCTTTTACACAAATTTTTAAGTGCAAACCCCATCAATCTTTTCAGGTTCTTCTTCTGGGATTTTAAATAGGACGTAGGGAAATTTGAAAAACAAACTATCTGCACGGCAAACTTACAATTCTGGCTTCTTAGTCGGCCATAAGATTGATTATTGGAGTAATTCAATTTATTTATTTCATCTTTCATCATAGAGGATATGATATTTTGTTTAGCTATTCATGCCATAGGAGGCGAAACCTTATGGATGAATTGTTGTTTTACATGTCAAATGAGTGTGAAAGAACGACTACTTTGGAAGAATTGGTACTCTTTGATAGAGAGTTTGATACATTGAAGTTATTTCTCTTTATAGGTCAAAAATTTAAATAGGCCAAGCATTGTGCAAATACTCTTTTGGTTCTCTGTCCCTCTCATTACCCAGTTGCACACACAAAAAACAGTCATTGTGTAGACTTTTCCAGTGTATTAAACAATTCATTGCCTTGTATTTTTAGATATTGGAAGGATTTGTTACTCTTGCCGAGATGGAGGTGGAATCTGTGACAGTTCTTTACTCAGTGGCGGTAATCTTCTAGACTAGACCATTCATGTTGCTATATAGTTTGAGGTTATTAAGAAATAAAAGATACCATGCCTTTGCTTACTGGTTGGTGGCAGGGTAGAAATGCTGATGCACTTGCACTATATTTTGGCGAGGATCCTGCCCGTTGTCCATTTGAACAAGGTTGGTTAATGCTGCACAGCTTGACTTATATCGTTTATCGTTGTGAAAATCTTTGAACAATGCTTGACACATTTTCAGAGGGGTATTCCATGTTTATTTTGTTTTCTGTAGAACTTTGCATGCAAGCAGATTAAAAACTTTACTTTTCCTTATCAAAGTTTATTTTTCAGAAAGATAAGAAGATCACTCAATGGATTGCCTAAGAGTTTGAAATCATAATTATAATAGGATTTGGTCATTGGTTTGTGAAAATTTGAGATTCATAATAAGCTTTTTAGTATGGTATATTTGATGACTTTCATTCAGATGTCGCTACTCCAAGCACCCTTAATGGTTGTTGGAAATTTCTTTAAAAAGAAAACACTTAAAATAAACTCAAGGCCATGATTGAAAAAGGCGTATGTAATCCTCCAAAGAGCAAGTCAAGAGTTGCAACAAAGCTCTCAAATTGGGATATATACAAAAGAAGAAAAGGGTGAAGTGCACCCTCAAAAAGAGAGAGGAGTCCATCTAGAAGCTGGAATGAAATCAACAATCTCATCTTGTTTCCTTCTTTTTTTATCTTCACACACGTCTGTCAGTTTCTCTATCTAAGCACTTTGAAAATCAATGAAACTTTTCAGAGGGGTTTTCCATGTTTATTTTGTATTCATAAACATGACCCATGTGTTCAATTCAATGCAGTTACAGGAACCCTCTTCCATTTTACAAGGTCCTTTTTGAAAGCACATGAAGAGAACTGCAAGCAGTTAGAAATGGAGATGAGAAAGATGAGAAAATAGGTGAAATTTGGAAAACGCTAGAAGCACCATCAAGCTGATGAAGAAGTTTGTGAGGGGTGTAGTTCAATCTGGGGGTTGCAATGGAGATGGACAATATGGCACCCGAGCATGTCAGAAAGATCCTCTTTAAACAAGAATGATACAAAACAGAGTTTGGAGCTGGCAGAAACTTTAGCCTCCCATAAGGGTTATTCTAAGACCTGGATCATACCATGCTGTGCCGAACACTGATGAAGAACTAAATTATGACTCTGAATTTCCTCCAAACGAGCAAAAATTTATTTCCAATCTTCGTTCTAGAGACTTACCTGGAAAAAAACAGTGGGAGAATCTCCTAAACTAGAAGTAAAAAACTGGAGCAGGCTGCTTGCTAGTAGCCTTCTTTGAAGAAGATTTCATGTAGAATTGGATGAGCCATTGAAGTAGAGAATTTGATTTCAGATTACAGTGTATTTTGAATAGCTTCACAATAGAGCAGCGTCTAAGAACCATTCAGACTTTCAGCCGTAGGGATCTTACATTCACCAGCCATAGCTTCCATCTGTACAAAGCTCTCTCCCTGTTCATATATTTTATTTCTTAACCAATTCTGTAACATAAATTTCTGAATTTCTGTCCTTAGAGATGTTGTATAGCTCTTTGAATAAGATTTTAAAAGTCAGCCACTAACTCCTATGACTGTAACATAAAATACTATTTTGCTTGTTAGAAATTATTCTTCAATCTATCTTTTTTGTTTTTTTAATACAAGTGGTGTATGGAGATTTGAACTTTCAACTTCAAAAGAAATACACGCCAATTACTATTGGACTATATTCATTTTTGACACTTTTTTCCGGTTACAACGTACTATTAAAATTAGACACAAGGAAGCAAGTAAGTCTAATCATAAGTACATCATGAGATATTCTCACATGCAAGCCAAAATTCAATAACATGTACTAGAATATTGTTTCTAGAATTCTGATCATAGTTTTTCAAATCACCACAAATTCATGGAAATTCAGAACTTCAATATTTTAACATTAATAAATAACTAGATAGTTAGGAATTTATCCACATTTAAGCTAGGGTTAGAAATCATTCACATAAAATTTACAATTTATACAAGTCACATGTTTGTCCTCGACTCTTCCATCGTTCTACCATCTACCTAAAGTTTTAATTTTTATTTATTTTAAAAGAAACATTCTTAACCCACCTTAGTACCATTAAATTTTCTTAACATCCGTAATGTCTTGTCTGTAGATGCCTTCAGAAAATATTTGGTGGGCATTTGACTAAGGATAGAGAAATTTCATAAGATGTTTTTTAACCCAAGGTTAAAATAACATTTCAAGTATCAAAAAGTATATAGATTGATTTTTTATTTATTTATATATATATATGTATGTATTTTAAAGTTTTTGTCTTTGGGGTCAATTCTGAATTATAGCCATTTACTTTCAAAGCTGAAATCTTGACGCCGTTACCTTCGTTCCGATTGATTCTGAGATAACAGTCAACAATTGTGGCGAGCCAATGTCTGGACCAGATCAAAGCTTTATTTTGAATGGATTTCCCATCTGGGTTCGTCAACTATTGCTTGTTTTTTCCACATAATCCTTAAATCTTAAGTGGGCAATCGCAAACATTTGTATTAGAAGGAAGAATCATAGATGTTCAACACATGTATATGAAGCAAGCTTTTTAAGGCTGCTAAACTACATTGCAAGCTATTGGTTTTTTTATTTTTCAATCAAGCTACTGATAAATGAAGATCTGTATATTCTACCACAATGTAACTGTCGGCTATCTATCTACAATGCGAACACCAAGAAGAAATAAATAAAAAGACAAATGGCAAGAACAGAGAGAGAACTCAAGGAACAGTTACAAATTTTCACATGGTTTCTGCTCCTGGATCTTTGTTTCTTCTCTGGATTCTTGTCTGTATTGGAAAAAAAGAGAAGGAAAGAAAAAGGTGTTGCTTGTTGAATGATTTCCATGGATTCTCCTTCTTATCCTTTAACTGAAATCTATATACTTTTTCCTGCAGATTGTCCTGTTGAATGGATTATCCTATCCACAAGTTGTTGAATGCAGATTTTGTTGAACCTTTGACTCCATGTAATCACCATTACCTTCTTCAGCAGAGTCTATTTGAAGAGCTTGTCTTCCTTCCAGATCCACCCAATAAACTGGTTTGCAACTCTTGAAGAACAGACAACTAACCGTCGTGTCGAGGATGACGAAAACCGAGTACAGATATGCAATGATAATCCCTTCAGACAGCATGGAAAGATTTAGCCTTCCAAAAACATTATAAGCTCTCACTACACGGTATTGAAACAAGGCTTCAATTGCAGCCATGGCTAAATTTGTTGGCAAAGCCAAAAGTAAAGCTGTGGAAGTTTTCCCTCTAATTAGAACACAAGCTTTGAGTATTGCTAGATAACCTCCAAGCTTTTCCATGCCTGATAAAACCAATGATAAGTTGTTGATAACCAAAGTATTTGCCAAAACTATGGAATACAGAACAGCTCCAGCTGCTGAGAGGTAGAGAATGCTGTTGGAAGAAGAAAAGCCAAATCCTTCAAGGCAAATGAAAGCAAAGAAAAGAATGGAAAAGACTGTTGCATTTGCTGAGAGTATTAGGAGTGAATTGCAAATGTGGGTGAGAAGAAGTGGATTGTAAAGGGATTTGATAGAGGAAAAAGAAGGGTGGGATGTTGGTTTGGTTTCCTTCAAAGCTTGAATCACAGAGGCTTTTGCAATAAGAAGGAAAGTAAGAGTGAAAGGAAGAGTGAAGATGCAAGAAAATATTGTTTGGGAAAGCTTCTGATTGAAAATTGAGAAGAATTCCAAGGAAGGAGGGAATCCAACAGCATCAAAAAGAATCTTCAAGTGATAACATATGTTTGGAAGAAGGGAAATGGAAGAAGTAAGAACAAAAGTTTGTGAGAGAAGAAGAGAAACTGAGAAAGGGAATGCAAACAATGTTGAGGCAGAAGTGAAGTACTGATATTTCTGAAGGAAACAGAAGATTGATCTTCTGATGATATTGCCTGTTTTTCCCATTTGAATTCCTTGATGTTTCTGTATTCAGAATGGTAAAGTATAAAATGGGGGCCTTCTTCTTGTGTGTTTGTTGAGCTGTATATAGGGGAGTTGGGAAAGCTTTGATGTTTCCTTCTTTTATATTCCTTTTGTTTTTATTGTATTTTGGTGGGGTGGGGGATTTAGAAAGTATTGTCTTCTTTAAGCCTTTGATATTGCTTTTCAATTTTTGGTTAAATGGATAGCTCAACTACTAAACAATAGCAAAAACTGCAAAAGAGTGAGTTGTTCAAGTATTGTTTTTACCAAAGAATCACTGTGCAGGCCCCTTTGTAATCCCCATACCCCAATTTCCCATCTGGCAAAAGGATTGACCATCCTTTAAATATAAAGCCAGATTATATATATGATTGATTGATTTGTTTATTCTTTGGTTGGGTAGTTGTTATGTTATGGCTTCGCTTATTCTCTCTTACTCACGTGATTTTAATTAGCGTCTAGGCATTAATTCTAGTTTTTGGAACTCATCATGCATTAATTTTCAAACGTGTGTAGACTTTTTCAACTCTTGGTTTTACAAAATGGACAATTAGAGTAAATGAATGGAAGGTTTTCAAAGAAAATAATGAATAAGAGTTTAAATTGATTTATTTATGAAAGTCCTTAAAGTTTAAGGGTATAAATTGATATTTTATCTAAACTTTATAATAAAAATTAGAAACACTTATCAATATTACGATAATAGAAGTAAAGTATAGAATTGAATGAGGTGAAATAGATAGATACTGATGTGGGGTTTGCACTCCTTGTGCCTTGAAATTGAAGAAATCACTGTATGGTATATATATAAAGAAGGACCATTGCTCTATATATATATTTTCTGGTTTGATGCATTTTTTCACCTCACATGCCCAATACTGAATGAATCTTAGCTTCAAAGAGAATGAATAACAATCATATCAACAACAACCCCCAATAGTGACCCATTAGCAATAATTACCTAATAATATTTATTATTTACCGTTTCATTTAGAATTTGTATATCTCTTGAGGGTCTATTTGAATTGACTTTGATAAAGATTCAATAAAAATTCAAATAAAAAGAGAAAAATTGTGTGTATTTTTATGGGTGGAGTTTAGAAAAAAGAAGAATATGTATGATGAGGTTGGTAGACAGAACATTTGAGGTGGGTTTTCATTAGTTGAAACTTCACTAAATTATGATCATAAAATTCCATCAAGTTGCTTACCTAATCAAATATCATTCATTCATTTTGTGGTAATCCTATGAATATCAATTTCGTTTTGCTTCTCAAACACAAAATTAACAAAAATATATATATATATAAGTACAAAAAAAAAATAATAATAAAAAAAAAGTAGTGTCGGTGTAACTAGACTTCCACCAGAAATAGTGATTTTAATTAAATAAACATTAGATGAGCTTTTCGAAATGTACAGAGAAAGGAACAAAATTTTCATTTTCCTATTTGTAATTATGCTTTTATATCAATGAAAAAGATAGTTTTGTCTAGAAATTATTTATGGATTATTTCGTATAAGGTATAACTTAAGTAATTGATAATTAGTTAGCAACCACCACATTTGAGAAACTTCACTCATAGCAAGAAACTCATGTGTATTTTTTTTTTTCTTTTTAAATATAAATCTATGCTACTAATTAGTCTTAGGAATTGTATTACTCTAAACTAATAATTATATTAATTTAAACATTAAATTTTCGTAAGCATATTGATGTACACCTACTTCCACCTTTTGTTCGACCAATGTTGTGTTAAACTTATGATCTTAGTCAATTAAACTACTAAATTTTCATGAGTCAATCATGTAACGATCCACCACAATAAACTTAGCTCAATTAATATAAGTATGTGTTAAGATCAAAAGGTCTGTGGTTTGAATCTCCCACCACCATTACATTATGGAAACAAAAAAAAAAAAGATCACGCAATTACCTTTGAAAATCCTGATTCTCAAATTTTATTGGTTCATGGTCTAAATTGGTACAACCTCTAAAATTTATGAATAAAGGTATATTTTCTCTTTTTTTTAATGTTAAATTACAATTTTACCCCTACACATTTGAACTTGTGGCTATTTAGCATAATTTTGACGTTTCTTGGTGTGTTTTATATTAACGTTACTCTTTTTAGAGAAAGTTACTTTTTTGGTCCCTAGGTTTTGAGTTTAGTTTCTATTTGGTCCTTACATTTCAAATTGTTACACATTTAGTCCTTAAGTTTTTGAAGTTTCAAAATGTTACAATTCTACCTTTAAGATTTGAGTTTTGTTTCAATTTGGTCCCTAGATTTTAAGATTTTGCATTTTTAATCTCAATTTTTTTTTTGTTAAACATTCACTTTCAATCATTTACGTCAATGACTGTAAACTTATTTAAAATAATTATGAAGTGAAATTTTTAAATTTATTTTAAAAGTGATGAAAAATAGTGAAACTTAATTAATTATAATTAAGTTAATGATTTTAAATTTATTAACACACATTAACACCAAAGATGAAAAATCAGTATTTAGTGAAAAACCAAGGTTAAAAATGTAAATCTTGAAATCTAGGGACTAGATTGAAACAAAACTCAAATATCAATGGTAAAATTGTAACATTTTAAAACCTAGGAACCCAATAGAAATAAGACCTAGAATCTAGAGACCAAAAATGTAATTTATCCTTTTTATTATTATTATTATACTATTTTCGCAAAATTGGAAACTTATTGGTATATTTGAAAATACTAAATATATCTCTAGATTAATGTTATTTATTTATTTTTTTTTTTTCTCTTTCTCTTGATGATCCAGAATAATGGTTTTCAATTATGATATTAGATTAAATTAACATTGAAATTATTGGATAAGATAGGCCTAGACTTTCCACAAACCGACACTTAAGATCCATAATTAGTTTTAATTATAGATATGTATGTGACCCAATTTTTAAAAAATGAATATGGGTGGATGTCAACTAGTAGGTGACATATCACTTAAATTAATGATAGAGGAAGCAAGAGATATCAAATATAAATGAAAAATTAAAAATATATATATGTGTATATATATTTCACTTAAGATAATACATGTGTTATCAATCTCAAAATAACATTACACACTCTAAATATTTGAATTTGGCAGTATACCTAAATATTTGACACATTAATTTTGAGTAATGAGTTTCTGACATCCTATCAATTAATTTTCTTTATATATATTTTTGGTGTTAAAATAATTTCAAGTTGAATTTAAAATGAAAAAAAAAATAATTGGAAGGAGATCCCTCACCTACTAAACACTAAGTCAATATATTAATCCTACATAAAGTATAAAGAAATCAATTATATCAACATGTTTTGAGCTTTGAAAACACTTATAAAACGATAAGATTAATTATATTGGAAAGATCATGCATTCATATGCTAATAATTGGTATTTATTTTACCAATTACGTGAGCTACTCACAAATATTATTATAATAATCCTTTACTATCAACTTAATTTCTCAAGATTTTGTTAACTTTGACTTAAAAACATTTGAGTTTTTTTTAAAAAATAACCTACTTTCTAAAAATAATTAGGTGGTAAAATTGAGGAGCAAAATGATGGAAAGACGGGAACACGAAAATCGAAAAATTATAATATTAAAATAATATAATAATATAAAAGTAATTAAAACAACTAAATTAAATAAAATAAACTTAAAATAAACTAAAATAAAGAAATTGGAATTTTATGAAATTTCTCAACACCAATCCTTTTTCTTATTTTCTCTCCAATGTGTATTACAATATCCACAAAAAGCCTCTATTTATAGGCAATTTGACAAGTAAGTAGTGGCATTTCATGGACAAAGATGTGTCTTTAGTAGACACATGGCCTTTGCCAATAAGCATATTTATATAATGGACATTTAATTTTCTTTAATATTTATAATAAGTTCATGTATTTTAATACTAGAATTTTACTTCATATATTTTCAATAAATCTTGAATTTAGTTTCTCAAAATTAAATTTTATTGAAGTTGGTTAAATGATAACAATATTTTTCATGCCATGAATACAATATGTGAATATGTTTTCAAATTTTATAGTAAAAATGTTAATAAGTTACAAAAGTTTTTTTTTTAAAAAAAAACAACAATAAACTAAAATTGGAGACTAAATTTATAGTTTATTAAAAGTACAAAGATGAAAATTAAACAATTGAAAGTATATGGACGAAAATTAGACGAATTTCGAAATATAGATACCAAAATAGTATTTTAACAAGAACAAGACACTTTTGGTCCCTATACTTTCATGTAAGTAACCCTAAACTTTATTTTGTAACAATTAAGTCTCTAAACTTTAGTTTGTAACAATTTAGTTCTTGTACTTTCAAATTTTGTAACAATTTAGTCCATAACGTTAAAAAAAAAAAAAATTAGATGTCAATTTTTATTATTTTATGATGTAGACTATGTATTTTGTAAAAATATTGAGTCTCTAATTAGTTTATCAATTTATTTATGTAAGAAATCTTATTAGATTTTAACACTAATTTCTACAATAGGAACTAAATTGTTACATACAGTCCACAGATTAAATTGTTACAAAATTGAAAGTATAGGTACTAGATTGTTACAAATCAAAATTTAGAGACTAAATTGTTATTTTTATGAAAGTTTAGTGATTTTTAGTCTAAATTTTATAACATTGCTGACATCACCAAACAATGTAAAAATAAAAAATCGTAAAAAATAGCATAACTCAATTGGTATACTGATTGTGCTGTAAGCATTAAATTGAGGACATAGAATACTAACAAATAGGGTTACCCATAAAGTCGGCCTACAAAATCTTGTCATCCATCCAACTTGAAAATTGGAGCCCTACCTTTGTTAGGATCTATGATAATTCATTAAAATCATATTTTTCACTTTTGAAATTTTGAAACAATTAATAACTTAAGTTACTCACATCTAAAATAAGAAAGTTTTCATTTGTATCTAGTCATTAGTCAATCTTAACTTTATATTCTAAGTTTTATTCAAATAAATAATGAATTTGAAAAAAAAAAAAAAAAAAAAAGCCAAATGAGTACCTTTAGCTAGAGTAGCTTCAACTACCTAAGTTCTATTTATTTATTTATTTTTATTATTTAAAGAAAAGGTTAAATTATATTAAAAGGTACTCTAAATTTTACCAGAAAAGCATATCTTTTATTTCAAGATATTTCAAAACTATTCTTAAATAGAAATCTTTTAGAATTTCAAATGAAAAATGAGACTTGGAACGGTGTGACAATGACCTAAATGTTGAGGTGATGCATATTTTTATTCTAGATCACTGCCATAGTATTAAATTTATGTTGACATGTCGATGTTTCTATTGATATTTTCATATTATCATGGGTTCAAATCGACATGAGAGGTGAATAAATATTTCTATTATTTTGTAGAAAAATCCGCGAAACATTAAAAAATAAGTAGCAAAATGTCAATAATGTAAATATAATATAAACAATAGACATGTTAATTTATTTTAAAATCATAAAATATTATTTCCTAAATTAAATTTATTTTTATAATTTTTCCAAATAAATCCATGAACATCGACATTTTTCTATATTAAAGAAAAAAATATGTAGCCATGAACTAGGGATTAAGTAGAATAGAATTGGTTGGGTGATAAAGTTGTGAAAGCATCAATTTTCTTCCATATTTTAGACCTGAGCTACATGAACAATATACTAATGTCGAAACATCAAAGAATTGAAATCATCAACATTTTTGTAAAATTAAGACTTGGATATTTTCATCAACATCGACATTTTAAACCTCGGTCACCACTAATACACTATTTTATGTCCTAATTTTCATCCAAAATTCATAAGAATTTATACTCTAAAGGTAGTTTTAAAATATTTATAAAAGAACAAGGGTAATATTAAACTTTGGAAAGAATTTGAATATTTGTTAAACAAAAGGCAAAGTTTATGAGTACTTATTATTTAACTAAAAAAGAAAGAGAGAAGTTTGAAATCATTTAAAAGTAGCATACTTTGAGGATAAATAAATTAGTTAAGGTAATCCTTAGGGGTGTTTATGGATTGGTTTGGATTGGATTGGGTTGAAGCACTCCCTACTATTCGGGTTGTAAGTTTGTTCAACTAAAATAACTCTTATTAAATAATGAACCCGACCCAACTCAATCTTAATTGGTTTGGGTTACTCGAGTCATTTATTTAAATTTTTTGTTCTAAAAATAAGTAAAAGGTTAATATGTAAAAATTATATTTGATTGTTGTTATACATTGAATTAAGATTAACCATTCAATTTAATTTATATTATGAAAATTTTATTTTTAAAGTGCTAAAAAAATCTTTTTTGGGTTGTTAGATAATAAATTATTGAAAAAAATAAAGAAATAAAATAAATCCTTAGCTCCACATGGGATCCAAAATTAAGGTAATAAAAAGGAAAAAAAAAAAAAAAAAAAAGGTTGTAATTGTAAAGTGAATGAGAAAATGAGATAGAGTGATGGAGCTTCTTTTGTTTGGGCCTTCTGTAATGGATATGGACATTTAGGGCACCAAAAAAGCAAAGATCTTGAAGAGGAATTTTGGATTTGGAGTGGGGTTACTCCTCTAATTTAGTGCTATTGTAATGGATAGACTCCACCAAAAGCCCCCAATTGGAACTTCAAATTTTCAGGAGTTTCTTCCTCTTCTGTTTGTTGCATGAACAGTGCAGCCCAAAGCCTTGAAATTTCTCCTCCATTTCTCATTTGCTTCAATTCTCCATGTCGAAACAGTAATTGGGTCGGCGTGTTAATGGCGGATGATGAATCCAGATCGATTTTCGACTGTGAAAACTTCCCTCTACAGCGGAAAATCGAATCCAAAGAATGGTCGATGGTGGTGATTAGGGATTCTCTTCCCGATGATGATTTCTCCGTTTTCCCACCTTCAAAACACGAGAATCTTCAACCCCCATCCATTGAAGAAGACGAACGAGGAAGCCCAGTTTCATTTCAATCCAATTCGCCATCATCGTTGTTTAGTTCGTCCCAATCATCTTCATCCTTCTCGTCGTTCTCATTTTCTGATGACGAGATTTCACACCCACACTCACCCAAGCCATCTGATTGTCAAATTCGAAAATCTATGACGGCTTCTAGGTGCCTGCTTTTTGGGGTTCAGATTCTACGCTCACGGATTACTGCAATGGCGCGTAGAACGGCTTTTTGGTTGTTTTCCCCTGCAGGAAGGATTGCGTTATTGATGACTCTTTTGTGGCTGTACAAGAGAGCTCGTAACCGCCGTTTGCGTCAAAGCACCGAGGAATTAAAGATGATGATCAAGGAGAAAGACGAGGTTTGTCAATTTCTGATCTCCAAGTGTCTGTGAAAATGCTTGTTAGAGTTTGAACACACCCCTGTATTCTGCAAATGGGTACTAGAGAAGATAATTACTCTTCATTACACGACAATGCGTTTCCAAATTCACAACAACGAAAATTTGACATACCACCTTAAAAAAATAACTTGGTATTGAGTCTGGCTGTTTAAATTATACGTAAAAGTAGGTCATGATTGCATGTGGGGGGTATCAGAAGTAGTGAAGTTGTTGTCTTTCTTGGCATTACTTTGTTCCTTTCTGCTTTTGGCTGGTCCTCCTCACAGTCAATTCAGTTACCTGTAAAGCTAATAATGTTTGGCTTCTTCTAGTTGTACATTTATTCTTTTTTACTTGTCTGATGGTTTCTGGGATTTTTTCATTTCTTTACACAGAAAATCAGTCAACTACTGCAACAAGTCGCACAATTGAATCGATCACTGTTATTAGCTCAACAGAAAGTACTGCCTTCAAATTGGAAAATGAAACAAGATGGCAGTGTTTAGCTTGTATCTCAGAGAGAGAGGCAGCAAGAAGCATTGCAGCTATGCTGAATGCCTCGTTTTGCCAGATCGAATTCTTGTTTGGATTTATTATACTATAGATGGATATTCCAGTAGCAGCAGATTGGAACTGAGACAAGCTCCTGCCTTTGCAGTGTGTTGAAGCACAGGGCAAGCTTATCAGACACCATCTATGCCCCAAACGAGTTGAATCTGTTTGTGCTGCACAAAAACAGATTATCAGTTCACAGCAGGAGTGTACACAGATGATTTGTATTGATTTTTTCAGTATTTGTTCCAATATATATGTGCGATAAAAAGTCTTTATATTGTCAGCCATTTATCAACTAGGTTTACTGACTGGGAAGCTTATTCTTATGCACCAATATATTGGATATGTAAATAGATATGTTTTTCCTATCATGTTAGTCTAAACTAAGTACTTTACTTAGTCAAAATGCACATAGCTCAATTGGCACAGTACTTGTATTAACTTTAAGGTTAGAAATTAGATTTCTCTACCCCATATATTAAAAAATTAATTATCCCATATATTAAAAAATTAATTAAGTACTTCCTGAAGGGCATGCTTTCACCAAGGCTGATGGACAGAAGCACAAACAAAATATGAGACTTTAAGAAGATGCTGGCTGTGCTGGAACTAGAGAATCAAGTTCCTACTTTACATTTAATTTTATATTAACACAACTTTCATCAGCTTATCAGACAATACACTAAAAATAGTTCATACAGTTCTGATAAAATTGGTCGATCTTTTGATGCAGATCTTTCACAAACTACATAAGTTGGGTTTGGGGGTAGGGTAAGATCTTGGCTCTTTTGAATAAAATTCCAACAAGCTATTCTTCTCTGCAAATGTCCAATATTGGTCAATGTATTTTCGATGATTGATTCGACCGATTAAGTTTCACCAGGGAGATTATGTTGAAGTAAGTATACTTTGGCCCTCAAGACCCCTGCTAGGGCACTCCATGAGCAGCAAGATCGGATAAAATTACTCTGAAGAGAAGCGGTTTCAAGCCACCAGTAACCGCAAGGCTACAAGGACCCGGTGCAAGCAAATGGACATGTAACAGCAGGCAGAATCGGATCTCTTGCCAACATTGAGATTGCAAGCAGTAAATATGAGCACTTGCTTGCTTCCCTGGATAAAAATGGTTATGCATTCTTCATAAATATTCCATCCGGATCCATACAGGGACGAGTAATGATCATAAAGGTTTAAGAGCATAAATTTCAGGTATTCCAGGGGTAATTAATGCCACCGAGCCATTCCAAAATGAATTTTCTTGGTCAATTGGCCAGCATATCTTTTCTAATATCCTGAACCATCATCCTCATGAGAGGAATCCCTTGATAGTAGTTCCTCCTCCTCGTCTTCATCCTCGACATCATCAACAGATGCAGGTTGTCCATTAAGATCTACATTGACACCATTTACCTTTCTCACAAACTGACCCCGAACACGAGGCCTCCTCTCTGCAAGCCGTTTCCTATTAACATACCTAATCTTCTTATCAAAACAGCGTTCTTTCCTTTTCTGCCTAAATTTAATCAGTGCTGCCTCTCTTCTATCAAATTTGTTCGATTTTGCTTCATTGGAAGATGAATTCCCAAAAGATGGCCATGAATGAATATGAGTAGTGCTAGTTGGCATTTGACCAGGTTGTAAACATATATTCATAGGGTAATAAGGATAAGACGCCACCCCACTTACATTGGGAGGGCAATGATGAAAATGTCCATACTGTGACATCATTGCCGCATGATTTTGCATATCATGCAGGTTTTTTTGGTACAGTTGCGCCGACATCATACCTTCCGGCATATAAAAAGGATAAGCAGTTTGTGTTTGCACAGGTAGGCCTGACATATCAACCTGAGATCCATCTCGAGGATGCACAAGGGCTTGAGAGCAATTTTCTTCATTGATGTTTCTTTCCCTGTGAACTTCTGTGCCAGCAGGTGGTGTACAAGATCTCTCCACAGAAAAAGAATCAGGAAAACTACTGCTTGGGAATTCGTCTCCTTGGGAATGGCTTTCCAAGGCCTCCCCATTTTCTTGTATTGGGGGAAGATGAGCTGCACGATGACTAGTTTCTTGATGATTTTCGTCCAGCAAAAGTCGTTTAGCATTATCTTCAACATCTACTGCCTTATTTTTCACAGCTCTTGATTTGACATAGGTAAAGAATGCGGATGATTCCCCAATCTTTAGTTCACTCTTTCTAGGACATGATGAAGGTTGCCCTGCAAGAGGTTGCAAAATATAATTATATTACACATTGAAAAAAGGTGGAAGGAACAAAAAGTTAACTGAGAATCAATTAATTATTACACAAGGTAAAGCCATATTACTGCATTTATCACATATGTTTCTACTAGCAGCAGTGACAGGATATTTGCTTGCTTCCAATAGAAACTTCTTGGACTATTTTAAACATTGTGCTTATGAAAGAACAGGTCAATTTGATCACTGGCTTACCTGTTCGACGCTCACTGATTCCAGGTACATCTGGCTGATGTTTCACTGTATGAACAGCAGGAGGCTCTACAAGTGCGGCGGCAATACCAGACTGAAAAATATAAGTCAACACAATTGAAATTAAGTTCATAGTTGAGGGTATAATATAGATGGTGTCGATAAAATAATGAATAAATAAAAGAAGGATTTCCATGTCACCCTCCTTCACAATCCTTGAGGGAATTCATCATTAAGTTCATATACATCTCAACAATCAAGATAACTTGCAATCTGAACCTTTATTTTGATATGTTTAACCAAAATATAGGTTGTACAACTGTGTCATCTTTGTATCCTTGAGTTCTAGGACATGTTTAATCACGATTAAAAACGACCAACCAACTGTACAAAGGCCAAGCCAAGGTCATAAAACATAAGATTTCATTTATAAATCATATTTTACTTTGTATTATATTAAACATTAATTACATTTTACAAACGTCTAAGTCACCCTCCAAGGAGCAGTCTGATGGTGGTAAGGACAGGGTGCTTGGGAGAAGTTGTAGAGGTCTTGGTTTGAACATCCAGATAGAAAGTTAATAAATGAAAACCATTGATATCAAAGTAGAATTAAGGTGCAGAAGGAGTTCCTGAGAATTGCTACAGTGAAGTTGGTGCAGAAAAAGAAAGCATAACTTTCTAAGTGATACACAATCTACTAAATGAAAGTTGGTTTTCATAAGTAAAAAGAAAAAATAAATGAATATCAAAATAGTATCGCTTATTTAACAATTAACTTCCTATATATCCAGAACTGTAGTCAACATACAATACTTATTTCGCCTTAAACAGCATCTCTTCCCCCCTAAAGAAAAGAAGCCTAAACAATCTACCTGTGTAACAGTTAGCTATAGATAAGAGAGAAATTTAATGCACAAAACATCCCAATTTTACATTTTTTATTTCTAGGGTTAGGACAAAAAGGAACCTAATGGTCAAGATCTAAGAAGCATAAATAAGTATACGAGACACGAATACGACACGGAACAATCACAACGACGCATCATTTTTAAAAAGTCTAGGACAAAATATGACACAACAAGAACACATTTATTAAAATATAAATTCTAAAAAATATATTCTATTTTTTTACCAAAAGAAAATTAAAAGTAAATGGGCTGATCTATTTATATGCTTTGAAAATTAGTTTGATCATTGATGTATCTCACACTCAAAATTTATTATTATTGTCATGTGTCTTTTTAGTCTACTTAACAAGTTTTCTATGTATGTCTAACATATTTTTTACACTACCCAAGTGTCTGATATGTGTCCAACAAGCATTGGAGTGTCCACGTGTCGGATATAGACAAGCTACCCAAACTAAAGTGTCTGTGCTAATATAGTACTTAATATTGCATTATCATTTCATAACTTAAAAAGTCATATTCTTACCAAAAGAAAAAGAAAAAGAAAAAAAAAAAGAAAAAAAAAGGAGAGAAAAAAAAAAAAGAAAAGGAAAAAACTTCAAAAATCATATTGTACAAACCTCATCTTCCTGATGGGTCGCAGCAATTGCCATATCTGGATTTGTGCTCCTACGTGACTTGTCATCAGTGTCATCCGAGAACAAAGTAGTACTATTCGTATTAGCATCACTTGGGTCTGATGCCACCATATCAAATTCATAATTCAAAATGTTTTTTTCCGCCAGTCCAAGCTGCCATCATAAAACAGATAGAAGGCTGGTGAGATGATATTGTGAGAAACATGAAAAGGAAGATGTCAGCAAACACCAGGCGTTAACCAGTGAGATAATTGGAAAGTAATAAATAACCAAGATAGACATCATCTGCAAAGTTCAAAGGTACAATTCCCTAGACACTTCGATTGCATGTTTATTTGCAACTGATGTGCAACCAAATTCAATTTGAGAAAATTACTACAGCAATGTAAATGAGGGGGAAAAACTCATTTCAAGGAGGCAAACCATGCGTCTTCTTCTCCACATGTGCGTCCACAAGTTTAATAGCTCATTTGTCCGTAAAGGCTTTACAAGATAGTCAGCTGCTCCAAGCCTCAAGCACTTAACGACAATAGGGACCTCATCTTGTGTTGACATCACTTATAAAGCAAGAAAAAAATAAAACAAATAAAGGAGAATCAGATCATTCTCTTAATTTAGAGATATTTAAGTGTGATGAATTAGCAGTTAAGAAACCAGAACTTACTGATAACAGGAATGCGTCGGAGCTCTTTATCCCGGGTGATATACTTCAACATTTTCATACCTTTGGCCATTGGCAGATCAACTTCCGAGAGTATAATATCGATTTCAGGTCCCTCCGCATTCAAAGCATCAATGACCTGCCTAGCAGAACTCACGGAAATGACTGTCAACAAAAAGAAAACCTTGCATCAGTAAAGTAGTTAACATTTCTGTCAATTGTTAGTATTGCTAATTATGTAGAAAGTTCAGAAACCAGTGATAGAATAAAATAATTGACGCCTGTAGAATAGGACAGTAATGACAATCGCATTGTAACAGAAGATCTTAGAATTAAGATTTAAACCCAATCTTATAGTACCACGAGCAACTTCTAGATATTGTAACCTAATCGAAGTCTTAAACCTCAAAAATCATTCAGGAATTTTCAGTAGCTGAAATGACTACTTATAATGCATTACTTTTAGCATCTGGACGATTCTATTAAAGGGGGAAAAACAAAGAAGAAAAAAGAAAAGAAACTTGTACCCTGGTAGGAACATTTCAAAAGAAGCTTGAAAACCTCTTCTGAACTTTTTGAATCATTATCGCACAGCAAAATCCTCACTTTGCTCCTGTCTATAAACCCATCTCCCCCATTCTTTCCCCCGCTACCACAGCCACCACAATCTTCGTTTAAATTGAGCTCCTTGCAATCCATAACCGCTAAACCAGAACCTAAACAAAACGCGATTCCGTTCCTAAATACAAAGCAATCAAGTATAGCCCAATAAAGAAAGAAAAGAGAAAAGGAAACACACAAAAAGGTTAGATACATACTAGAGAAATTCCATCCACAGTTTCGTCAATCTTCCCACAGAATCCAAATTAGGGTTAGGGTTTCGATCACTGACTTCATTCACGTATCAGAAGATCACCCATCTCAATAAACACCAACCACATCAAAATCAAACCAAAAAGAAAACCCAGTTAAAAGCTCATGAGACTGAGGAAGCAGTTAATTAATCCCGCTAAGTTGTAGAAGCTATACTCTCCACAAAGGGTAAACTACTTCAGGAAGATCGGCGAGACGAAGATCAAACATGACCACCAGAAATCAATTAAAAAAAAAAGAAAAAAAAAAAAAAAAAAAGAACTGCTTCACCAAAGAAGGCGCAGTTTAGCACACGTCTGGATGGGTGGTCTGTGGCGTTTACGGCGAGCCGCGAGCGAAGGGAAAAGAAGATTTTTCTTTTTAGTTAGCCACCGTAAATGGTTTTATCTACGGAGCTTTTGGTTTGCCTCTGTTTTTTGATTTTGATCTGTTTTTTTTTTTTTTTTTGTTCGTTTCTTGTTTTCGCAAAAACAAATATCTTTGCTCGATCAGCTTGTGAGCTAAAATGCACGGGCTTGATCGAAAATGGTGGGTGATGGAGGGTTGAGATTGATGAAAGAAGAAGCTCACGCTAGCAAAAGAGAGAGAATAGATAGGAAAAAAGTGCAAAAGGAGATATTGGAATGGTGAGGTTTGGATAGTTATGTAGAGATGGCGAAGAAGCCACGTCACCTGCAGATCTTTCTCCAATGAACCATATGAAATGTGACCCATTTCCATTTTCTCCCACCAAATTATTCTTTTTCAGTTTTCATTAATATTCTAAATTTTCCTATTGGTGGACCACAAGTGTTGTCAAGTGACGTGGCATGCCAGCACTGTCCAGCCAGGACTGCCCACGTGTCCCCTTTTTTCTTTTCACTTTTTCTTCCTTTTCTTAAAAGTATACAACTTTTCGAGATTGGGTACGGTAATTTTAACTTTATATCAAATTACACTTCTCTCACCTCTGGGTTTAATTTTGGTTTGAGTAATTAAACTTTGAAATGTTGTAACTTTACTTTGAGATTTGAGTTTTGTTCCAACTTAATCCCCCATATTTTAATGTCTATTAATGTTTCATTAATTAATTTAAAGTAATTATCAAGTGAAATTTTAAACTTAATTTTAATAGTAATGAAAATTCATAAATTTTGATTAATGATAATTATTTTAGTTATTTTAATTTAATTAACAAACATTATCGCTAAAGATGGCAAATGAGTATTTAGTAAAAAAAATCAAAATTAAAAGGGTAAATTTTGAAACTTAGGGACCAAATTGAAACAAATCTCAAATTTCTACGGTAAAAATGTAACATTTTAAAATTTAGGGGCTAAATTAAAACTAAACTCAAAACTCAAAGACTAAATATATAACATTTTGAAATTTACTGACCAAATGAAAACTAATCCAACCCTCCAACCCACAAAAATATTTTTCTCTAGTTTTTACATTTTTTAAAGATACACTAGAATTCTTAATCAAGTTTTCAGAATTTTGTTCGATTTTTTTAAAATATTGGTTAGAAAGTCATAACAAAACAAAGAAATTTACATCAACGAATAGAATAGTTTTTATAAGCTTAAATTTTAGAACTAAAAAATCGTTAAGCAACAAGAGTAAGAGAATAATTGCTATAAACTGGAATGAAACAACAATATTACTTAAGCTAAAACAAATAGATAAGAAATATGGGTCGTGGGTATGAATTTCCACCCTCTCATCTATAAGGTAATATGTCAGGAAAAAAAAGAATCAGCATACCTCGAATTAGCATTAATTCATGTATATTTGCATAGTTTCTCCAGAAGAGTTAAGAATGAGATTGAGAGAACTATAAGGCTAAAATGAACACTACATTCAGTTTCAACTAGTATGTTGCAATAGCAAAATAGCAATCTTACCAGAAGTCTTTCTTCTCAGTTCTCCAACTGCATCTCTTAGACACCAACCAATGCCTCTGATATTGTCTCTGATTTGCAGCTTTCCATCCGGGCTTGGCTGGTTATGTTACCAAGCATCTCATAAATTAAACTCACATCCTTATGAGTCTCATCCCCCGCCACGAAATCACATACAACTCCATTAATCTCAATCCAACTTCTTCCTGAAGGTTTCTTCACTCCTATGTCGAGCATGTTCTGTCTCACAATGGCAGTGTCTCGCCAACGTTTGTCTGCAGCATAAACATTAGCTAGGAGCATGAAGTATCCAGCAGCCTGTTTGCTGGGATCGATTTCGAAAGCCAATTGTTTCGCAACATGGGATGCGATCTCGTCGTTCTTGTGAATTCTACAGCCGCTGAGAAGTGCTCCCCACACAGCATTATTTGGCTTCATTGGCATACTTTCAATCAGCCTCAACGCTTCACTCAGTAAACCTGCACGGCTTAAGAGATCAACCATGCATCCATAATGCTCAATCTGCGGGATGACTCCGAAAGTTTTGTGCATAGACTGGAAAACTCGGATGCCGTCGATGATCAAACCGGCATGACTACAAGCAGTGAGAACTCCGATGAAGGTTATCTCGTCAGGTCTAACTTCATTTTGGCCAGAGCACAGCATCAACTGAAAGACTCTAATGGCTTCTTCTCCACAACCCTGTTTCGCAAACCCAGTGATAATGCTTGACCAAGACACGGTGTTTCGTTGGGGCATTTCTTCAAACACTTTATATGCTAAATCCATAACACCACAACTTGCATACATATGCATCAGAGCATTGTTCAGAGACACCAAGACAGGGAAGTGTCTACTCCGCCATGTTCTTTCAACATACCTATGAATCCATTTTCCCAATGTCAAGTCTCCCAATTCAGCACAAGCTGACAATGCAGCCACCAACGCCACTTGATCCAATTCCACACCAGCCCTTCTCATTTGATTAAATAGTGACAAAGCTAGCTTACAATGGCCATTTTGAGCAAGCCCTGCAACCATTGTAGTCCATGTCTGGACATTCCTTTCAGGCATCTCGTCAAAAACTTTTCTAGCCCCATCAAAATCACCACGTCTAACATACCCTGCGAGCAAGGAATTCCAACCCACGACATTTGAGTCAGGCATTTCATCAAACATGTAACGCGCACGCTTAAGATCAAAATCCCCTCGACCTCCACCATTTGCGTATAAATTGATCAAATTCGTTCTAACATACAAGTTGGACCAATACCCATTTGCTAAAACTCTCCCATGAATCTGTTCCCCCTCTCTGAATAACCTCGATCTCACACACGCACTCAGAAGAAACGAATACGTGAACCCATCAGCCTCAACTTCCGCCACTGTCATTCGTTTGAACAGCTCAATCGATTCTTGTGGCGTTTTGCTCCGCGCATGGCCTCTAATTATCTGGTTCCACACAGTCGTACTCGGTGTCCTAATATCCTCGAAAACTTTCTGGGCACTTCCAAGAGAACCAAAAGAGATATAGAGCGACAAAAGATTGACAAGGATGTAATTTTTCTGGGCAAAGCCGCTGACGACTATTTGAGCATGGATTTTCGCAAGATTACGAACAGATAGACAGCACTTTAATACAGAGAAAAGAAATTGTTGCCTAACTCTGGAGCTACTTCCAATGGCGGGAATGGCGGTTTGGTTAACTTGCATTTATCTCTCAGATTAGATGCGACTGGAATTGGACATCAGCGTCAAATTCTTTTGGAAATAAAAGTTTCTTCCATTTGGCCTTTGCCTGACACTTCAATAATTATATGCTCCCAATTTTTTTGAGGAACTTTTAATAATCACGTGAGTGCATGTAATAAACATTTAATAGATTAATAAATTAAGTGTTAAATAATTAATTAAGGGAGATAGTATGTACTAGGTTAACATCACATTCAGAAGTTTTTTTAATTTTTTATTGGTATTGGAAACACAGGAATATGGTACTACGGGAGTACTAGAAATTTTCAAAAATTAAAAATAAAAATTCAATCTCGGGATAAACTTATGAAATTGTTAGAAGAAAAATTTTAACTAAAAATTATAAAATCAACTCAAAATTCTTTATGTTAATCTTTTTTAAGTCAATTTGAACCATTCAACATTTTTTTACTCTAAAATAAAATTTAAAAATTTACTATAGTTTTTAATGGAGTATATAGCTCAACTATCATAAATATTATATTATCAACTATAAGATCAGAATTTAATTTTAAAAAATGTTCATTCGGTCCATTTCGATTGAAAAGCTGTCTTTTGGATTTTCCACAGACATTCGCCTTTTTCTTCCTATTTTGTTCAATTGTCCACAAGATTTAGATACAAAATAAGTCATCAAAATTTAGAGATTACATTTCTAATCCATAACCACATAGAAGTTTCCTTAAAATTACAGACGCAAATTAACTATTTGTTTTCTTTATTCTTAAAACATGTTCTTAAAATGTCCTAAGAAGCTTTTATTGGACAATCAATACGGAAAGTAGAATATTATTGCTCCCAAGTTCATATTATTGAATTTGTACTAAATTTGTTCTGGTATGTTATAGTACATAACAAATCTTCAAGTGGCAATCTACAGGCTTCTTTTCACAAGGAATAAAACTGTGGAGGTAGCAACCATGGCTGAGATAAGAGCTTGAAGAATAAAATGTTCAGCTACCTATGCAGTTGGAGATTCTCTCTGCATTTAGAAGAAAACAAGTGGTAAGATCAGGTGGCATCATAGTAGGAGATGTCGAAGATCGTACAGAATCGTAGCTGTTCTCCATCAATCGAAACAACAAAGACATTGTGTGAGGGGGACAACTTACATGGCAATGAATAACACAACAATACTATCAACTGAAACAACTCAGATCTTGTACAAGTCACTTTCATACTGGAACTGCCTCCGGCCTTTTGCTTGTTTTGATTCCTTTTATGGCTGTTAAAGAATCAATTCGAAGGGATAATTTAGTTAAAATGTTCTAAACATTTGTCGGAGGGAGGAGCGGAAGCAAATGTATGGATCATACCCTCAGCATAATCTTTAGCTCCAAAAACAGCAGAACCTGCAACTAAAGCATTGGCTCCAGCCTCAATTACCTGCAAGCATGGCAGCGATCGAAAACTTGCTTTAGGAACTCATGTAAAAAAAAAGTTGGTGTTTCAGGAAATATTATTGTATGCACCTTGTATGCATTGGCTGGACCGACTCCACCGTCCACTTCGATCCATGGGTTAACTCCCTGCAACAAAGCAAATGAATTGCCAATAGGTTTGTAAACCTAGTAATGCTGGAAAAGAGAAGTGCATCAGGAAAAAGTTATAGAAAAAGCAAGCAAAATGGGAAATTGTACCTTTTCAGCACATAATCTTCTTAAATCTGAGATTTTCTTTACTTGGCTCTCAATAAAGCTTTGCCCACCAAAACCAGGATTTACCGACATAATTAAGACCAAATCAACAACTGCAAAGTTGTAAACAAGGAAAGGGCATCGTTAATTCCTCTCATTTTGTTCACACAAATACCGATGCATATTTTCCTATCATCTTCTTTTGGGTATGATTAATGATATCCACTCTTAACCTCCAATCAACCGTACTTTGTTCGTCATTTTTCTATCATTATTTGTGTCAAATTTCTTTCAAATAACACCACAGAATCCCAAAACCCTCAACAGATAATATCATTCCCATAGATTCCAACTCTTTAATAATCTTCACAGTGGAACGTCTCAGCAATTATATAGGGGGAGAGAGAGGGAGTCACCGTCAAGGACATATTCAATTGTGCTGAGTGAAGTAGCAGGATTTAGAACCACTCCAGCTTTAGCTCCAAGACTTTTTATCTGAATCATATTTGAAGGAATGGCCATTATGAATATATGATATTTCCTTAAAATGCATGAATTCCGTCCAACAAGAAAGCCATTTTCATTGGCAAGTCAACAAGCAATCCTTTCTAGAATGAAGCAAAAGGGAACCAAGAAAACAGCTATGAACGCCTATAAAAGCAGTTTTCAACAATATGACTATCCTTTGCAATCCACAAAATTTCAGAAAATAAGAACAGATGGAACCCTTCAGCTTTTGTTTTATACTAAAGAGCTTGTTGATTTTTGAGTTTTGTCTTATCGAGATTTTTTCAAAAAATAAAAAATAAAACTAAAACTAAAAACATGCAGCTAATTTCATTTTGCATCACATAGGAATTTTTACTTAAGCACGGTAGGAACATATACAGTTCCACAATATTCTAAAGAACATGATGGATTTGCAATTTTTTCTTCATTAAGAAATATATCTTATTAGGATTGAAAACATGCACCACCTAATTCTGTACTACATCACAGCAGAGGAAATCTTACTTGATTAACGGTGCGGTGCAGATGGATTGTGGAAGATTGCTCACAATGAACACTGACAATATCGGCACCAGCCTTTATAAAGTCTGGCACACGCTGCTCAGGCTCCACAATCATCTATAATGCTTTGAGTTTATGTTAATAGAAGTACTTAAGAATCACTGCCAGCACCAAAGAGAATCAAAATGAGAAAGAAGCATACCAAATGCACATCTAAAGGAAGATCTGTCACAGGGCGTAGAGCATCAACGACAAGAGGTCCAATTGTGATATTTGGAACAAAACGGCCATCCATTACATCAACATGAATCCAATCACAACCTGCCAGTTCCACTGCTTTGACCTACAAAAGATGAGAATTTTAATCTAAAAACCCATCTGCATAAATCTTCAAAGCAATTTGATAAATGACTTGGAAGTGCACAACAAAACAAACTAAAATAATGGAGAGATCAGAGCACTAAACAGAACCTGCTCTCCCAATTTGGCAAAGTTAGCAGAGAGGATTGAGGGAGAGACGATGATATCAGATTTTGAGTATTTATCAACCCGAGATGAAGCTTTCACCACATTTCTGAACCTCCTCCTAGAAAATTAGAAACAGAAAGTAAATGGGAGCACATTGGATACCAAATAGTTCTTCATTCTCTAAGTCCATCCTCTCGGAAAGGACATAAGCAAATAGAAGTACAAAATGGAAGACACTCAGCAATGCTTTAAGTAGCTGAGTTGAAAGTGGAACCAAAAAACCGTAACGGGTGTCACAAAATCTACTCTACTCCAATGTAAAGAGAGGGGACTTATTCCATATACAAAGGTCTTGCAAAACATGCAAATCAAATAGACAAGAAAGAAAAATAGTCACACCCTGCCCCATATTACCCTATCTAACCTAGGAGGTGGCATGCCGACAATAAATTCCAACTAAAGTATGGAACCCATTGTTAAACGCTAAAAATGTTTTCCAAAATAAGTGGCTAGCAACTACCTTCATTATAAAAATTATTCAAAATGAACTCTACTAAATCAAAATCCATAAAAATTTTGGCAGATTTTTGCCTGAAAATTGGATAAATCACACCATATAATTTGTTTCATACTCAACTCCACAAGAACTAATGAGTTTGTCAAAAATACAGAAATCCCTAAAGCTCATAAGTTCAATCTAAAAATTTCAAAGAGACAGAGCTAAGCTATCAACTCATACCATGATTATGAATCAGAAGACAAAAGGGAAGTCAAAGCTACCTCTCAATTGCCAACAAACAAACTAAAATTAATTAGGAATTCTCAATTTCAGGGCAATGTAAAAAACACAATTTCCAGTTCATTTACAGTGAAGGATTTACAAAGTTTGAGAAATTGATAACCACAGCGATCTAAGAAAGCTTAAAGAAATCAAAGAGAGAAACAAGAAAAAGGGGACCCCATGAATCAAATTACCTCGAAAAGGTAAGAGATGAAGGTTGAGAGAGAGGTGGTTTCTGAAAAGTGAGACCTCCGATAAACCCACTGACCTTGGATTGCATAGTGGATTGACATAACGAAGCAACAGCCATTTTGGACTTCCACTGAGGAACCCTTTTCTGGGTTTCAAAGGTTAGGTAAGGATTCGAAGAATGATAATTTGTTCTTCCCTTTTCGTTCCCTCCAGCATGAATAATGTAAAGACTACCAAATCTAAATAACGAAATTGAAAGAAAAAGCAATTAATTAGAAAAAAAATGGGTAAAAGAAATGAGTGGATGAGGATGGTGGGCGTACCACCAGAATTCAGGGATTGCTTATCGGCAATGGTTGGCCTTCTTCTATCTTTGCTGACATGGGAGAGAGAGACACATTCATTCAAATGTCTTCTTTTTGACAATAAAAATTTAGATTTTGACTTTTTTTCTTGAACAATTTTAATTTCAAAACACTCTTTTTCGTGTTCTTACTATTTATTTATTCTATATTTTTAACTTTACTCTATTTCCGAACTTTCCTATATTTTTAGTTAGTTATTATAGGTTTTGAGTTATAATTTTTATAAGTTATAATAGTCTTCCGGTGTAAACTATTTGAGTGTGGGTAGAAAATAAATTTATTGAACATTATAGCAAAGAGTAATTTGAAATAGTAATATTGTAATTTATTGTAAGTTAATAATAGTTGAAAACACTAACCATTTTAAACGGTGCCCTAAACATAGAGTGAGACCAACTCCAAGTTGGTAGCACAAATATTCCCTATATTTTTTTAACAAAAAGAAATTTGTTAGGTCTTTATATTTTGAAAATATTAATAATAACAACTATTCTGATCCTATTATATTCTTTTAATATCTCATTTTCCCAATAAAATATTAGCGTTACATTAAACTCAATGAATTTCTTGAAACATGGTTATATCTTTACGTTAAAAATATTTTACTATATAGAAAATGGGTTACAATTTTACAAACAAAACTAACATTACCAAATGAATTTATTTAAAGTATGAGAACTAAAAATGCAGTTGAACTAAATTTAAAAGAACCAAATAGTTATTTTGAAAGTATACAGACTAAAAAAAATCAAAATTAAATATATAATGGTCAAAATAGTACGTAAACTACCTTTTTATTACGACTTTAATTAAATATAATTTATTGGAGGGAAAAAACCATATCCCATTATAAAAAATGGGATAAGAATCTCTTACGTCTAGAATAATAAACAGTACTAATTCAAGCATAGTTTAGCAAATAATGTATTAATTATCATTTGAAAAGTGGATTCAATTCGGAGTAATTGACTACAAATAAGAAATAGCAAATGACAAATACATCTTATAACAATGGAAGTTTATTTTGGGTAAGTAACCGTGGATTTAAAAAATGCATCTAATATATATAAGAAATTTGTTACATAACTACATTAAATTACACTTTCTGAGGAAGTAATTACAACATTTTTTAAGGCATATGCCATCATTTAATAAATTTAATATTTAAATCCTCAAACTGCCATATATTGTTGAACTAAATTAATTTATAAGAATACATTTTGAAAATGAATATCGAAGCAAAATTTTTGTAGGAATAAATTAGGATGAAACATTCCTTCACTAAGAATGATGAAAAAAAAACTTAAAGATGCTCCAATCTTATTGATTATACCAATCTTTTTAAAGAATTCAAATTTTGACTTCTCAATACATATATCTTAACTAATTGAACTATGTTAACTTTAATTATTGTTTTTTTTTTTATATATATATTAATTTATATCATATTTGACCACTAGCTCTTGAAATAAATCATGCCACTAATTTCTTGGTATTAAACTAATGTTTTTTTTTTTTTTCCTTTTAATGTGGAGTTCACTCTAATGCAAGGTTGGTGTATTGTATAATGTATGGAAAAAGAACAACTAATAAATGTTCTTTCCACAAATTTTCAAAAACAATCCAACAAAAGGTTGTTGTTAAACTGTTATGAAAAATAATCTCTTCTCTATATCAATATCATATAGTTATGTTTTTCTAAATTGAACTGATGACTAATAAGGAATTGTTGGAAGAACTGTTCTAGCAATTTATGTGGAAGGTTTATTGAAACAATTAGCAGTAGTTGCCAAAGTAATCCAATTTTCCATTCAAAAAAGAAGGCACAAAGATTCTAGTTACGGATCACGATAGATCATGGAGCTTCTCAACACCGACAAAACCGGAATTGATTTAAAAGATATATCACGAGTCGCTGTATTGATTGCACTAAGACAAAAAAAATGCAGACCTGATTCGGCGACCTCCATAGACTGACACAGTTCCTCTTGAAAGCCATCTGTTTTTCACTACCCTTTTGCTCCAAACGAAGTTTAAATCCATGAACCGTACATTCAATTCATACCCAGATGAAAATTATGCAAATGTTAGGAGATTGATGAGGCAGACTGAGGATGATGATCACAAGAACCTATCGGACAAGGATTCTCACTGTGATTTGAAGAGCAACCACGAATTGAAATGTGGGTTCAGTTCGATTCGAGTAATGGGTATGTTTGTGGTTTTGATGATGTTCATTTCTGTGATATTTTCGGTCTCTGTGGTTCTTAGAGATCCACCATCGGATGCTGTAATTGAAGGTTCAGATGTGTGGATTCCTCAGTGGAACTCTGACCCAGGTACTGGATTCTTGAACTTCTTGGAAATTAGTATGTGCTTTTTGACACTATCTTCAAGCTCTGTGTATGAGACATTGCGTTGTGAGTTTCAGTTTGGATTGCCTTCAATGCATTGTGTGTCAAGTGCTAGAAGGGCTACCTTGTATTCAATCTGTTTGTGAAATTGCCTGAATTAGTACCGAGTGTTTAAGCTCTCAAAATGATTTGGAATTTTGTGGAAATTGACTTAGTTATGGGATTCCAAAAACATTCTGGCAACAGCTGGATTTGCACTGCACCAAGTTTATTACAATTGCAGCACTTTCACTTGCCCCTACTCTCATCTTATTTGCATACTCCATTGTCAGTTGTGTCTGAGCTCTGCCTTATTCATGACGATGAATTGAACCAATAGAGAGGGAGAAGAAAATATCTTCGAGACTTCCTATTTTTTATTGTGAGATAATCTGTTATGATGTGCTTCTTTATATGATATGCTGATATTTAGGAAATTAGTTAAAGCTGTAAATGGGCTTTATAGATTGTCTTCCCCTGTTACATACACATCAGAATACAGAAAGAATACTTTCTCTTCTTCACAAGTTATTTTAGTTTTCTATCCAAAGATGTTTCATCATATATGTTTTAATGCGACTGAGATCCTGTTTGTCTTTTTGCATAGGTTAAGTTCCTTCTTTGTTATTTATAATTTCCCTGTAACTATATTGCATACTGCTTTTGCTGAATTCCAATCAAAGATGGTCTAATCTATTACCAGTATGAAATATGCACTTGATTCAAAGTATAATCGGTTGGCTTTCTTATCTTCATCTTATTATCTTCTTCCAGTAGATTCTAAGGTTGGAGATCTTCCTACGGTTATACAGCCAGTTGATAAACTGCTTAGTGGCCTTCTTTCTGCCAAACATGGGGTTGATTCTTGTCTCAGTAGGTACAATTCAGTTGCTTATCAACACAAGCTGGCTTACGAACCCTCTTCTTACTTAATCTCCAAATTGCGGAGTTATGAAGATCTTCATAAGCGTTGTGGAGTTCATACTGAATCTTACAACAAAACTTTGGAGCAGCTAAAGTCTAACGGCAGTAGCAGCTCCTCAGATTGTAGATATGTTGTTTGGATTTCCTTCAGTGGATTAGGGAATAGAATACTAACCCTCGCTTCGACGTTTCTTTATGCTCTCCTCACAAATCGTGTTCTTCTTGTTGACCCTGGAACTGACATGGCTGATCTCTTCTGTGAACCATTTCCTGAGGTTTCCTGGTTTCTTCCCCAAGATTTCCCATTAAAAGATGAGTTCAGCAAATTCAACCAGAACTCTACTAATTGCTATGGGAAAATAATGAAGAATAGCATGACCCCAGATTCAAGTGGAATGATCTTGCCAGCTGTAGTTTATCTTCATTTGGTCCATGATTATGATGCTGATGATAAGCTTTTCTTCTGTGATCAAGACCAAGCTCTTCTGCAGCAATCTCCTTGGCTTGTTATGAAAACAGACAACTATTTTGTCCCATCTCTCTTTTTGATCCCATCATTTGAGAAAGAACTTAATGATCTTTTCCCAAATAAAGATACAGTTTTCCACTTCTTGGGTCGATATCTGTTTCACCCCGTGAATTCGGTTTGGGGTCTGATTACAAGATATTATCAGGCTTACTTGGCTAGAGCTAGCGAAAGAATAGGCATTCAGATTAGAGTGTTTGATACAGGGACTGGACCTTTTCAACACATCCTGGATCAGGTTCTGGACTGTACCCTGAAGGAGAATCTGTTGCCACAAACCGAGAGGCAAACGAATGTTGTTGCTCCAGCTAGTAATCAAAAGGCAAAGGCTGTGTTGATAACTTCCTTGAGCGCTGGTTACTTCGAGAAGTTGAGAGATATTTACTGGGAGAATCCGACGGTAACGGGAGAGAGAATTAGTTTCTTCCAACCAAGTCATGAGGAACACCAGCAAACGGAGAAAAGTATACATAACCAGAAGGCATTGGCAGAGATGTATTTGTTAAGTACAACTGATGTATTGGTCACCAGTTCATGGTCGACCTTCGGATACGTGGCTCAGGGTCTTGGGGGTCTGAAACCATGGATATTATACAAACCTGAAAATCGTACTGCGCCCGATCCACCTTGCCGTCGAGCCATGTCCATGGAGCCCTGTTTCCATGCACCTCCTTTCTATGACTGCAAGGCTAAGAAAGGAGTGGACACTGGTAAACTTGTTCCTCATGTGAGGCATTGCGAGGACATGGCCTGGGGACTCAAGTTGGTTGATCAATATGATTGATTTTGCTGCTTTTGTTGTGAAACTGTTGTAATGAACAAATTTTGCAGTTTGTAGACTACTGTAGAAGATCATTAGTTTACTCAGAACAAACTTTTGAAGTTTCCCATTCCATTATTAGAAAGATGAAATATGTCAGAATTCCCTATGTAAACCATATTTCTAGAGAAAGCTTTGGAAGAACCCTTTTTTCTAGATCCCAGAGATATACTTTCTCTTGGCCACAGGCCCATAATCCATTTGACAAAGTTGTTTCATCTTCTTTTCAAAGAAAGGATGGGATGACGGTTTACCAAAACTCTCTGGCATTTTTTTTTCTTTTTTCTTTTCTTCTTTTTCCGCTAAAGTTCTTGGTCGTTAATACATCTATTCTCAATCAACACTCTAACATATATTTTACACTTATACTTTGTAAGAGTCAATGCTCAACATATATGTAGTACTCTCATGCATCGTAGGCTACTAATTTCTTTAATCCTAACTTTTATAATTATTATGAACATTTGGCACTGAGGATTAAACTTTAAAGTAAAGTTTTGGAACTATTTATTCTTTGAATCCTTAGAGAACTGGAGAAGTTCCCCACTACCAACCCATAAAGAGAGAGATTGAAAGAAAATGACTTATCTGTTGGGAGGCCAAAAAAAAAAAAAAAAAAAGATAAGATAGTTCATACAATAGAAATATAGTATTATAAATGAATGATTAAGATGTAAAAAAAGTAAAGAGAAATATAGTATAATGTGGAAAGTAGTGGATAGTATTGTGTGGAAAGTAGTAGATAAAAGAGGTAGAGTTAGGGGTTAGACATAACATTTTGTGAAGGTGATTCCATTATTCTTAGACCCTCTCTTATTGACATCTTTTGGAAGAGGAAGATGTGATGGATAAAAGAAGGCCAAAGCTTTTTCTTTGAAGGAGACTCCTTAATTTTCACTTAAAACTCTTCAAGATAACCTTCTAACCCTTTCTACTTTCTTGCTTCTAGTTTCTCCTTCATGTTTTCTCCAACTTTTTTTGCAAAATTTTATTGAAAAAGATTCTAACAACTATCATAGCGAACATAACTCAACCGTTATATAGTATGCGTTAGCAACCAAGAGATCGTGTTCTACTAAATAAGTAGAAATTAAACGTAAAACTTTGAAATTTAATAGCCAAATGGAAATTAAAGAAAAGAACAAAAATATCAAAAGGTTTTTTTTTTTTTTTTTTAATTTGAATTTGTCATTCTTATTATTAATTAACAAAATTTAATATTGTCATGTCTTGTATGAAGTATCTAAAATATATTATATTAGATATATATAAAGACTTAGATACTATGGTTAATTTAAATTTGTGCATTTAACCTAACATACCTAGTTTTTATTACACAATTGAGATTATTGAAAAAGGTTTTAAGGGACCACTAATGTATTGGTTGTGAGTGCTTTACAACTCTCAATAAATCATCCACTTTAACAATGAATGGATATGGATTGAAATTTTATGAGAAAATGGAAAGTGTAACCACTTTAATTGGTTTCTTGACATCTACTAAAGACATATATATGTATAGATACAACATTATACAATCCAAAATGCAATATTTATTTATAGTATTATACTTTATACATATACACTTTGTACAAAAGTTGTGCAATTTTCTTAACATGGAAAAAATGGATTACATTGACCTCTCACCCAAAAGAAAAGGGAATAAAATTAAATGGATTAGAAGAAAAATGTCATAAATAATTGAGATCTTCTATCCCTTCAAATAAAAAAAAAAAAAAAAGTTTAGTGGGTGTTTGATTTAACTTTTCAAGTGTTAAAATTTGAAAATAAGTCATTTTAGAAAAATTGGAGGGTGCGTTTGGAATGCATTTTCAAGTGTTTAATTTAAAAAATAAGTCATTTTGAAAAAAAAAAAACAGAGTGTTTGACAACCATTCAAAATAGATTTTGAGGTGTATTTTAAACAATTTTTATGCTTTTTAAAAAATATTTTTTCTCAAGTCAATCCAAACAGGCGCGAAGTGTTTGACAACCAAAATAGCTTTTGAAACATTTTTAAAGTATATTTTAAACAATTTTCAACAAAAGTTTTTAAATAAAAATGACTCTTTTTATAAGTATTTTTTTCTCTAATCAATCCAAATCAACCTAGGGTGGAATTTTCTGGCATAAGTTAAAATACTGTTTTTAGTGCTTGTAATTAGAGTTTCATTCATTTTAGTCCAAATAGTCCATATTTTATTAATTTGTTGTTGTTTTTGGAGAAAAAAAAAATCTCTATCAGCCTTTCTTAAAAAAAAAAAACATTTAGAAATAATAAGTACTTTTTTCTTAATATTATTAGTATTATTATTTAATCTATTTTCATCCAAATTAATTTTAAAAAATTAAATTTAGAATTTATTAAATATAGAGAGACTAAGTTTAACATTCACTTAACATATAGTTTCCATACTTTGAAATTTGTTTGATTTTAGTTCATATAATTTCAATTTTTCAATTCTAATCCATATACTTTCAATAAATCATAAATTTAGCTCCTTAAAATTAATTATTACCAAAATTAATTAAATAATAACAATAATTTTCATGTAAAAAAAAATATGTGAATATTTTCACAATTTATAATAAAAAGGTTATACATAACAAAAAATATATATATATCAATAAAACCAACAATTAACTAGACTAAATTTAAGATTTATTGAAAGTATATGAACTAAAATTTGACAAATAAAAGTATGAGAATTAAAATTAAACAAACTTCAAAATATAGGGACCAAAATGACATTTCATCCTAAAATAAACTTCAAAGTACTGTTTTGGTCCCTATACTTTCAAGTTAGTTTAATATTAGTTCATGTAGTTTCAATTGTCCAATTCTAATCTTTCTACTTTTAATACATCTTAAATTAGTCTCTAATATTAGTTTATTATTAATTTTTTAATGTTCTTTTGTTATTTATAGCATTTTTACTATAAATTTTAAAAATATATTTGCATATTCTATTATTAATTTTTCATGAAAATTATTATTTAATTTAAAAAAATTAAAACGTTAAATTTAATATTTATTAAAAATATAAGAAATGAAATTAGACAGTTGAAATTATGTTTAAGTTATCAAGATTTTATTATTATTTTTATTTTTTTTCTAAAAAAAATTATTTTAACTCAAGTGATGTTGACTTTGTCGGACAGCTGTTCAAGAACATTGCGACGTGGCGATTTCCAATAGGTCGTCAACGTGGGCAAAGGTGATGTTACGAACGACCCGAACCGATATACTTCTAGAAGGTAAAGCAGCGCCGTTAAAGTGGTGGCCGCCGTCTACGGACGGACGTGTCAATTGTTGGGTGCTTCTTTAGAATATTTCCCATTTTTAATTTCTTTTTTTTTTTTCTCTATTTCTTTCTGGGGGAATTCCATTTGTTATTTCAACATTTGATATTACTTTCTTGTATATTCCAAGGGTTTTGGTTATTATTATTTTTCAGGAATTAAATAAAGTTTTCTCTACATTTCTTTAAGAAGTAAATGTATCATATAACTAAAGAGACTTGATTGACCAAATCCAATAACATGTACTATAGAACAATGAAATCCAAGGTTAAAACCACCCTTTTGTAAACTCAAAAAGTATATATCAAATACATAATTAAATTATGTGACAAGTGGCATGATTGATAAAGGTAAGACTCAATACCTTAAACTAGAGTTTTGATTGGCACGTTAGCTTTGGTCAACACTAAAGAAATCACCTCTGAGAGATAATGCAATGAAATACATGTTGAAGTGGATTACGCGTTTGTTTAGCTCAATCCAACGATAGTGGGACTTGACTCGACTCACATAGAAGTACACGGAAAATACTCTGTTAATTCTAGAACACCTTAGGTTTATAGTGATTTAAGCATCAAATTATATTTATTAGAACATCACTCCAATGCATGACTTTTTTATGCATGTCTCTCACGTAGTTGATTTGATTAGCCACTAAACCACGTAAGTGAGCTGAATTTACGCAACAACATATTTGACTTGTAGTTTACATCTTCTAGATTTCTAGATCTAAAGAATTATTCTCATGATAAATTAGAATGTCATTTTTTTCTCCTACACTCATAAACTTGTTTTTAAGAGATTCAGACAATGTATAACTTCACTTCTTGTGAACTTAACTTCAATTTAACATGTCATTTGGAGAGATATTTTGTACCATGTTAACTATATTTTCCTAATTAAATTAGTTATACTAATTTTGTTTTGTTTTGTTTATATATATATATATATATATATATATATATATATAAAGCATAAAAATTGATAACAATAACATAGAATGCTTTAAAAAGAAAAAAAAAAAAAAAAAAAAAAAAAAAGTGAGAAATTTTCATAAGTGAAAAATGAGAGAAAGGTCTCACTCGGTGAAAGCATATATTCTTTGACTTTAGTTAAATACGTATCAAAGTTAAAGTTTTGAATCGAGATGATTTCCTATTAAAAGCTCATATTGAGCTATTAAAAATAATCAACTGAACTTAATCAAACTCAAACTGAATTATAATCATTCAAAATGTACTAATTACTTTACTCAATTATCATGTAAAGATCTGAATATGAAAGCGAATGATCACATAGTTTTTTGTTTGTTTATAAGAAAGAGAGAAGATGGAGATAGAGACCATCCATTATCCTTATCATAATAACATATTGATATTCAACCTCCAAACAATCAACATAACATCTTCAATGGCTACGGAAGCCATTGAAGTACGGCTCCAACCTCACTTTCACACCAACAAAACGAACACTAAAAGAAGAAAAAAAACATTTACACATAATGCATCTATTGAAACACAGCTCCATTTTTTTTAATTTCTTCAGTAATTCCACACGATGTGGGGATTCAATGGCACAGTTGAAGCCGAAGGATTGTGTTGATTGTCAAATGGCAATCGACCCATTTCGAGATTCGAAACAACAGAAGAGATTTCATTGTTCATATCAGTAGTCAGCCCTGTTTCTTGGGAGACACTGATTCTTCCTTCCCCCTCTGTTCGAACCATGTTTTGGAACTGCAAATTTAAAGGGAAAGAGATGGATTGGGGATTGTGTAATGGATTCGGCTGTGTGTTTCTTTGGAAAATGGTGGGGAAAAAGGAAGAGAAATTGAAAGAACAATCATTGATTTTGGGTAAGGTTCTTTGAGTAGAATCCATGGTGTTGGAGAAGCAGGGCACGTGAGTTAATTCAGGAACTGGTTTGATCTTGAATGATGATGAAGAAGAAGAGGAATCCTTCAATGGCGGCAAAGCAGAAGAACAAGAACCCAATTTAACTAACCCAGAAATGTGAACTTTTTTCCCTCCACAGCTCTTCTGAAACACCCTAGAAATCACCCATTCATTCTACAAAAGGAATAATAAATAAAAATAAAAAACAGAGAGCTTTATAATTTCAAAAGATTCGTAGAGACGAAAAAGAAATTATCAAAAAGTTTGTACCTTTGCAGTATTAGGGAGATTAATGGCAGAGGGTTTCCCTTCTAATCTGAATTCATGCATAACCCAATTGGATTTCTCACCTTTTGGAGCTCTTCCCCCATAGAAAACAAGAGTTTTCTTCATACCCACAAGCGTTTTTCCTCTATAAATCTCTTTATCTTTCCCAGTGGCTTTCCAATACCCTGATTCAGTGGCTCTGTTTGTTCTCAATCCAGTTGGATACTTTCTATCCCTCAAACAGAAAAAGTACCATTCCCTTTCCCCCATTTTCGCTTTCCCTGAAATCACAGATAATTTCAAAAGACAACAATAAAATCAGATAATTTCAAACAAGGAATTAAAAAAAAAAAAGAAAAAAAAAAGTATGAAAAAACAGAGATCTTACAGGGCAAATCCCAAGGCTCAGACTTATTGAGATCGACCTCTCCAATGGGCTTGCAAGAGAAATTTGCATCCACCACTTTCTTAGAGAGATAGTGAGAAATAAGTTCTTCATCAGTTGGGTGAAACCGAAAGCCAGGGGGCAAAACAATCTGGGAATCTTCAAGAACAGGGGCTGTCATGTTCTGTTCCATATTTTTGTCTGAAAAATGTTTGATGCGTTGACGAATTGGGTCGGATCGGATGGGAAGAAACTTATAGTCCAATGGAAGGGTTGTGAGGGTTTTAAGTGGGAAAGAAAATGATGGGTCCTTTTAATTCCAAGTTGATTGAAGTTTGTGTGTGGTGGGTTCAGAGCTCCTTGCAGAAGAAAACAAAAACAGAGAAAGATTATAGAGAGAGATAATAAAGAAGAAAGAAATGAATGAAAGTGAAAAAAAAAAAAAACAAGAAAAAGAAAAGAAAAAAAAAAAAAAAAAAAAAAAGAAGAAGAAGATGAAAGAAGAAAGGTGGAGAAGTTGAGGTTATGGGGGGAAAAGGAAGGAAAATGAGAAACACGAAGGGAAGTGAAGTTCCATAAAATAATATGATGCTTAACTGACTTTCCTATTTCCCTCAACACATAAGGTGGCATCCCACGTAACCCAATACGTTAAATTACAAGTTTAGTCCTCAATTTATTATATTTTTGTATCCATCTATCATATAGTTATTAGTGAGTATAATACTATTAGTTTCAACCTACGTTAGTGTAAGTATGAGATTAAATTGTATGAGAATTTGAGATTTATAATGACTAAATCATTACACATTAAAATACTATGATTACATTTTCTAAAAAAAAAAAAAAAATACTATGACTATATTGTTAAATTTATAAAATTTAAAAATACGTATTAAAAAAAATGTTTTTAACTATATTGTTACAATATTAAGATGGTGTGTATATTTTGTACGTGTTTTTCTTTAAAATAAATAAATAAAAAACACGATAAAAAACACGAAAGGACCGTTGTATGTTAAAGTTGGCTATTGAAATTATGATATATTAAAATTTATTTAATCCTCCCATGGAACAATTTTTTAAAAAAATATGTTATATATATTTGTGTCTATGAAACTTGCTTATGTAATACAATAATTGCAAAATAGAGGATCGAACTTTCCACTTTTATGGAGAGAGATTATGTCATTTATCGTTAAGTTAAACTTACTTCAATCGTTGAATCTCTAAATAACTAATTTAGATTTAAACAATGAAGACTAATTTAAATTAAAATTTATCGTAAAAGTATATATGAAAAGTTATAGGAATATAAATACAATTACAGACATCATACAATAACATTAACATAGTCCAATTGATACCAAATTTAAATATAGTCTTAAAGCTTCTTCCAACTTAAAAAAAGTGGTTTTTTTTTTTTCTTTTTAATTTTGAGGAATCTAAGTCTCTTAAAGTTAATAATTTAAATCCGAATTTAATATGAGATCTACATAAAAGTCATTTTCAATCTTAATAAAAAAAAAATAATAATAATAAACGTAGCCTGAAACTATTTTATGGTTGATACGAATGGGAATTTAAATAATAGTCCTCATTTCATTGGTTGATCTGCTTACTTGGTAGCATAATGGAATAAATCATCCATTCTCTTGTCATTTGCTAATTGTTCTTCCTTCATGTTAAATTATAATCTCGTTGTTACCGTATATTATTATCAAATTATCAATAAAATGTTGATGTCGAATTATGGTTTAATAGTAAGAATTATTGTAATATAATTGTTAATTTAGGCTATGGTGATTAATGATGTAATTGTAATATTATATTACTAATTAATAATCTAACATAAAGACAAAATTCAACTATTGACCAAGCCAATGCTAATAAACAAAAATACACTAGGACAAAACTACCTGCTTTTTAAGGATAAAATGATTATAAAAGAGATGTTAAATAATAATGTAAAACAACAACCTTATTAGCAAAAATATCCATAACTAAAATAATGTTGTGAATGCACAAAAATAAATATTCCCATACTTGTACGGCACCATTTTTTCCTCATATAAACAGAAGAATGTAAAACCAATCCCCAGATTTGGATTGTGAGATGAGAAGAGGAGCATTCTAATCTTATTCAAATACTAATAGTATACAAAAACTCTATTTACTGGAAATTTCAAAACACAATTGAAACTTTCAATTAGACAATTCCACACAAATCAAATCAAAATCAGACACTAGACAACGTATTGGGTACACGTCGACATACGTATTTATACGTTCTTCTTTATTATACAGCTAAAAAAGGGATTCAAGCTAAGAGCTTTTTTTTTCTTTCTTGTCTTGCCAAACTTTCTTCTCAGCTTCTATCCTCGCTTTGACGTTTGCGTGAAAACCGCTATATGGTTCGTATTTGAATAAAGCATGAAGAATCTGTACAAATAAATAGTTAACAAATTAGTAACATTTTCAAATGTTTCATTCTTGACCCAAGAAGAGTACAAGTA
The DNA here is from genome assembly GCA_030954485.1 of Citrullus mucosospermus. Taxonomy (NCBI): domain Eukaryota; kingdom Viridiplantae; phylum Streptophyta; class Magnoliopsida; order Cucurbitales; family Cucurbitaceae; genus Citrullus; species Citrullus mucosospermus. The sequence continues at coordinate 25,751,213 of CM062058.1, forward strand.
CAGTTACCTCCAACACAACAAAGAACGGAGCCATTAGGAAAGCTTGAGTAAGGTTGTCGATGAGAGCGGGTGCTCGTTTCTACCAAAAGAAACCGAAATCCAACATCATTGAGTAATTGAGGTTGAAAAACAAGTTAATGTTTAAGATATTTAACTAACTAATTACCTCAAACACCCCATGGCCGATGAACTGACTTGTCCAGCAAAACAACTGTGAGGCCAACACTACCTAATGTATCAGATAACAAAATAACTGGCTTTAGCTTTGCTTTATGCTAGAGATTATAGATGTAATGAATTGATCATGTCTTGTAGATCCTTTAAGATTGATGTAAGTTATAATTTGCAAAGTAGTACTCAAAATTTTACAGAGATGGAAAGACCAGGTCATAGGTATGCCCGATGAGTACTCAAACAAATGCGAAAATGGCGGTGGCTGTCAAGTTACTATGATATTGTAGGTAAAGGAAACAACGTCAATCATATTGTGTACTGGTGGAGACTTTTTGTCAAAAGGTGGCCCTTAGATTAGATTATCTAAAAGGAATCTCCATCCTGGTCCAACATTCAAAAGCTGCAAGCTTTCCCATCCCAAACATCAGCAAAAGACTTTGAGATAATTCTCACAAAAGCACTTCAGATAGAGGATAAAAATCTCTTTCAGATTGCTGTCTATCACGTTTAGCCTAGTACAATTATATTAACATGCTGTACAGCCTCTCAAAAAATGATATTAAAGAAGAAAAAAGGACACAGCAGCCAAGATTCTAACTTCTAAGAAGATCTTTATAATATAAACCAGTCAAACAAAGACAACAGCCAAATTAAAGTGTTATTAAACCAAGCCTAACTAGCTTTACTTTAACTTCGAAACTAGCAATCACCATCTAAACAGCATAGCAAGAAAAATGTGTTGATAATAAAGATGGAAGTTACACGAGTTTGATAAACAAATTGAAAGGTGCTGTCAATTCAATTATTGCTAGAACAATGAAAAATCTTCAACAATTGTCAGTGGAGCAACTGATAGATGTCAAATCACAAAAACAAAGTGCACGTCATAGTGGTTTTGAAACGGTTAAACTAAATTTTGCCATGTTAAAAACTACTCCAAAACATGCCTTTAATCATTTTAATCATTCAAAATCAATTTAATACTTGGTTTCACATTTTTAAATGTAATTTTCACACCGTCAAAACTGATTTGAATTATTTGAAAGCATGTTTAAGGACTTTGGACAAGACGAAAGTAATTTTAACCCAGGGAGCAAGTCATGAGAGTGGTTTTGAAACAGTTAAACTCACTTTTGTCATATCTTTAATCATTCAAAATCAATTTGATATTTGGTTTTACACTTTTAAACACGATTTTCACACCATCAAAATCAATTCTTAAAAGCATGTTTAAGAAGGATTTTATACATAACAAAAGCAATTTTCTATTTCAAAATCACTTTCAAGCATGAAGAGGTGTGATATCTATTCATAGTTAGTTTTCACTGAGACCAAGTGAACTGCCAGCACAATCTTTATAAACTGAAGAAAGAAGAAGAAACAAGCCGAAATAAGAGTTGAGATCTGTGTTCATAGTTCACTTAAAACTTTTCAAGATAACATGGTTAGCCAGCAAAACTTTGAGAAATCTGTAAAGAAGAGGAAGAACTCAACACAGAGCAATAACTCTTTTCTTATATCTTATATAGGCAAAGCACCGAAAGAAAAATTTATTTCTCAATTTCAGCATGATCAGCCTTTTTTGTGTGCAGAAAACAACAAAAAGGAACAAATAATAAATACGAGCACTAAATTCCCAACAACCATAAAGTCAGAAGAAGCTCATACAAAATTCCTTCTTCTTTCATAGATTGGAAAAGGATCATAATTTCATTATTTTTATGCTAAAATAAGCTTTCCTCGAGGAAAACGAAATCCATCCTAGTGTATCAAGAGAAATAAATTCTAGTCTAACACAACCATAAAGTCAATAGAAGCTTGGTCAACACCATGGCCAACCCTTCACACATCAGATCAAAACCATAAGCTCCGACCCCATAAGAAATTAAATAGAACTACAGAGAACAGAGTTAAATGGTTCAAATAATTGAATTGGAGCAGACACCAGACAACGTAAATAGAATTATTTAAAGAACAGTGAAGTATTAAATTGCTATGTCTATCTGACAAAGAAGAAACCAAACAAAATGGGGTTTAGAGTTTAAAGTTTACCTTCCAAGTAAGACTCCATCCAAGTTTAAAAGCGAAAACACTAGCTCCAACCCAGCAGAGAAAACACATAAAAGCGGCCAAAGATCCAGCTCTCTTGTCAAAAAGTACATACAAAAGAGCATAAAGCAAAGCAAACAAGAACCCAAAATTCAAAACGAGGCCAGTATTGAACCCACATGGGCATTTGGGAAAAGAATAGAAGGAAGGAGTGTAATAGAAGAGCATGAGCGCAGTGAAGAAGATTGGCCAGACGAAGAGAATATGGATGAAAATATTAGTTGGGTTGCTGTGATAAGCCCCATAGAATGCAAAATGCCTCTCGAGATCCAACAATCCACGCCTTCCCATTGAAATTTGGAAGGAATCGAGTCGAATGGAACGAGAAATTCAGAAAGAAACGGTGGAAACTGAAATGGGTGCGAGAAAGGAAGGGAAAGGCAAGTGGGTATAAAAGGGAAGATGAGGATATGGGATTGGGAAAACAGGAGCAAAAGGGCACATTGAAATATATATAATCCAATGTGTGGAGTGAGGAATGGCGTCAACTTTTGGAGTTTTGGACTTTCATTTGGGGCCGCGTTGAAATGGAAATGGAAATGGAAATGGAAATTTCAGGGCGGCTTCTACCGTTCCACATCGCGTAGATTGCTAAGATGCGCCGGTGTAGCGTGTACATAGATCACCTTGGATTTTGGATCATTCCATACTTCTTCCTTAAATTACAAGTTTCATCTATAAATTTTTGAATTGTGTTTGAATAAAACAACTTCAAAATATTTTAATGCATCTTTCAATTTTTATTAAAAAAAAAAAAAAAACATCTTTTCAAATTAAAAAACAAGATGTCAAAGTTGGAATGACATGAACATATTTGTTCACCTCTTGAAGGATGTGACAAAAATTAACAAATTAACAAATTAACAGTTAACCAAAACTAAAATTGCACTAATCAAAAATAGTATTTAAACTTTAACTTGTTATTCTTACAAAACTTATTTGGCTAAATTAAAAAGAAACTACTTGTAAACTTGGCTCTTTATTTAAAAAATATATTTGTTCTTTTAGAAGTTGCAATGTTGTCTGTGACTTTTCGTAAACATTTCAGAACTATTTTAGAATTCAAATTTGTTAGAGTTTTCTTTTTCTTTTTTTTTTTTTTTATTGAAAATTGAGATCTATAGTAATAATCTAGAACATAAATTCGGATCCAAATATTACCAAACTCATTTCACATCTCGATTTCTATCTAAAATTCTAATAGATTTTGACTCCGAGAATAATTTTCAACGATAACCTTCCTTCATATCATGAAGTTGAAATCTTGTAACCTACTATACCTCTATTTTGTTGAGTGCACATTAATTAAAATTCCTACCGCTACAAATGGTCTATAACCTTTATTTAATTATATATATATATAAACTGCAGCACATTGATTAATTGTAAGAATTGATTTGCGTAACTCGAGTTCGTTGGGTGAAGTCATATGCTCGAAAATTTTTAAACGTTTTTTAAGGGTACTAATGCAAGGTTTGAAAATTTATATTTATGTAACGAGATACTAATAGTTTCTGCTCATATGTTAACCGTGAGAGTATTTTTTAACATATTTTTATTACTTTAAGGGTATTTTTGAAACAAAATACTCATAGTTTCCATAAAAACTAACTGTAAGAGTATTTTTTTAATTTTTTTTTTAATTTTAAAGTTATTTTTTAAACTTTTGAAATTTATATTACAAAATTACAAAATTCAAAGATTTTTTTTATAATTTAGTCTATAATAAAAACCTAAACTCATATATTGTTAAAAACAAAATCTAAGATATTGCGAAATGTACCAACCATCATCGAATTCTTGTTTTCAATGAAACCCTCGTACTATAAGGTATTTTCTTCTTCCCTCGTGGTTAGGAAGTTTATGGGGGAGCGTTGGCTATGGGCATGGGCCTACTGCCTAAATGGGTCAGGGTGGCCCAATCATTTGACGGCCCAGCGGCCTGCTTTTGATTATATGCCCTCTTTTTTTACCGTTCGAAATACGAATATGGATTAAAATATAGGAGTCTCATGTCTATGAAAATATTGATGTTGACGAAAGTTTCGACAAATTTTATAAAAATTGATAAAAATTATTATAATTAGTTAATGAAAACTTAATTATACTATAATTAACTATTTTTAATCATCATTTATATTTCTATAAAATAAAACAATATTTAAGTGTATGTGTAAATGTGAATGCGATGGTAGAAATTAAAAAAAAATGAAAAAAGCATTTATAAAATAATATCAAATATTGATTATTAATAACAAAATTAAAGGGACATAAAATATTTGCATACAAAATAATTGTAAATTGCTTATTATAAAATGTAGATGTCTAATACCAAAAAGGTGACCTTAGAGTATTTAATCTAGAATCTTGATTACTCTAATAGGAATTACAATATTACTTCCAAGTCATCATATATTGAAGATGTTCTATTGGTGGATATATCTCACTAGTGAATGATATTCCTCCTTCGTATGGATAATAACTATTTGGTGGTAAGTCAAATTGGAAATTGATATGGTCAAGTCTTGAAAAGGTTAGGATGTAATTAAAAATAAATATATGTTATTTTATCAAATTTAATTTTTGGGAAAATTAAGATTTTGGATGGTAAAAGAAACAAAACTTTTGTAAATTCATTTTTGAAGGGAAATAATGTGAAAATTTAATGGAAAAAAGTTTGAATGAAGTTAAAAATAAATATAGACTATTTTCGGTGGCTTTTTCAAATTCAATTTCTTCATAAATAAAGTTGGAAATTGAGAAAGTAGTATTTAAAAAAAATTTCATTCTTCGTAAAAAATGACATGACGTGTAAAACTATACAACTACGTGTAATAATGACATAAAATGGAAAACAATTGAACCAATATGGCCATTAAGAAATCGAAATTTTGAGAAATCTCGTCGAAATGGGGAAAAGTGAAATTCCCCCACGGACATTTCCAAGTACAAATATAATAAATTTATATAAATATTTGTTAATTACAAAATATTAATAAGAGTAAATATTTTATATACCTACTTCAAAATTTTTGGTCAGCCAATAATTTATCATCATAAAATTATTCACAATAAATATTATATATCAACCATAACTTTTGTATTATATGTATATAGTTGAATGATTAGATAAAGCCACATACTTTTTATTTCTTTTACTAACAAAAAAAAAGATCATTTAAAAAAAAAATTGGTATCACGTGGCATAATTTTATTGGGCACTGAACTACAGAAGAGAAGGATGCAACCCGACTGCACCTAAATTTTTTTCTTATATATATACTTTAAAAAGAAAATTATCCAAACCAATTATATAATGTAAGGAACATTTTGGATCATATCGATCAACTATGTAGAATGACAATCTGCGTCCAAATAAGGGAGGTCTAAATTGACTTAAATAGAGATCAATTGAAATCTTAAAGAAAGTATCAAATATCGCAATATATAACAATACTTGCTTCATTAAATGCTAAAGTTTTTCTTTTTTTTTAATCTTTATTTTTAATTTTTAATTTTTTTTTGTACTTTCCACTCTCTTTTAAACCCTCTAAAATGACTAAAGACCAAGAAACATTGTCAATAAACCACAGTTTTTTTTAAATCATAATAAAAATTAGAGCAAATATTAATTTATATCTCTAAACTTTGAGGGTTGTATTAATTTAAACAGTAAGCTAATAAGTGTATCAATTTAAACCGTGAACTTTCATAAGTGTGTTAATTTAAACCCCAAACTAATAATTGTATCAATTAAAACTCTAAACTTTTACATGTGTATCAATTTAAACCTTGAACTTTAATAAGTGTATCAATTTAAACCCTCCATTATGTTTTATTTGGATGCACTTATGAAAGTTCAGGGTTTAAATTAATATACTTATGAAAGTTTAAGTTTTAAATTGATATACTTAAGAAAATTCAAGATTTTAATTGATACAATTATTAATTTGGGGTTTAAATCGATATAACCTAAAAATCTAGGGTTTTAATTGATACAGTTATTAGTTTGGAATTTAAATTAATACAATCCCCAAAGTTTAAGATATAAATTGATATTCTCCCTACAAATTAAAACATTACTTGACATTGTGTAAATCTTTAAAAACTTTATCTTTTTTCGTTTTACATTTTATAATTAACTTTAGATGAAAACAACCTTCTCAAAATGGAAACTCATTACAAAATTGATTTATTTAAATCATGCATGGATATAAGTGATTTTGGACCAAATTACATAATTAGTAAAAAAAGATAACATAATTAACCAGGTCAAGGTGTTGGATTTTATATTGTAGTGAAAGAAAGGGAAACATTCTAGAGTATTGAAACATAAAAAATGGATTTAATTGCGTAGATGAAATTCATGGTTAGAAATTTCAAATTAGATTGAAACTATCGAATTAAGATGATATTTCATGAACCAATTTAACATGTATGAAAGTTAAATTTGTAGTTTCTTAAATTAGTTAAATTTGTAGTTTATTCAATTTGAATGAGTTATGTTTGATTTTGGTGAAGTAAAAACTCAATTGAAAGTTAAATTTGACAAATGTTTCAATTTTTGTATTTATTTATTTTCATTTTGTATTTTGGAGAGTTACTAAGTACTAGACTATAAAATAGCAACTTGTTTATTCACTATCACATTCCAAATTGAAGAGTTCTCTCCTTTCTTTTCTTTTGGTCTTGAGTTGAGTTGAAAGCAAGTATTTAAGAGTTATGCCAAACTTGAGTTGTTTGAAGTTGCAATTTTATTGGAATTAGTCATTGTATCATGCTAAGATGATCATCGTAGCATGCTTGCAAACCGTGTAGAGTGAATATTTGTCTTCAAGACAATGCTTAGAAAAAATGTGCCTCGACTACCTTTTGAATCTCCTCCACAAGCTTTCGAGGTTTTTATAAATTCTTGGTTATTTCAATTTATAAGTAATGTTATACCATATGACTTATTTTGAGATATTTGAATATTATTATTGTATACAGTGTGTGTATTGAATCTAGTTAAGATGTAATCAATTTGCTAGTGTATTCAGTTTTTATTTATTATTTTCTCTGCATAAAAAAACTAACAAGATTCAAGTTAGAAGTAGCACCTCCGGGCCAAAATCAAACAAGAGGCTTGTCCCTCACCTTAGGATTCGATAAGACAAAGACAAAGAACCATTATAGAGAAGCTCCAAAATCCGGTGGAAGATGATCTTGGTCATCAACTCCTATAAATACATCATTATAACTCAAGGAAAAGTAATTTCATAAAAAAAAAACTACTATTACTGTCACATGAATATCAAACTTGTTATAGTATTTAGATTTTAACATCAACATGTGACACCCTCGAAGTCTAAGTTATATTAAGATGGATGTTTGTCCAAATAAATTTGTTATATTACGCAGATAGCTAAATAATATCCAGTTCTAAGTTCTTTACCATTTTAATTTCTTTTTACATTTTACAAATTAATCTATTATGCAGAAATATTTGATGAATTAATAATAATATTGAAAATAACCGACACATTGGAAGAGTATGCTTGAATGTGGGGCTATGATGAGTTGGAATGTTGTTAATCCACGTCAGTTCCACGGTTTGGGGGTATAGCTGGGACCCACAAGTCTCCATTTTAATAATAACAATAAAGTTCGAGTTGCCTCAAAAAAATAATAATAAAGTTCGGGTGACACGTGGAGCACGTGCGTCGGTACTCTTTGTTTGCCACCGCGACCGGCGTCGGCTTACCAAACGCCCTAACTAGATTCCACTTTCTCACCACTTCGCTTAAAATAATATTTTACTTCCTAAATATTTTTAATTGTACAATTTTAATTTTAGAAATATTTTTAAAATATAAAAATGTTGAAACTAATTACCAAAATTTTAGTTCTTAAGATGGTTTAATTTTATTTTAATTCTATTTGTTGGAGAATAGTTTTTGAGTTTTACATTTTATTGTATTTAATATAGGTTTTAAAGTTATTAGTTTAGAGAATTTTGTTAGCTGAAGATTTAAACTTCTAACCTCTTAATAGAACATATATGTTTTTAGTGAATTTAGTTGTGTTATTTACATTATTATATTGTTGACAAGGGGTTAGTATACAATATCTTTAAAATATATATTATTGTATCATATTAAAAATGGACAAAATTACAAGATTTAAGATAGTAGATGAGGACAAGGTATTGGAAACTTCATTTTCCAACCACTCCTAGAAATTAATGAGAAAAGGCTTATTTTCTATAGCTTCCGCACAAAAGTGAAGACTAATGAGCAATAATGACTTGATTAAAAAAAAAATTAATTTGTATTGGCACAAGGAAAATGTAACTTAAGGTTTGATTAGAACCTTAAAAATAGTAGGAAAGGTGATTAATCATAAACATGACCAGATCCAGAACTATGCTACAGACATGAGACAAGGAATGTAAGGTTTGTTTTGATGTATTTGCATTCTTTTCTAACTTTGACATCTTTTTCATTTCATTTTCTTCAACTTTCTAGCAACGTTTTGTCACCATCAGGAAGTATGATTTAGGGACAATGAATTATTGATTAAAAAGAGACAAATAACACAACAAGATTTTGTCACATTATATCCAAAAAAAAAAAAAAAAAGTGAAATAAGATTATATTGATATCAAGTCACCGATAAAAATGTCGTATAGGGGAGAATTTGAATCACTAGCCTTGGTCATTAACATATTTTATGCTAGTGGAACCCAATACACTTTGGCGTATAAATTTCTCTGTTGGATGTATAAAGTGCTTATTAAGAGACGAATAGATTATCAAATCCACCTCTGCTACAAACTCAGTTAAATGATTTTTTCAGGATGACGACATTATCCGGATTACAAGAAATGGATCAAAGTTAACTTAACGGTTAAAAAGAGTCACAGTGCAAATTCCTTTCTCCATGCTAATATGGTTCTTTACTTTACACTTAAGAGAGATGGAACCAAATTTCTTTCAACTTTTACAATTATCAATAATTGACTTACACCCACTTGATCATAATTCTAAGTGTTTTTATGCTTCAAATTCAATTCTCCCGATTGGAAGGATAAGCTATTCGAGTTGGCTTATCTTCACTATTCTAATTAAGAGAGAAGTCATGTCAACTTTTGTTTGTGGAGTGTGATTTTGTAGATATCATTAGGGTCCTTAGCAATCTGGATGTCAATCTATCAGAAATAAAGGATGTGGTGGATGCCATTATTGTGCTTGCCAAGCATACTGGCGATGTCTCTTTTGGTTTTTGTAAACGATCTTGTATTTTTGTCGCCTACTGTCTAGTGTGTGCAACTGTTTGGTTGTTTGATCCCAAGTTCCTTCTTCCAAGGAGGAAGGTCGTGATGGTTGTTGAGATAATGGGTTAAAAGAACTATTTTTAAGGTCCAAAATGATTTTTACCCTCTTTTTTAGAACTTAAGAATTTTGATCTCTTACTTATATCATCAACAAGCAATTTTACAAGATTACTCTTGTTTATTTTTCTCTTCTCCTTCCTTCGATTTTCTTCTTCTCTTCTCTTATTCAACTACCTTCTTCTTCTTTCCCTCTATTCAGTTTGTGTTACAGAGAGAGAACGAGCAACAGAGAGCGAGACTAGAGTGCAAGAGAACAAGTGGATGAGAGAACGAAAGAGATGAGAGCAATCTATAAGAGGGAGCAAGAGAGCGAGAAAGCCATTCCGCATGGGCGAAGTTCACTTTGATAATTTTACCCAAATTTAACGTGAGCAAAAAATTAACCAAACCTCCTTTTGAAAAAGTCAGTACACAAACTCCATGCCTGTTAGAAGGAAGTTATTCACTCCTAGTTGGGTGTCATATGTTTTTAAGGGGGGCTTTAGTGGTTAGTTTCTTTGTTTTATGAAGTGTTTTTTTTTTTTCAAAAAGAAAAAGAAAAGGGAAAAAAAATCAATTCTCCCCTTCCCTGACAATCATTCATATGTGTCTAAATCTAGATCTGTTCACTCCTAATAACCATTAGATATAGCTTCAAAATACAAATTAAAATTCTGTTTTAAGCCACCCTAAAGTGAAACAGAGGAGAAAAAGGCGAGAAAGAATGAGAAGAATTGAATCATAATCAAAAGCTTGATCTGTGTATTAAAAAACTGAAACAGACAGCCAATTCCAGTTCTTTCAACAGATTAGCAAAAGCAGGGCACAATGGGCAAGGCACACACTAGGAAAAATCAGAGGCCTTGTTTATGGGGTAGGAAAACCCCAAATCCTAACTATGTACAACAATCCCAAAAAGCAAGAGGGAAAAAAATCAACTAAACAAATACAAAAGCATGGAGTAAAATTTTTCCCTCCACAACTAATAATCTTTCAATCTGCTTAGTGCCATCATAGCTTTCCTTCAGACCTTAACAATCAGGTTATTGTCTTCCATGACTTCCATTTTATTGCCTGATCTGCTCCAAGAACCATAAGAATCCATCTCTCTCATTACTAGATTCTTCAATGTTCTTTCCTTGAGATATGATGATGGTGAACTTAATGATAATTCACCCGCCATTGCTAACTGTTCGAGCTCGGATTCGTCTAATCCTTTAGCTGGAAGGATGCTACACCGGTCGGTTCCGTGTTTTGCCAATGCATCCTTGAATTTCTTAATCTACAGATCAACAAAAAGGAAGTAAGGTTATGTCTTTGTTTTGTTTCTATAATTGAAAGTTTGAAAGTTTGGAGAGTGTTCTTACAGTTGCATTTGTACAGCTAAAGCTACAAACGCGACCTTCTCCACCTCTATAGAATCTAAAGAAAGGAAGAACACGAATATGAAGAGCTTGGCACATGGTTTTGAGCTCCTCAAAGTTAACTTTGAGAAAAATTGCATCAGGGTTCAATTCAGCCAGTTGACAGATCTGGTATTAGAAATGGACTCAATCAGCAACATCCCAAAATCCAAGTTCAAGATTGATAGCTAAAATATATAACAAATTTCTACAATAAGAGAAGCCAACAAAAATCCAGGCAGCAACAAGATAATACCTTAGGATGAAGGGCTTTGCAACCTCCACAGCCAGGAGAATAGAAATCAATAATGGCCAATCTATCGCCAGCATCAAGCAATGCATCCACAAGGGCTTGTGCAGAGTGGATCTCCACCATGTTAGGTTTTGAAGTTTTTTCCCACCATCTCCGAGCTCGGCTTATACAGATTGAAGCCTGTGCCTAAAACCACAAATCAATTTAGAAATCAATTTCAGACCCAGAAAATCTCAAACTGGGAATATTCATAAAAGAGAGAAAAAAGAGGCAAAAAGAAAGGGGAGGCTTACATTAATGGTAAGGCGATTTGGGGCTTTAGGGTTTGAGTTTCTAACACCATTTTGATCCGAAATCACTACAGGTTCTCCCATAAAAGCGACGGTCAAAACAGGAAACCCTGGCTGTTTCCACCCTTTTAAATTGGAAGCAGGAACAGAAGAAGAAAACCCAGAAAGCCCAGATGAATTAGAGCAACGCAAATTATCCTTAAGCCCCGAAACAGAGAGGGCAGTCTTCAACGAACAAGCCATGTCGAAGAGAAATCAAAGGGCCGTATAGAGATTATCAGCATAAAATAGAAGAATAGCCCCAAATTTAATCTCTGTTGAAGCAAGAATCGAGTACGCAACAAGAAACCCACCTGTAATGATTCAAATTTCAACCAAAAGTGGGAGAAAAAAGAGCAAAAAGAAATGATGGAACAGGGAAAATGAAGAGAAGGAAGAGATGGAGGTTTCTTTGAGCTGAAAAAAAGTTGGGAAAAGGGAGAAGGAGAAAGAGGAAGAAGAGGAACATAAAAAAGAAAGAAAAAAGGAACAAGTGGGGCAGTCTGATTCGGATTCAACTTTATCCATTTGATCCGAAAGAAAGATTTATGATTTTGAATAGAAACGGAACGGGGAGAGAGAGAGAGAGAGAGAGAGAGAGAGAGAGAGAGAGAGAGAGAGAGAGGGGGTAAGATTCGGGTTTTTCTCAATTTTATTTATTTATTTACTTTATCGAGGATAATTAGCGATTGATTAGAGTTGGATTAGTGTTTTGAACATCTAAATTATAGGCTGGATAATTGAGAATTAGGTGTAGTTTATGAGGATGGAACGGGAATATCGGGATTACTAGCTCTCAATAATTTCCCGTTTTCATTATCTTTGACATTTTTGGATAAGGATTCTTTCTTTTGCCAAAACAGACACATCTTCTTAACACATTACATACAGTTTTGAGTTTTCACATATTTCTCTTCTTAAATTACCCTTTTACCCCTACTCCCACGTTTTTCCACATTTTCTGTACTAAGTAATTACCCTTTTACCCATTTCTAAAATATATATATATTTTCTTTTAAAAAAGCATTATTCCTTACTTCTAAATATCACAATACACATATCAATATTTCTCTTCCTATTTAAATATTTTTATGACTTTAACATTGGCATTTCTATTACATTGTAAAATAATTCATGAAAAAAAAATGTAATAACATAAAATTAATATATATTTACATTAGTTTTCTTTTATTACAACTTTTTTAAAAAATATTCATTCACATCGACATTTTATTGATATTTTCATCAAATTTTTTGTAAAATTAAAACATCAACATTTTCATCAACGTCTATATTTTAAACTTTGGTTGTAGGACGGTAGAAATGTAGGAGGTGTTTTTTTTAATTTGATTTTTTTAAAAAATAATATAATGAGGATGGGTTAATAATCAATTTAAAAAACAAATGAAATGGTGGTATCTATTCCTATTGTATTATTGTTCATTTCTTTAATACCAAACAACCATTTTATATTACTTTATATTTATGATTACATATTTTGTATTATAATTGATAAGATGTATTTTAATTTGAATTTTTTCTTCTAGACACGTATCAAGTAATATATAATGGTCCCCTAACATATTTTCAAAGATGATGTATTAAGTTTGAATTTATTATTTTAAATATGAACCGAATATATATAACTAGTTGTGCCCCTACGTGAAATATGGAAACTTTCATCTTACCTTTTATACTTTAAGGGTTCGACACGAATAATTAAAAAAATAAATAATTCATGAAATAAATAAATTCATCTTACCTTTTACACTAAAAATATGAAATACAAATTATTATTATTTTTTGTCATTAAATATTTTGTTTGCAAATTCCTATTTTAACCCCCACATCAGAAAAGGCAAATTGTAGGTAGTTGGTACAAAGAAAAGGAAGAAATGCAATCAAAAGTCCATTTATTAGAAAAAGATAAGATCCACTCTTTTGCAAGCATTGAATGTTGAAGGCCTCTTCAAACTAAAAAGCTAAGATATTTTATGTGGTTTTTCTTTAAAACCATCCTACATACAGATCCAACCTCCAACTTTGGATAAGAAGATCATGTAATTAATTACTATTAACCTAAGATTATTTTGGTGATATATTTTATGTGGTGATTCTTTTTCAATTTAAATACTAATTTTATTTTATTTCTAACTTTTGATTTCTATATTTTCCTTTATTTGGTATACAACTAAATGAATTTCTTCAAATATAAAACCACAACTCTATATTAAAGATTTCTTATTGTGTATACAATTTTGCAAACAAGGACTAAAATGATCATTTTTGTTATAAGCTTTTTTAAGAGCAATTGGTGAAAAGAAAGGTATTTTAGTTGTGAAGCTTTGAGCTTAAACTTTCAGCATAGAGTGGTTTGAGCTATACAATATTTCAATTGAATTGTTGCATCTTGAAAGAGATAAACCAAAGAATAATGTTCTATCTGAATGGAGATTGTAAAGGAAATGTTTCAATTAAAGAATTGTTTAAAAAATATATTTAATCTAACTAAAAAAATGGTTAAGTTTCTCCAAAATAAAAATGTTAAAAAAATCAAAGCGAAGAATTTGATCCCTGTGGAGAAATTCGCGGGGATGGGGAATGAAATGAGGGGCGGGGATGGGTATGGGGAAGACTTCCTCATCCTTGCCCCGTCCTGTGGACATCTCTAGGTGCTTGGTATAAAGAAATTGAATACACACTACAAGGGCTTAAATCTTCTTAAAAGGAACTAAAATTCTTTACCTTAACCAAATTGTTTAGGTGTTTCTAGTTCTCCATCACAACTCAATGAGTTTATAGATAAATATTAATATTTTTCCAGTTTTTGATGTGACAATGAAACCAATAAAGGGATATAACAAAAAGAAAAAGAAAAAAGGTGGATGAGAAGGGATGGCAGCATTTACTTTGTACACAAGAGTTTTAGGCTGCAGTTTGCTTCAGCCTTTTATGGAACTAAACAGTTTTGTGGCCTACTGGTTTTGGCAAATAGTGACCATGTATATTTATTTTCAATTTTCAAATAATTGTATTATTTGTATGGTTTTGAAGGCTACAATGCATAGATTTTTGGATTTGTTCATGTGACATTTTGCAAGAAATGTATTGATAGCCCATTGGTTTGCATTTATTTTTATTTATGATGATGATAATAATAAAATTAAAAAAAAGTCCAAACTATGGTTTGCCAATTCCAAGGAATCCCCCCATTTTCAAGCTCAACCACTTGCATTAGCCAATATCCAATCCCCATCTCCTCTGCCTATGCTCATATTTTTAATATCATCAATCTTTCTGACTTAAATATGTATGGAATCTTTTCAATAATGTTGTTAATTGGTTGGGATTTTTTTATATATAGATATTCTTTGTGATCTAGGTCATATAAATCATTTTTTTCAAAATAATTTTTCATTCCAAAATTTCAATGTTTTTATCAAAGTGTTTAAGGGCAGGTTTGAAGGAACTTTGGACCATGAGATTTATAAATGTTTGTGTTTAGAGTGCATGGTTTGAAATTTTGGATTTGTTTGAGGGGACTCTATATTTGGATTTGGGTAATCTGTGCATGAAGCTTTTTGTTTTCTTTCTTTTTTTTTTTTTTTAATGAATGACTTCATTATATACATACGTTTATGTAATTTTATGACCTTAAGTTACTAATGTCTTAATGAGTTGAAACATTGTTTTTTTAGTACAACAATTATTGAAATGGGAGTTTGACTTTGACCCTTAGTGCATGCCAATCTCACTATAATAGAATTGGAGCATTGTTAAATTCTTGTTGGTTGGATTTTGTATAATTTATTTAGGCTATCTTTTCATTTTGTTTTTTTGAAAATTAAACTAATAAACACTACTTTCACCTATAAATTTCTTTCTTTTGTTATCTACTTCCTTTTCTTAAATAATTAAGATTTTTTTTAAAAAAATCTAATTTTGAGAAGTATTAATTTCACTGATTATTTAAATTTATTTTGTATGGTTGACAACCTTTCATTAACATTAGGAATAATTTTGAGGTATGTTTTCAAATTTAGCAAAATGAGCCAAACTATTTACAAATATATAAAAATTTCATTGTTTACCAACGAGTCTATTGCAATTTATCACTGATAGACAGTTACTTTTTTTTTATATTTATAAATAGTTTGATATTTTTTCTTTGATAATAGTTGTTTTCTTTTTATTAAAATATTTTTTCTCTCACGGTTAGACAGTTCATATCCTAGGTTATCATATTGTTTGTTTTATTTGTGTATGGCACATGCTAGTGATGCCCAAACAATATAGATAGGGTTTAAGAGAGGTGATGATAAAGTTTGTGATTGAGACAAAAACCTTCAACTTCACCTTATTTTGTTTCTTTCTATAATTACCAGCTCCCCATTTATTCACACCGATAACTTAATCATTTCAATTTTTTTAATACAAGTACGAGATGGAGAATCGAACATTCAACTTTTAAAAGGAGATGTCATACTAATTATCTATTACTGTTGAGCTAAGCTTACTTTGGCTAATCATTCCAACTTAAAACTCAAAAAATTTACTTCATTTCAATATAACTCAATTACTTAGAGATAAGTGATAATTTTTTTTCTATAAGTAAAAAATCGTGTATTGTTGCGTTAATATTCCGTTTGAAAGAAGTGTGAATTTAGCCTTATGTCGTGCTTATAATGTAAAGAAATTTCTCAATTAACACAAATTTTCCTATAACCCAAGTGCAAGATTTTAATAGGATTCCTGGAGAGTCCAGGGTCGAATGCAAGGATTTGAGAAAAATAAATGCTAAAACTTTGTCGATTTGGTACAATATTCTATATAAATAATGGGTGGAAAAACTTTACAGATGGACTAATTACAAATGAATATACAAAAGTGTGAAGATGGTTGGGTGAACATGGAGAGTGACAATGCGTGGAGAGTGGTGATGGTGAAAACGTAAGTACAAATACAGTCAAAACAACAAGCGTTGATAAGTGAAAAAATCAATGGAGAAAATAGGGTTGAGAAGAGTTCACTAACATTTTCTTAAATCATGCATAAGCAAGTGTTCATATCTGAAACTCTAAAATTGAGAACTCACTCTCGATGCTTCTAAGCCACATTTATTTTATCTCTAAAACGCATACAAAATTTTCTTTTAAACAAAAGACTAACTTTATCTTTAAAGCAAACTATTTTCTTATTTAAGATGAAATATTTAACCATTTACTCTCTCATGGTTAATTTACCTCAATCCCCGCAAGAACCCATTCCCCGTTAATTTCTGTGGGAGCGAGAGTGAGAGTGTGAGAGAGAGCGAGAAAGATAGAGTGATGTGAGGAAGGAAAGGATGCGAGAGCGAAACCATGGGTACCTGCAAGGCCTCTTCCTCGGGAAAAAAATAGACATTTCTAATTATTTGTATCCTAAGTTGTATCTATCTTTTAGCGGCTCACTCCAACCACACAGCAAATAAAATTAAAAAAATATTTAAGAAAAATGAAAAAAGAACTTGCCCTAAAACAAACTGTAATGGAACAATTAGGTGTACGGGCACAAAAATAAATAGTTGCTAACCCATCCAACTAACTTTTTTTTTCTTTCTATTTCAAAAGAATGTTTTCCATAAATTTGATTCATTTAACATATATTTTCAATTTATAATTGTTATCATCTTTGATTTCAATTACTTTTCAATCATGATTCCACTATATTGGTATATTGGTATTTTGCCCAACTAGTTTGAAAAACAAAGACAAATAACAAGGTAGCCTTTACCTTTTAAACTCACTAAGACATATCTACAAATAAAAATTTTCACGTCTTCTAGTGAATTAATCAAAAAGTAGGATAGTTTCATATGTGTTTATTTGATCCATATTTTCATTTAGAATATCACATTACACGAATTAAGGAGAAAAATCCAACTTAACAATTTATTTTTTCTAAAAAGAGAAATATTAAACCTCGAAGCTCTAACATAGCGTTTACTACTTTGCTTAAACAATAAAATACTTACATTTTCTTTTTCAAAAAATAAAATTAATTAGAATTTCAAACCCTAACACATTTGACTAGTTGAAATATACATATTAAAGAGGTGTGGACAATTAGGTTAATATCCAATGAAATGCCATGACTATACATTTAATCAAGTCTTATATGAGTTGCTTTTGATCCTCTCATCAAGGAGACATTCATTGCGTTATGTCCTATTGGTTTTAAAATTAGTTTTTGACTTTCCTTTTTTTTCTTTCCGAAATTTAATTTAAATTAAATGGGCTTTTGAAAAAAATCAAAATAATTAAAATAAAATAAAATATTTTTATACATTCTTCTTTTCTTATATTGAAGGTAAATACATGGGAAGTTATTAAAAAGAAAAAAAAAAAAAAAAAAGGTGTGAAATTAAGAAATGATATAATAAGGGTTGAAAATGGGAATTACATATCCTCAAATCCAAATTAAAAACTTGCTATACATATTGACCCCAAAGTTGCTATAAAACTTGGTGTGTGTGTGAGACTTTCATTTAAATTTGTCAATACTTTTTGTTGGGTGAGATTCAGAATTGAATTAAAATGGGATTTGTTGGGATATTGGTAATGGGATTTTTGTGTTTGTGCTCTTTGGTTCATGGCTATGGTGGACGCTGGATCAATGACGCTCATGCTACTTTCTATGGCGGCCCCGATGCTTCTGGTACTTTGGGTACGTAAACTAACTAATTAAACTCTCACTTCTTTTCCTTTATTAAAGATGCTGTTTCGATATTGTGTTTTATATATTCGTTAACTTTAGAAGTATAAAAACATGGTTTTCGACGTTTAAAATTAGAAGTTTCGACTCTATTTGATAATGATATCGTTTGGTTTTTTCTATCATGCTTGTATTATCTCACATTTTCTATTATGTTTTCATCTCTATGACTTGAATTTTTTAAATATCTCCTAAAATGTAAATAACAAAAAGAAAAATCTATAATTAAAAGTAGGGTTGTTAATTTCCAAGACAAAATAATCATTGAATATAAGTTAATGAAATTTTTATTGAATGTTTTTAAAATGCAAAATTTTATTAAACACAATTTTGAATATTAATTCATGTTTTATGTTTTTTTTTTTATCTCTCTTAAACTTTCTATCTTATCACGATATTACATTTTTTATCGACATATCGATATTTTTATTGATATTTTTCACATATTTTTAGAGTCAACATCAACATAAGAAGCAAATCGTGATTTTTGTCATATTGTAAAAAATTCATGAACATGGAAAAATAAATAATAAAATGTCACTAATGTAAATATGATTTAAGTGACAAACAATTTAACTTATTTAAATAGGCAGTGTATAATATTTATTTTTAAAAAAAAAATGGTGTAAAATTATTATTTACTATTATACATTTTTTGAATTTTTTTATTTTAATTATAATTTTAGTTCATTATGACATTTTCGTAAAATTTGAGACCTCAATTATTTTGATTGTGGAGATGGGTATTTTAAAGGTGGATGTTGATTGTGATTTTAATGGAATATTTGTGCAGGTGGGGCTTGTGGTTATGGGAATGTATATAGCGCGGACTATGGGATTAAAACGACGGCGTTGAGTCCAGCATTGTTCGACAATGGGTTGAGTTGTGGGGCTTGTTTTGAGGTTAGGTGTGTGAATAACCAAAAATGCCTTCCCGGCTCCGTCGTGGTCACCGCCACCAACTTCTGTCCTCCCGGCGGTTGGTGCGCCCCTTCCCTCCACCATTTTGATCTCTCTCAACCTGCCTTCCAAACCATCGCTCAATCCATCGCCGGGGTCGTCCCCGTTGCTTATCGAAGGTACGCCCTTTGTTAAGAATATGAATTATCGAATACAAAATTAATAGTTTAATCAGATTGGTTCCATCATCCTTTGATTTTTTAAAATTAATATATTAAATTTTTTAACTTGTTATCTACTCAGTAGAGGTGTTTTAAGAAACCAAATCAAATTTTGAAAGCTAAAAAAATTAGTTTTTAAAAATTTGTTTTTGTTTTTAAATTTACTTAATAATTCAACTACTTATTTATTAAACATGAAACCACGGTAAAGAAGTCATAAAAAAACAAAATCATTTTCAAAAACTAAATGATTACTAAATTGAGTCTTAGTTACAATAAACTGAATGGTTACCAAAAGAACTTTTGGTTTTTTTATTTTTTTGAAAATTAAGTTCATAAATTCTACTTCCATCGTTTTCATTTGTCATCTAACATTCTAATTTGTACAAGTGTTTTAAAGAATCAAGCCAATTTATAAGAAAACTAAAAACAAAAAGCTGTTTTTTAAATTTGGCTAATAACTCAAACAAAATTATAACAAAAAATTTCAAAAACCAAATGATTTTACCGAAAAACAGCCTTAGTTTTTATCTTTTATTTTTGAAAATTGTGTTAATTTTATCAAAATTTAGCTATAAATTCAAACGTTGACTTAAAAATATAAAAATTATTGTAAAGAAATGGTAAGCAAACAAACATAATTATTAAAAATAAATAAAATTATATAGTCATAGAAATAAGGTAGTAGAAACTCAGTTAAATTACAAGTTTAGTCTTGAAAGTTGAGATTTGTGTTTATTTATTTTCGAAAATAACTTTTAAAACTTGAGATCATATGTGTTAATATAAAACCCTAAACTTTAAAAAATATCCAATATTAGGTTATTTGACTTTCAATTTTATGAGCAGCTAATAAATCATAATTAAAATTTTACATCTAATGAAACCGAACGTGATTGTAGGGTTAAATGTGCAAGAAAGGGAGGAATAAAGTTCAGAATAGAAGGGAATCCAAACTTCAATTTGGTGCTAATAAGCAATGTGGGAGGCGCTGGAGACGTTCATGCAGTTTACATCAAAGGGGGAAGGAATGGTTGGAAGGCAATGGTTAGAAATTGGGGTCAAAATTGGCAAAGCAATGATAATCTTGTAGGACAGTCCCTTTCTTTTAAGGTCATTACTAGTGATGGTCACTCACTTGTGTCTTACAATGTTGCCCCTTCTAGTTGGTCCTTTGGACAAACCTTTGTTGGTAGACAGTTCCCTTAAAACACTTACTAAATCATATCATCATGGATTTCATAGTTTAATTATCACATGTTAATTCTAATGTATTGGACTTTTTAAATTGTTGATACGGTACGTATCTAGGTTTAGGATCGTAATATCCATTTACTCCAATCTCAATAGAAAAAAGTTATGTTTGAATGTTTTGACTTTAATTAGAGTTACTATTCTAAAATGTTTATCATTCAATCATTACCTAAACGGTAATGTAGCATAATGATTGATCAACTAAGATCATGTTTACTAGTCCATAATCAAAATTGTTGCATTGTAATGAATTTTTTTCATTATTCATAATTCATAAAATATTGTTAATTAGTTTTTCTGGGAAAATATTTAAATGGGTCTCATTTTTTATATTACCATTGATTGATTATGTTTATTGGGAAGTAAATGTAGTCTAAGTGATGATTTAGTACACTAATACAAAAGTAAGGTAACCAAATAAAATAAGATCGCCGAGCAAGAAATTTTGGTGGGATAAGGCAAGTGAAATTTTGTTTTAAACTATTTTATTAAAAATTTCACTAGGCGTTATTTCATCGAGGTGGTTTAACTCTATTCATGCTTCATTTTATCATGTCATGTCAAACGATTATGATGAGACTTTGTAATGTAATAGTGATTTAATTTAACAAGACTCAAAATATCTACATCTAAAATAATATGTTAGCATGGTTAGCCATCCATTATATCCCACGTGGTAAAATATTTCCCATTTTGTAGGAAGAATCAAGTTTCTATCATGGGCTAAAAGTTGGCCTACACTATCTTTCTTCAACCAACTGAAACAAAGATTTAGATTTAAGGATAGAGCAATGGACCCTAAGATAAAAGGATAAGGCTCTTTTGTTCCTATTGGTTCATCCAAAACTTCATAAAACTCATCTTAACCATCTGATCCTAAAGTATCATATTTTCTAACCCTTGATATCCATCAAACAAATCAACACCATAAATCTTAAATGCCATTACAAAGCCATGAACAAAGTACACTTCTTGAACTCAAACCAAAGCCAGGTTTTCTTCTACCATCATTCTTGCTCAAAAAATGGTAACTGTCACGACCCAGGCTTCGGCCGTTGTCTTCCGGCCATGCACGTCGAGATCGAGGTTTCTCTCGGGGTCTTCGGGAAAGTTTAACAGAGCTTTGTCTGTTAAGCCAACAACTTCTTCAGTTCTTAATTCTTTCAAAGTTGAGGCCAAGAAAGGAGAGTGGTTGCCAGGTTTGCCATCCCCAGCTTACCTTGATGGAAGGTATAAATTATTTCAAACATATGTAAGACATGTGGAAATAGAGATGTGAAATTAAACAATCAACTTAAACATTTCTGTATGCAGTCTGCCAGGTGACAATGGGTTTGATCCTCTGGGACTTGCAGAGGATCCTGAAAACTTGAGGTGGTATGTGCAAGCCGAGCTCGTGAATGGCCGATGGGCGATGCTCGGAGTTGCAGGTATGGTATTGCCTGAAGTCTTCACAAATTTCGGAATCATCAATGTACCGAAATGGTACGATGCAGGGAAAGCTGAGTATTTCGCATCGTCATCGACTCTCTTTGTGATTGAGTTCATTCTGTTCCATTATGTGGAAATCAGAAGATGGCAAGATATAAAGAACCCAGGAAGTGTAAACCAAGATCCCATTTTCAAGCAATACAGCTTGCCACCAAACGATGTTGGATATCCAGGGGGAATTTTCAACCCACTCAACTTTGAGCCAACTCTCGAGGCCAAGGAGAAGGAGATTGCTAATGGTAAATGTCTCAGAAACAAAACTAGCTAATCAAATTCCTCAATTATTACATGTACAATAATGTAGCTAATCAAGTTTTGATGATGTTCTACAGGAAGACTGGCAATGTTGGCATTCTTGGGATTCATCGTTCAACACAATGTGACTGGAAAAGGTCCATTTGACAACTTCTTGCAGCACATTTCAGACCCGTGGCACAACACTATAGTTCAAACACTAAGGGGGTAGGACAATAAAAATATGTGCAAGAATATGTGATCTGTGTGATTGTAGACATGGGAACTATCAGTGTACAGTAAGGTATGAATGTAATATAAGTCTGCAATTTGGTTTAACTGAGAAAGAAAGATTGTAATCATGTCGACTTCTTTAATTTCTCGAAACTTGATATAAAAAATATGAAAATTGCTTCCATGTTTTACAATAGCTCAATGTACAGCTAAAGAAACCAGAAAACCCCAAATATTTTACAGCTCTTCCATGAGGAGGGGGGAGTGGGGAGAAAGAAGAAAATCTAACCTAAAAAACCAACCTCTGATCTCGTATATCTTGGTATTTACAAGTCGAGGATATTGGTTAAACGGCAAAACGAGGAGCAGAAGATCATTCTGATCTCATTATATATCGAATACTTTTGTTTGGCAATTGCGAGAAGGATGCTATCCCAACAAAAATGCTGACCACATCAATCAAGAGGAACATTTCTTAAATCTGTTACCCTCTCCAATTACTGGTGAAATTTGATAGGAATCAATTTGGCTGCTGCAAGAGATAACAAAATCATTAATGAATTGAAACAACAAGAGAAGAGCTCATATCAAAATAATAGAGGGTAAGGAGTTGAAAACTGTGTATGATGTGCTACATAAAAAGATATGCCAGGTGAATCATAACACAAAACTTTGGAGCCGCAAAGTTTGAGTTTATCAAACGTTCATTGTTTTGGTGCATTAGAGATACGAATAGCTTGTATTAATTAAACAAAGATAGTAAATTAATGCTTTACCACAATTTTAAAGTTTTCGAAGTACAAATATAAACAAAAAGTGCAAATGGACTACACTAAGTTGTAGAAGGACCAGTTAAAAGAGAACCTACATGGTGATATGCATTGCTTTGGTACATTGGAATGCTACAAGGCCCTGGTATAGCAGCCCAAGGATACTGGTCATCATCATATAGAGATCTAGAGAGCTCCAACTTGCCATTTAGTTGAGTGTCCACACAAGTTGCATGCAAGTTCATCTCCATCTCAATTTTCAGTTTCTTTTCATCTTGGAAGCTGGAACCATCACATGTAGGGTATGGATATTGATCACCAAGTTGCAGTGTTGAGCAAGAAGTTCCACTTAATTCATTTAAAGCCCCATCACCTTGTGGCATGCTATCAACTTGACCAGAGATTCCAGCTTCAGTTTTGTTCCCAGGGTTGAAGAAACTGGGATAGCTTGGAAATGAGCATTCAACATCACTGCAGACATTCCCCATGTATATATTCAAGGGCACATAATCACCCACAAAAACAGAGATATAATACAGCATTTTTCGACTTCTGTCAACCGAAAACTATTTTATTTAAT
Source organism: Citrullus mucosospermus (assembly GCA_030954485.1). NCBI lineage: Eukaryota > Viridiplantae > Streptophyta > Magnoliopsida > Cucurbitales > Cucurbitaceae > Citrullus > Citrullus mucosospermus. The sequence goes on from CM062058.1 coordinate 25,775,272, forward strand.
CACACTACACACATTTTACATATATTGATTATGAAAAGAAGATATTCGCAAATTAATCCCATCCATTGAAGGCTCACCCTGGTTGCAGAAAGCTAGGCTCATTTGGTAAGGTGATCTGTTGAGTGCTATAGCTGGGAAGCCATAACAGAGGTTGAGTGCCTTGCATTTCGTCCATTAACAAAGGTAAGGACATTCCACCACCCGGATACTGTGGTAAATGGAAATATGTTGACTCTATCAAGATATACACAACATAAGCATGTTCGTAAAAATGAGTAGGAAAGGTATCGCTCTAACCTGGCCCGTGAAGTCCTGTGAGAGTAGTTGATGTCTTCTTAAATTTTCCTGCCAAATTTCAGAACCTGTTTTAAGTACCAGCAGCAATTGCTTTAAACAAATAACATAGAATCTTGAAAATAATAGGTTACAAGGAAAAGCCCATCCTCTGTCCTCAATGAATGCAATATAAAATAAGTTACCAATGCCAGAATGATGCAGCCAATGTGTTTTGATAAAAGTATCAAGCCAAGAGATAAATAAACATATCCTTAGACCAAAGGGATAAAATCATGGAGAAAAACAAACAATTGTTTTGATATATGCAACTATAACACATGTAACATACCTTGTGTAGACGTGTCTGGTTTAGGGACTCCCTTATTAGATCTTCCATCTGCTGAAGCTGCTCTATATTGTTGATACTATCAGGATTCCTCCAATAGCTGAAGGGATAAGAGGAACACTAGAAGATCAACATACAAACAGAATGATGTCCATGCCTGACACTAAACATGCATATGCTTGTGCCTATAGCAACAGCCCATAAGCACTTAGACTTCTTTTTGGCTCACAAACTGGTGGTTTCAGATTCTATCACTTCCGTCCAATTCTACTATCATCTGCCATATCCTATTTATGCTCCACCTCTACCCCTCTAGCCATCTCTCCGCTTGTAATAATCATTAGCCAAGAATTTTATGGATAAAGAAAAGCATCTACATGTAACATTTTATCATAGACTATAATTAAAGAAAAGGTTGTTTTCACCTGTGGGACTAGTAGACACTTGGTACAAAAGGATTAAATACCTAAAGGTGTTATCCCGTTACATCTTATCTTGTATGATCGGGGCCCTTTTCTTTAGTTTGGCTTCATTTGGTAGTTGAGTTTGATCCTATACCCCTTGTATTCTTTCATTTTTTTTCCTCAATGAAAGTTGAGTTGAAATGAAAAAAGACCCAAAATAAGAAAAGGCTATATACTTTAAAAATAAAAGCTCCAAAGGTGCACCTCAGTCTCTTATGCGCTTTGCCAATCTGATCTCGCAATACGGCAACTTCATTGGTCAATTCCTGCTGATAAATTATGCAAATTTAATAAAATGCACACAACTAATCTTGTTTTATGGAAACCAAAGATAAAAGAAAAAAGCTTGGTACCTCAAAATCTTGAGAGCTGCAAAGATATTGTAGGATAGGAGAAAAATGGAAAAGAAAAGTCAGATCCATTGTAATCGTCTTGAAATTCGGACAGAACGGAACAATACACATTTGATGGATATGGACTAATACCTTGAACCCACAAAATCATTTATGTTAACATCGTGGTCTAACTTCTTGAATGTTTTCTTTAGCACCTATATGCTCGAATATAACATACAAACAAATAAGTACATTTGTATACAAGGGATGAGAATTCAAAAGTATGCTGTACAACAAAAGCAGGCAGAAAAAAGAAAGGATAAAAGCTCTAAAGAAGGATTAAAAATAGAAAAGGAGACGTGCAGAGACTTACTTCAAGGCTTTCCATTTTCCTGTTCCAAACAGAATTGAATAAATTAGCTATCTATGCTAGCTTATTGCAGAAAAAGTTTGCAAAGGAATTGAGTCAAAATCACTCAGGACAGGCTCTCATACCTTTTTGCCCTCTCCTGTGGAGTCAATTCAGCAAATTTTGTAATGACCTCCTCGATGTTGCTGAAAAATTGAAGGTTCACATTGAGCATAAGACAGAAAATTAGCCCATTATCCTATCGAACTCTATTTTGTTGTGTGGTTTCTAATTCTCTTCAACATAAACCACATGAAAACTCGGATATAGACTCTCTTGTGGTGGTAGCTATAAATTATGCCTCATAAAACTTCTTTCGTCTCCCAGATACAAAGATAAATACCATAAATTACAGATTATAAACAATAGAAACTAAATGTCCCCGATACAAAATCGCCAATAGGATGATACTGATGAACCGATGGTTCATATTATCCAAATTCTCGTCTAATCAAGACTTTATATTAACAAGATTTACGGGCATCGAAGACATACCAATACTTCAACACAATATCGGGAGCTAAAACTAGAATCACCAACAATGTCGGGTTTGAATTCGTTCACTTTAAACATCCTATAATGGTGAATACAAGCAATAGGCGATAGCTTGTGGAATAAAGTACCTGCGTTCACCTTCATATAGCGCCGGCTTTCCACTTGGCGAAAACATGAGGAGAACGATATCAATATCGCAGAGTATAGCTAGCTCCCTTGCTTTCTTCATAATCCCATTTCTTCTCTTAGAGTAAGTCACTTGCCTGCTACCAGTGCTCTCTAATTTCTTTATTTTCAGCTTAACCCTTCCCATTATAAGATTTAAAGAAAAAAAAAATCGAAATGAAATCAACAAAGCCCTATCTCTATCCCCGTATTCATCCGAGAGATCAAGAGGTCATTCAAGTTCGGTAGGTAGGCATTAATGGGGTTCCCCTGTTTCCAAAAAAGAGGCGATGCAAGGAATGATAATCGACAGAGAAGTCTCAGAATGATGGAAAGGGAAATATGGGGAGAACCCAAGTGAGGAAATGGGAAAAAATGGAAGATTGAGAGAACCCAAGTGAGGGAAATGGAAAAGAAAGTAAAGGGAAGGAAGATCAAAGAAAAAGGGGAGAACCCAAGTGAGGAAAAAGGAAAAGAAAGTAAAGGTACGATATGAATCGCACCGAGAAGGGGGAAGTGAATGAAGAAGAAGAAGAAGAAGAAGAAGAAGAAGAAGAAGAAGAAGAGGAAGAGGGAGGAAGTTAAAAGGGAAGGGACTGGCGGAAAGGAAGAATGGCGGGCAGCAAAACAGGAAAGCCAAAGCCAAAGGCATTCATTCAATGCTCTGCTTACAAGATCGCACGAAAGGTCAGCCTAAGATTTCGGCTGTGAAAATTAGAGCAACCAATCAGCAAAATTTGTTTATTTTTCAACCCCTCTGCCTCCTTCCTTTTCTCTTTTTCAATCCTTATTGATAATCATAATCCCTCTTTTTTTTCCTTTTTCTTCATTCCAAAAAGAATCTACGCACTTTCACTACTTTCTTACATCCATTGCCATATCCAATCAAAATAATACATTCATTACTAAAATAATCTTATACAATTCAATAGGTTTTATTTAAATTTTAATTCAACTCCTACAATATTAAATACTACATAAGTCATCACTAGTATAAATTAAACCTATTTTCGATCCTTTTTCAAACCCATAACCGTTCGTGAGGTTAAACATACTGACTAACCAAATTTACGTTACATCATGCTTAAATAATTTTTGTTTTACAAAAAAACAATAGTGACTATAAAATTTAAAATTAAAAAAATAAAAAAATAAAAAAAACTATAGTAAAAGGATATATATGGTTGTTTTCAAATATAAGAAAATGAACCAAAATATTTACAAATATAGCAAAATTTCACATATATAATAGTCTATCACGATCTATCGCAAATAGACTGTGATATTTTGTTATTATTTGTAAATATTTCTAGCAATTTTGTCATCTAAATTAATTTTCATATATATAATAGTAGCTAGAATAATGTCGTGAAATTAAAATCGAAACTTCTCAAACTAAAAAGAATGGAAATATGGAGAACATAGTGTTGGTTGAAGAATAATGGGAAAAACTTTCTATAGTAGTAGATGATGAAAATGTTGCTAATCTTTTAGAATCTCCAAATTTCAAAAGGGATGTTTTCAAAAATAGAAAAATTGTTGAAAATAATTACAAATATAGTAAAATTTCACTTTATATCTATGACGCAAACCCAGATAAACGCTGATAGATGTGTCCATCACAAATAAAAAGTGAAATTTTGCTATATTTGTAAATAGTTTGATATTTTTTCTATTTGAAATAATTTTTCTTCTCAAAATCTTATTAATTATTTTAGTAAAAATGATTAAATTGTTGAAAAAGTAAAAAACAACAATTTTCATATTCTTCACTAAAAATACAACATTTTTCTTGTTCCAACACTTAAGATTTCATGTACTTATTATGGGCGGTCATTATTTATTTAGTTCTTATTGATAATTAATTAATTATTTTCAATAGCATATGTTGTTAATATATAGTTTATAAATTAAAGGAAGGATATAATAGATGAATGTTGTATTTTTTTTTTTCACATCCTCCCTTTAATATATAATGTAGAATTTGGAAAATAGATATAGAAAACCAACGGAAATCATTTTGTTTTGATGGAATAAACCTATTGGTTCAGACACGTTAATTCAATTTTGTTAATTCTATGATCAAATTTTATTTTATTTCACTTTCAGACAAGTTTTGTTATGCAAGTTGGATTCTTTTTCATCAAAATAATAATAATAATAATAATAATAAAATAAGAAAAGAAAAAAAAAAATTGTTTGCATCACTCTCAAATCAAAGTCGATATTGGCCAAAGAGGGAAGAAAGATAGAGGGAAATACATCGATATTCAAATTTGAAGGGCCAACTTTGAGGACAGAAAAAAGAAAAATTATATTTAAAATAGAAAAAATATATATATATATATTGTTCCATCCAAAATGAGCTAAAGAGAGAAGCAACTATTTATTTCGCCCGTTTTCGAGTAAGATTGATCTTACAATTTTAGTACAATAAAGCGTTTACTACAATATCGTTCTTGCATTTTCCATGATTCCATCTAATAAAAAAATAAAGATACCCTACCTACCTAGAATATCCATTTTCACACATTGAACAGTTACTTGGTGACATTAAAAGAGCAAGTTATCAGACTCTTTTTTAACTTGAAATGAAAATTTCCATTGAATTGATTCCAAGATTAATATAAATGAGCGGTATGTCAAATTTATCATTTGGGGTGAAATAATCATATAGCAAAATTACTTGTTATAATGCTATGTCCAAGACTTTGTCAAGCTTATTATATTGAGATACACAACCTGCAGCTGTTTCCAATTCTTGCTCTGTCAGCATCCTTGTTGTGGGACTATAGTTTCCAGTCAAAGAATATTCACATTCTTTTAATTGCTTTAAATTTGTAGCAAACTGAGTTTCAATTGCTTCTATTGTTTTGTCAATAAATACCTGTCTTGGCATGTAGTCCTTCAAGCTGCATAAAAATTCCAAATGGCTCCTTGCCTGAAACATATAAATGTTTGCCAGTAAGCTCTAATTTTGCATTTTGTTGCAAATAAAATGTTGTGTTTTGCAATTAGTACAAATATACTTAGAAAACCAACATAAGGAATTAGAAAGAATCTCTGTCAATATCGAACACTCTGTTACTCCATCCATACATTCATTTACCAAATTAAAGCTGCATCTGATATAACAACATTAACCATGTCAATTATCATATTATGACTAAATGGCATGTCAACATGTGTTTTAGTCTTCCACTTTCTCCAACCTGTTGTAAGTTGTAACAAGAATGATGGTCCAAAGGACCCAAACAACTCAGGCTAGGTTACAAACTTCTTCAAAGATCTATAAGAAATTGTAGAAAGACTTCAAATTTCTAGATCATGGAGCTACGTTGCTTCTACAATTAGTTTAGGTTGCACCAATAACTTTTTTTAAGGTGTGCTCAAGCCAGCTTCCACACGTCTCAATTAATCTCACAAGATGATAACATAACCTTAGGTGGTCACCACAATTTGAACTCATTCTCTATAAACACTTTACTATTTACCATGGTCATTATTAGTTATTACTCAATAGACTGGTTCATTGTGGCAATCAAATAACTCCATTATATTCTTTATTCTCTTTACAACTTGTCAAAAATAATTGGCTCAAGTCTTAAGAATATTACCGTTGTTTTGCATAAGTTAAAATAGCAGGTTGAACTATATATTACATTCAATTCAGGTTCAGGTGTGAAAACATGCTATCATTTTCACTATTTCGAGTTCGAACATGGTTTTTAAGATATCTACATTGACAGCCTTGGAGTGAAGCTACAGGATCTACCTCCACCACGACGGCTGTCAAACAACATTGCTCTTGGTGAGCTTACTGACCATTCACAACCGATGTGTGACTGGCTAATTAGCCACCGTGCATGCTATCATTTTCACAATTCTTTTACACAATCTTAAAATATACAGCCATAACAATTTGAACCATCCCAATCAAACTATTACATGGTTCAGGTTGGGCTGGGCATCACCTAAATTAGGTCTAATTTTGGTTGGAAAAATATGCTAACTCAACATTTAGATTGGGTCCCAAAGGTTTTTCACTAAACCCAACACAGATATTCCTAATTGCAACCTTAATAGTTAAGACAAGCTTAGGAGACACTAGACACAGATATGGCAATTGTCAAGGAACTTCTTAATCACAGCAAAGGTGATAGCTTAATATTTAGGATGAACTAACAGAGAGATAATATGATTAGTAGGAATCAAAAGAATAATTTAATTGTCTCGAAACTGTTAGATATACTTGCATTTTGAATTGCAGTAGTAAGGCTCGATCATGGAAAAATAAGCGGATGAAATGTGAAATCAGTTTAAAAAGAAAGGAAAAAAAATGCAAGGAACAGTACAGTACAATATACCTCACGGTAATCAGGAACCCGTTTTGGATGTTTCAGATATGTCATATTCCTAACCTCATAGTCCCACAGAAAAGATGTATGGTGGATCCATCGGCTTTTAGTAATGGACTGAGCATTGCCACCAAACTTGCGGTTACCAAAGACATAATCTTAGTTAAAAAAAAACAAAAGGTCAATGCCCAAGCATTTAATCTTATACATAATTGAATGCACAAGAAGTTATATGAATAAGTTGAAATGGCGTCTCTTCTAAACTGCACAATCTACCTACCATTTTCCCGAAGATGAAAATCAGTTCCTTGGAATACTTTATTATATAATAGACTACTCCAGGACATAATAGGTTGAGGAAATGGTTTTAGTCCGGAAACAGCATCTTTATTACATATGAAGGTGACAAATACTGTGTTGTGATCAACAATAACAGTTCCACCCCCTGTGAACCTTCTGATGACCGGAATTTGATCCCCTAACACAGATTTGATGTCAAGGAGCTCATCAGGTTTCCTGTGCAGAATTCAAAAATCTTCAGAATGAATTAACTAAAGGAAAAAACAAAAGAAGAGATCAGATGACCCTGAATTAGGAGTACCCACTACTCAAGACTAACACAACCATCCAAATTGCTAATCAGATCTTATTACTATCATCAAGTTGTTACTAATCCATATCAAAAGGAGACTTCATGTAAAAAAAGTTCAATTGGTTTCTCTTTAACTGATCTATACAGCCAGAAGGAATTGAAAGAGCAACTCTTCTACATCCAGCAACAGTTCATAAATTGAGCTTTTTGTTTATAGAAACAAAATTTTTCAACGATTTGGTGAAAAGTTACAACAAAATAATACCCAATTTTTGTGAGCCATAAAGAGGTGAATTGACAAAAAGAATTAAAGAGGGAACACCAAAATGTACAATGAATCTCAGTCAAATTGTAAACCTCATTCCAACTTGTAGTGAGAGATTCAATAATTTCATAAAGACAGTTTCACTTAACAGCATGATTCAATGGTTCATTAAAAGTATTTGCACAGATATTTGAATATAGCATTTACGGATCATCAAACTATGACATATAAGTTCGATAGTCACTATATCATTATGAGCACCATAAAACTCAAATCATCCAGAGAAAAAAGAAAAATAAAGGCTTCCAATAAATAGCGACATAAGACATGCAGAATTAGAAGTATAACTACATATTATTGTATGTACCCAGAAACGCCCATCACAACAGTTGGATTATCTGTTCCATCATTTATGATACACCAATTATCAGATGAGTTTCGAAGTAGGCGCTCTTCCAATTGTAGTTGCTGCAGAATAGGAAAACCTTTCAACCTCACAAGATTGATCAAAGGATGCCCAATGTTTCTTGTTTGATACATGGTCATTGGAAAGAAAAAAAAAATAATAATAAGATCCCTTTTCTTCTCCTACTTCCAAAACAAGAAATCGACTTCAATTAAGCTGCCCTAACTCCCTGCACCACTAAGAGCATGGACAACATCTGGGAACAGTTAGAATGGAGATGAATATTAGCCGCTCCAGGATACTGCTGGGCAAAGATGGAATAATATAATGCAGTAGACAAAAACAATGGAAGTAGGAGAAAAAAAAGAACAGCCAATGAGAACTACAAGGCGAAGGAAGGATGGAAGAAATTTGAAAAATGAATCTTACCACAAGAGCAGATTGAGTTCGTAGTAGCCACATCATCATACTAGAAAAATACTCCCAGCAAACAGGAAAAACAGATCCATTCCAGAAATTCTCGAAAACCAGACCAAATCGATTAACTGAAAGAAAAATAAATTGCTAAATTGGCAGCAACAAACAAATCGAATTTCGATTATCGTGCACGAAGAGTAATCGGATTCTGAGCAAGGGAGTGGCTTTACAGAAAACTAGTACTTAAAGAACCGGTGGAATGCAGATGGCGGAGACTAAGAATGATCTTCCGGTGCAAAAATAGGGCCGGACAGCCAAAAATCAATGCAACCATGTAATTGATGATACTACGAAAACGAAGATCAGAATCTGCGAGATTTTTGTGCCCTAATTGCGTTGGGCATAGATGGAACTTTCCGACCGATTTCGCGGGAGTAGAAGAAGAGAAAGCTGCCCACTTTTTTTTTTTTTTTCTCAAGTTGATTTTTCTTTAAAATACAACAAATACACATGATGTTCAATTCATCATTCCTTTTAATATTTATGGTATCAAATAAAATAAATTTTTTTTCCTCATATATATTAATAAATAAATATTTTTGTTCATAATTATGAACTTGATTCTACTAAGGTTTATTATAACTTACATCTAAGTATCATTAATTTTCTTTTAAACAACTTTAAGTCTATAATGAAATGAGTAGTAAGAGTATACACAGATTGAATTTGAGTTGGTCGAATTGGCTACTGAATAGATACCCAATCCAATGCGTTGGTTGGGTTGTCGGATTGTGGGTGTGTTTTTTTTCTTTTCCCCTATTGTTTAGTAAAACACATTGGCATATCCATAAAATATTGATCCAAGAAGAAAAAGTATAAAATACATTGATCCAAAATAAAAGTATAAAATAGTTTTTAACCCTAACTTAAACTTATAATATATATACATATAGATATATATACACACATATATCCATACATATATATATATATATATATATATATATATATATAAATTTATAATATTAATATTAAAAATTCTGGTTGGATTGGGTCAATTCGAATTTTTCAAAATTGCAACTTGAGACCCAACCCAACCCAAAAAATAAAAATAAAAATTTAACTCAACCCAACCCAAATTTTAAACTAACCCAACCCAACCCTTATTATTCAGGTAAGGTAGTCTGAGTTGTTCGGGTTGTCGCGTCATTTGAACACCCCCATAAATGATGAAATTGTTTCATATTTGGTCTAAGTCTTAGATAATAATTTTATTAAGTAGCTGTCACTTTGGTCCCTGCAAATCAAATATTCATTACTCATTCACGATTAAATTTGAGTGGTATATGATTATCGTTTGAAATATTTATGTTCTCCGTTATCGAATTATCAAAATAAGTCCTCCCATCTTATCTATATATTGTACATTTTAGTTTATTACACAAATATAATCCTCTAGTATGTAAGCTATTTTAAAATCTTATTAGAAACCTTGAATTTGCATGTTTTGGGTAATATAATATTGCAAATAAAAATAAGTAAAACTACTAACTATTGAATAATTAATAAATTATAGTTTACAAGGGTTTAGGCATAAACTCGAACAAGTATAATAGGAAAAAAAAAAAAAAAAAAAAAAAAGAAAACAAAGTATAATAGCAATTTTATATTGTTTTTGACCCAAAGCAATTTTATATTGTTAAATGCATGAGATATAATGTTATTAACGTGCATAAAAGGGTATAAATGAGTGCAAAGCTGACCCACAGTCATGGGTGCAACCTACGCTCACTCAAAATTTTCCTTCCAATAATTGGAACAGTAATACACCGGATGAAGATTTTTCCCCTTATTTTTTAAGGTTATCTGAATGAATTAATCACTCTTTTTTATTAAAGGATAAATTAAATGATTAATTATTGGTAGAAAATTACTATTTAGAATAAGGCTTTTTTCAAATATAGTAAACAAAAAATCAAAATATTTACAAATGTAGCAAAATTTCACTGTCTATCACAATCTATCCTATATTTTGCTATTAGTTATAGATATTTTCAGCAGTTTTGTCATTTAAGATAATTTCACTTTAGAATATGTAGAAATACCTTTTTTTTTTTTTTTTAAATGCAATATGAAGTGGATAAATTCGAAACACATACTTCTTGTTCATTAGTACATGAGGTATGCTATGGTAACTTAGGGCAAAAAAAATAATATTTCATTTAGTCAAAATAATATATATTAAAAAAACAAAAGATAAGTAGTGACAATTAAAATTTTCTCATACTTTGATCTTATTATTAGATAATAGTGAACATAATTCAAACATTAATTGATATATTCTCTTTAGAAATTTGATTCCTCATATAATAATAATAAAAAAAAAAGAATGAAGAAATTTTTTTATTTAAGTGAAGTAGAGTAGAAATAGAAGTTTTTCAAAGCAACATTTCTCTTTCATTACTCCTCCTTAACCTTTCCTAGTACAAAAAGGTAACAAATAGTTTTAAAAATGTACATAATTTTACCAATTTGTTTTAAAAATAAATAAATAAAAATCCTAACATAGATTTAGCTCACTAGCAAATTTAAAACAGTATGAGAGTTGATTGAGTGAACCCGTAATTGAATATTTAAATTACAAGTAGAAGTATGTATTGTCAATTATAAAAATAAATAAATAAATCAGCTGCCAAACTCGAAACTGAGCAGTGAGCATTAGTAATGTTCGTTTTTGTCATAGATAATTTCTTAGTTCAACAACAGTTTCCTCACGCATTCCCGAGGAGCATTTCGAACAAAAAAGACTTAAAAGAAAAAACTTGAGAAAAATTCAAGAACATCAAACAAGACGTTTGAGAATGTTCTTGTAACAAATGGTCCTTCTTCAAGTGAGTCTCTTAATTAAATGCATCCCTAAAACGTTTATTTTCGAAGTCCAATTTACATATGGGAACACACTTACTTTAAAAACACGCCTATTATCCACAAAAGCTCTGTTCAACAAGCTTAGCAAAGTCTTCAAAATCTAAACGCCCATCTCCATTATTGTCAAACCCACTTATCATTCTCCTGCATTGATCAACTTCTGAAGCCACTGCAAATCCCATGCCACACAACACTTTCTTCAAGTCCTCTGCATCAATAAACCCATCACCATTCTCATCAAACAAATCAAAAGCCTCCTTAACTTCCCCCAAACTCAATTCTTCCTCAAATAGCCCCTCAATCTCAGCATTATTACTTTCCCTGTTGTTATACTCATGATCAAGTGCCTCCATCATAGTTTTCACATCTTCAATCGATAGTTTCAGTTCCTGTGTGTCATTAACGGGCATGCCCACAATTTCTGTGTAGCAATGTCCCACATGGGCATTTGGTCGAACACTTGGTGTGCATGTCGCATCAACCGCCTCAAGGCGTTTGATGATGTTGCGGTGGGCAGCCCATGAATTCCACAGATAAAAAAGGAACGCGGCACAGAGTATGAAAATGTATAAAAAACCTGAAAAGAAACGTTCAAGTACGAAATTGAGAAAAATGAGAAACAAAATCTGGAAAACTGAAATGGGGCTAGCATTATCAAGCTCATCAATGGGTGCCATTTTCGAAAGAGTGAAAGAAGAAATAGTAGATATATCTATAATTGAGTAGTAAGCAGCAGACAATAGAAGAATTCCCATGGGGTAGCAATTTATATGGACTTAAAAAATGAAGACTTTGAGAATATTTGTATTGGGGTCAAGCCTTACATTGATTAAACTTCTGAAGTAATTGGTTCGGCTCGCGTGTTGCGGAATTGACAGTGAAACTTTCGAGGAAATTAGAAGATTAAAATCCGGAAATGGAGGAGTGAAAGCAATGACTTTATTTTGTCTTTCGTTATGAGCTTTCTTCGGAAGGAAATAAGTTTTATGAAGTTCTGAGAAGTTTCGATATCATCTTCTTGAGTCTTCTCTTGAACTTCGTCTCTGCCACGGCCAAGGGTTCTACTTTTAGTGGATCTTGTCTTTCATTGAAGTTTTTTTAGGTTAAAAACTTCAAATAGTGCCCTCCCAAGTCAATTTATGTCTTTTTTTTTTTTTTTCATTTCCTTCTCATTTTATTTATGTACTTTTTAGTTTATTATTATAATGGAGTCTCAACAATGTAAAAGTGAGAATAACAATACTTACTACTTAGTGTAGTCTAGGCTGCACCTAAGTCTCATGCTCTCCTTCTTTTCATTTTTTATTGTTTTAAAACAGAAACATGTTGCACCCAAATTTTTCCAAACAAGAATGCTTCAACAAGCTAAGATTTGACTTCAAATTAAGATATGGAGGCACAAAACCTACATCCAGTACGAATATCATTCACCTAACAAATTAAGTGGATCAACCTGACTTTGATCTCTTAGCATTTGCTAAACTCAACTAAACTATAAGTTGGAGACCTTCTAAATATGGGTATAGCACATGTTACTATGAGAGTAAATTTAAGCTCAAGAATTAAAAAAAATTGAATATCGTGTTGCACCTATTTATTATGCATCCCACTACACACGATTTGATAATTTTTTTAAAAAAGAAATTCTACTATATATAAAAAAGAGGTCGGATGGAGGTTCTACCTAATCATTGCTCTTTTAAGCTTACATCACAATCCCAAATCTCAAATGAAGATTTAGAATTTGAATTTAATATATTAGAAATTATCTCTAGGATGTAACAAATGATAATAAAGTGAGATCTCTCTTAGTATACTAATGTGGTTTAAAATAAATGAACGCGGAAATTAGGAATGTGAAAGCCGAATAAATTGTTTAAAATAAATTGATTTTCATTAAATTAGCTAGTTCTAAGAGTTCTTCAAAATATATATATATATATATATTTTTTTTTTTTTCCTTTTCTGGTGAAATCATTGGAAAGGGAATGAATTGTAATACTTATTTAAAATTTGGTTCGAAATGAATGAATTTGGAAGTTATGAAAATAGATACAATATGTAAATTTAAAAATAAACTAATTTTTTCTTCGATAATTAATAACTACTGAGAGTATTTTAAATATAAAAAAATGAGTCAAAATATATATAAATATCATAAAATATGATTGTCTATCATTAATATAGACCCAAACATATTACTATCATTTATTATTTCTATTAGTCATATACAACGATAGACGCTGATAGATTTTTATTAATGTCTATCATCGATAGACGTTGAAATTTTATTATATTTAAAAATTATTTTAATAGTTTTATTATTTAAAATGATTATCCTAGCAACTATTCTTACCATGAAGATGCAATTTTTAGCAATAAAAAAAAGGATATTTTGGTACATTCGAAGTCGTATTATTTTGTAGTTCGTTTAATTCTCTAATCATGATTTGTCGTGAATTTTCATTTTGTTTTCTTTTAAATGTTTTTTAAGTTTTTGTTGGTAGATAAAGCGAAGTATTAAAAAAAAAAAAAAATGTCTGCCTTTTTTTTCTTTAAGGAAATTTCCTAGAAAACATGTTTAAAGGTTGGGGAAGGTCTTTTTCACCTTTTTCGGTGCGTTTTATTAGTTTTCATCCTCAGCTTCTTTATTTTATTTGAAAATATTATATCTGAGTAACAAATTCAAATTTAGAGGTCACTTGTGATAAAAATTAATAATAAATAAATTACCCTAAAGTTTGTTTTTTTTTCTTTTTTTTCTCTAATTTGAAGTTAAAAGAGAAAAGATTTGCTTGTGTTATAAATTTTGGAAGAAAATAGGAATACGAATGTCTAGAAATTAGAATATTAAAATTAAATAAATAATAAAAAAAGAAAAATAAAATTTATGGAAATTAAAAATAGGAATTTCTTCTCCAATATTTTTTTTTATTTCTCACCAAGTCGACACTCTTTCAAATTCACCGTAGGTCACTATTTATAGACAATTTGACAAATAGAATACTAATTACATGGACATTAATAATGTCTAAGTATAAGACAAATGGATAACACACAGGAAAATGGAGAAGTGGTGTTTAGTTTTGGGACATAAAGCACAAGCATCTACATTACACTTGATTACAATATTTTATAATAGTTTTCTCTATTTCTAATTATTTTCATAATACTTTTTTAAAGAAATATCATAATAGAAAAAGAAAAGCGTGGCGCGGGAAATGCCGTATCAATTCCATCTTATAGAGACTTAAGATTAAAAAAAAAAAGAAAAAAGAATTTAGGATGCGTGGCAATTTAAGAATACATTATTGCAAGCATGTCGCCTACATTTTATATTTTTGCATATATGACATTTTTTAAAATCCTATTTCCAATTTATTTTCTATTCCCAAATTGCCCATATTGGAATTGGCCTCATCTTCTTCCCTTCCTTCTCCAACCCTGCCGACCCCATGGCTTCCGGCATGGTGGAGACGCCGACGGTGGATGCATCCACGGATTATACCATTCCTCATGGCTTCCGTGGAAAGCAAGGTATTTCAGAGTCTCCCTTTGCCTTAAAAATCACATTGGTTTAAGTACGTGTGCTTCATTTTATAAACATGATATTTCAAATATTTTAATAATATATCAAATTATAATATGTGAGCATACAATACATCAATGGATAAATAAATCAGGTAAGACATGAATATATAAGCAACATATTTATTATCAATCGACATTCCAAGTGTATTAATATTATATTACATATCAATCAACTTTTAAGTCTATCGATAGTATATCAACAATATATCAATATATATCAAACAACTTCAAAGAATGTTAATAGTGTATCATCTAGTCATTGTTTAATTCTAATAAGATCCCAAAATTAGAAATACACGTTCAATAGATATTATATAGAAAATATATCACTTAAATAATTAATATACTTAAAACAAAGTATATTAATAATATATCATCTATATATACTCAACATAACCACCCTCAAATTATGGAGTTGTTACAATCACACCCTTCAACTTTCAATTAGATCAATTATACGGTATAGTTTGTTAAGGGTCGCAATTAGTTTTTAAATTAATAATTACGATTTGAGCATTTTAAAATTCAAAAAAAAAAAAAAAAAAAAAGAAAAAAAAATTAAAAAAAGAAATCTCTCTCGTCTCACAATCCCTTCCTCTCCCCCTCTCTCTTCTCCCTCCACCTTCCCTCCCCATTTCATCTTCATCTTCCTCCACCATGATCAACAACCCGAAGGGCATTAGTAATGGAATCTGCAATTTGCATTCTTACATCCACCTCCGAAACCTCATCGAAGCTCTTAGGTTTGTGGATGAGGTTGTTGAGTTGAGTTTTTGGGCAAGAAGAGTTGAAGAGGTTGAGAGTGGAAGTGGGGTGATTGTGATGGTCCTCGTTTCTAGTCCATTTTTCAGCCCACCGAAGAGGTCATGATGGAAGGGGGAAGGGAAATCAGAAAAACAGAATCAGAGAGAAACTCAAAGAAGAAAGAAGGTATTGGAGTGAAATGGAGGAGGAAGAAGAGGAAGGAGGGACGACAGACAGTGGTTAGATAAGGTGGGAAAATGATGTGGCAGCTTCATTAGAGAGAGAGAAAGGGGTTTTTGTTTACTAAGTTAAGAGAGAGAAAACAATGGAAGAGAAGAGAGAGAGAAAGAGAGTTACTTTCTGGTGATTTGTAAAAAAAAAAAAAAATGGAAAAAAAGGTGTGATTTTTAATTGAATTCCGTGTTACCCAGTGGTTGTTGGTGGCCAATTGGAAACAGAAAATTGGTTTATTTGTTTTTCAGAGAGGAGAAGGGGAAGATGAAGATGGGGAGAGAAGAGAGAGGAGAGAGAAAGGGAGGTGAGATGAGAGAGAATCTTTATTTTTATTTTTATTTTTTAAAATTTAAAACATCCGATCATACCTATAGTTAAGGAGTGGTTTATGCAATTTTCCCATTAATTAATGTACTTCATATTGAATATATCATCAATACACTATTGTATTGGTATGCCTAAAATGAGGTATATCAATAGATGGAGGATATTTTGGACTTTTATCTTCTTATTGTCTGGGTTGAACCCTAGTTTTGCTAAATCTTCAAAATAAAAAAAAGTAAAGACATGCTTGTAAAATTTAATTCTATTTTTTTGCTATCCATGTAAGTCTCTAAAAAAATGTTGTTTTCCAATATAGTAAAATGAGTCAAAATATTTATAAATATACCAAAATGTCAATTCTATCACTAATGGACAATTATTAGACTACTATCATCTGTCACTGTTTATTAGTGATACACTAATAGATATCTATCAGTGTTTATCGTTGTCTATCAATGATAGACACTAACATTTTGTTATATTTGTAAATATCAAACAGTTTTGCCATTTAAAACAATTAAAAAAAAACTAACAAAACTTTTAAAATTACAAATTTAGTATTTAAATTATTGATTTTTTTAATTCATAAATCTACTCGACACAAAATTAAAGGTTTAGAAATCTATTAGAGATAAAATTTAAATTTATATCTAAAAATAATTTAAAATCTATTAGGTATCTATTACAAAATTAGAAGTCTGTAGGCCTATTATTAGACTTCTTTAGAGTTGATAGATGCAAACTTCAAAATTCTAACAACTAAATTTGCAATTTAATAATAGCTTGTTCCACTTTATCCCAATGTTATCTTTTCTTTTACACCAAAAAAAAAAAAAAAAAAAAATCTTATTGGGCAATTACTTGGGCTACACAAATATAGGTGCATCCCAAGCAACACTTAAGTTTTTCATTTTTTTTTTTTTTTTGGTAGTATTTTGCGTTTCGTGGTCGGGTCTTCACAATTGTTGAGGAACTTGTACCTATTTGTCGACTAGCTTTTTGTGCATTACTTTTCTGTATTAAAATAAAAAAAGAAAAAAAAGAAAAAAAAAACGTACATTTTGGCTAAGAAAAAAATGAAAATTTAACTTTCAACTTGATAAGTTGTATTAAGTATTGTAATTATATATATAAAAAAAATCTTTTTTATTTTCAAGTTGATATTACAAGCACTATGTAAATCTAACTATATTCATTTCAACAAAAAAGGAGAAACATTTAACAAAAGGCAATCAAATATATATATATATATTAAGAACACTTTTAAACACTTTTAAAGTTTAAGAACTTATTAGATACGCAATAAAAGTTCATTGGACCTATTAGACACCTATAATTTAATCTACCATAAAATACTTTTTTTCAACAAAACCTATATTTTTGGAGTTCGAGTTCCTTTCTAATTTATTTGCTATACAATATAAGATATTTTCACCTATTATACACTTGTGATAATTAAGACATCTATTTTGAAGTTTAGATTTGAATCTGATAACTCTTTTTATTTTGATGGTAAAATTAAAATATCTGTAGTTAAGAAAATTCACTTAACTTTTAGGTGTCACTGAATTTGTATTTTGGGGAAGAGATCACTTGTAAAACAATCAAAATTACACATCAGTGTGATGCTTGCCACAGACACTTCAATGACTAAATTCCCAGGAAAGGATAGTGTAAGCATTTTAGGAAAGAAAATAACCTTACCATAGTTATCATATTCTATATATAAAGGGTTAAACCTAGGGTTTCCTTCGTTCTTTCATGAGTCGAAATTGAGAAGGCTAGATCCGGCCACACAGAGTGCCAAATAGGGGTCTCGCAAATATAGGCCCCAAAAAAAGGGGCAAGCTAGCCTCAACCTTGGCCTCCGAAGATGAGGCAACCTAATTATCTTGCCCACTCTTTATTGGTACTTCTTCTAAACCCTTGTCTTGCCTGTCTTAAATCCATTAACGATGAGACAATTTTATTGGTTTTACTATCAAATTTTGACCTATTCTCTTGGTCTTTCTCAAATAGTCCAAAATTATTACCTATAACAATATATGAGTAACTTAATGAATTCTCAATAGAATGAATAGACGAAACTACAAATAGTTATAACTATTTGCATGTGAATAATATAAACATATTATTGTTGTGAAGATTATTATATACCCCTATTTCAAAAACATTCCACACCTTGAGATTATATTGGCATCATATTTCTAACTCCATTTCTTGCATATAAACGACTAGCTCTATCTTCGATATCATCTTTCTTTGAAGTCAATTCTTGATTAAAATAATATTTTTCATTATTTAACAAAAGAAATTTTCATGACATCTTCAAATGATGTCATATATTAAAATAAATCTAACATCGAAGACAGAATTTGGTAAATTACGACAATTATAAATATATTTTCTAGAAATCAAACACGTTGATACCACATCAAAAAGACGATAGACGATAGGAGCAAATGACAAAGTATTAAAAAAAAATGTTAATTACTTATCAAACTATACACAAACATGTATCCTCCATTTGTCCACACAAAGAATTAAAGTATATAAAGTTATTGAATGTTGGACATTGGTGTTTGTTGGAAAGAGAAGTTTCATAAAAAGAAAGAAAAAAACATATTTGTTAAAAAGAGATATGCTTTTTGGAAAGGGTACAACAAATTTCAACCTTGTTTTATGAAGCAGATTCATATAATATAGATCGGATATGGTTTTTTTTTTTTTTTTTTTTTTTTTTTTTTTTTTTTTTTTTTTTTTTTTTTTTTTTAGATGAAAAGAGATTTAATTAAAGCTATGAAAAACGCACTATAAGTATAATATATATATATATATATATATATAATTTTTTATTGGGCACTTTTGGTAGTTGCTACACACGTGTCCCACCCACCCTTTGACCAAAACCCACACAAAATGTCAACCTTTTTCCCTTTTAATTTTGGATGCTTTCAAGTATTCAAGCATATTTGAACTTCTTTTTTCCTTCCTAATTCTTACTTATAGTGGTTTTTTAGAATCATAATTTCTAATTGATTAATTAGATTAATCAATTATCAAAGTTTGAAGGCAAGGTTTCAAGTCAAATCATAATATATATATATATATATATTTTCTAGGGTTTGGATCCAAATATTGAACCATTATATTAACTAATTTGAATATTAGATTTGGCATCCAATTCAATTAATAGTGGGGTAAATAATGAAATTCAAGCATCACAACAAATTAAAATACAAACTCTCTATTTCCTCAAAAAAAAAAAAAAAAAAAAAAAGAAAAAGAAAAAAATCCAACATCTCTATAAATCCAAGCCCATATATTAATTGAAATTTTAGTGGATTCTAACAAATGCAACGTTGTAAAATTTTTTTTGGCAAGTTACAAAAATCACCTTTTAAATATGGTGGTTGTTGCAATTACACTCTCAAACTTACAATAATTGTAGAAATTTGACCCATAAATTATAAAAATTGAATCTTCAAACTTATACTAATGTTATAGTTTATATAATTATGTAAGTTAGAAAGTCCAATTTGAACTAATTTTAACACTCATTAAAGTTTGAGGATTCAATTTTTAAAATTGAAAGTTTAAGCTACCACCATATTTTAGGGGTAGTTTTTGCCATATTTGCAATTTTTTTTATAAAGATAGTATTTTTAAAAAAAAAAGAAAAAAGAATATATTATCGTTCATATTAAATTTTAATCAATATTACTTAATTCAATTATAGTTTAATGGATAATTCACTTATTATTATTTCATCAATGAGTCTCTTTGTCAATTATTAAATTGGAACTTTATTTCCAAAGAAAATAGAGTTTTTTTTTTCTTTTCTTATCTAAATAATAAATGATTATTGTTGAAAAAGAAATACTTAGAAGATAATTAGTTTAAGTGGGGGGTTGACCCCAACTTCCAATAGCTGCATGGGACACTTTTTTTTCCACCAATTTTAGCTTTTAAAAAAAGTTATGCACATAATTCTAGAACATTGTTCATATTGTATATATGCATTTTTTTTAATTTTTTTTTTTTATTGGGGTAGTGGAATTATGAGACTATCCATATTGAAGGATGAATTAATTAAAATATTGAAAGAAAAAATTGATATTGTCAAAAGTTTGGCACCTTGAGCCAATTAGAAATTAAAGAAGCATGCCATTATTACACTTTAGGCATGGCATTAAGTTTAACATCAGTTGAATTTAAAACTACCACTACCTATATATATTAGTCCACCAAAAAAGAAGAAGAAAAAGGTTAAATTAAAAAATAAATAAATAAAGGAAATAAATTAAAAAGAAAAAAAAAAAGAACATGGTTTTGAGCAATTCTGGTTTTCCAATGCTATAATACTACAAAAAAAAAAAAAAAAAAGTTGTAGAAATAAATGATAAATAAGTTTTGGAGTAGTGTTCAAAATTTTGTTTCCCTTGCAAGTTAAATTATGATTTTTTTAATAAAAAATTATAAAGAAAATATTTACAAATATAATAAAATTTCACTATTATTCATAGATAGACACAGAATGTAATCTATACAATAATATTTTGTTATTATTTATAAATATTTTTAACAATTTTGTTATTTAAAATAATTTTTTTATTATTTTTCAAATATGTCTAGACTTTGAATAAGAT
The DNA here is from genome assembly GCA_030954485.1 of Citrullus mucosospermus. Taxonomy (NCBI): domain Eukaryota; kingdom Viridiplantae; phylum Streptophyta; class Magnoliopsida; order Cucurbitales; family Cucurbitaceae; genus Citrullus; species Citrullus mucosospermus. Next base: position 25,796,270 of record CM062058.1, read on the forward strand.
TGATTTTTAATAAATAGCACAAATGTGTGGGAGAGAGAAAAGAGAGAGAGCCTATCATACTTTTTTTATTTTTTTATTTTTTTTTGTTGATGAAGAGAGAGCCTATCATTACTCATTAATAATATTATTAAGATTAATAACTTCCTTTTTATAAGTACAATCTATTAATTTTATTTTATTTTTTGTTAGTTACAAAAAAGAAAAACGTCCCGTGAGGACTTAATAAACCTACTTCCTAAAATTTAGGAGTTAGAGATTATAATCAAAGTTAGGATGAGAAGTTAATTAGGTTGTGGAGTTAAATAATATGTGTTTCGAGCTTAGAGTAGTTATTTAACGTGTAAATTCAAAAAGTATATATTTGGTTGTGTATACTGACCTATATTTCAATCAAAATTTTTAGTAATAACAAATTTGATTTTAAAAGTTTTTCTACATTACCTGTTGTACCTTTTTTTGTTTTCAAATTCACTCAAATTTGAACGTAACAATTTTATGTGACATAATTCTAGATGGCTTAATTTGAACTTTACTTTATTTATTTATTTATATATATATATATATATATATATATATATATATATATATATATTTGGGATAAGGTTGGGAATTTGTTCAAATTTAATTTAAGGCATATGTTTGATTTTACCTAAAATTTGGTTTAGATTTGGAATAGAATTCTAAAATAGATTTTGTGAATTTTGATTTGGGATAGAAATTTGATTATTGATACAAATAGAATAAAATTTGAAATTTATATAACTCATTATCGATTTAAATTTGACCCATTTGTAAATTAAAATTTGATAAGATTTCGATTTGATAAGTTTGTTTTAAATATATACTTTAATGTTAACATTTTTTTCTTAGGTAGAGTTATTGGAACATTGAAGGGAATGAGAGTGAGAACGAGAGAGATGAAATTCATTTGAAAATGTACAAACTTCAATATTGAACACGGTCGAATTCAGTAGAGTGAATTTATTTAAAAGTGGTTTATGAAGTATGTGGGTCATAGTGAAATTAGAGATTTGGAAGGAGGACAAAATATGCATTTGATTTCTATAGTTTTAAAAAGTTTCAATTTTTAGTTTTTATGGTTTGATTAAACCTCCAATCTTGTCCTTGAACTAGTTATTTACCACTCAAAAAATATATTAATCTTCTTCTCTATTTTCTTTGTTCTTAGTAATATAGTCGACTAACATAGTTAATTAAATATAAAAATAGTAACTTATTATCACGTAGAAAAGATGGCTCAACAAGAAAAATTTTATCGAGTAACTGAAACAAATCTTAAACATCGAAAGTTTTGAAACTAAAGTAACTATATTGATACTGCCCCAAGAAATTAAATTGGTACTTTGACCCAAAATATATGTTAAAGTGGACAAAAAGAAGAAAATAATGCCAACTTACACCATAGGGCAACTAGATTTGATTGGCAAAGGGTTTGTAAGGGCTTAATAAGACAGTTTTGTACTCAACATAATGATTATTGACCTATAAAGTAGTTCCAAAACCTTCCTCATTTTCCCATACCATCTTAACATAAAACCACAAATTTGGTGTTACTGTTAGGCTCTTATGTTTGTGGCCTCAAGATCCAAGTTCTTTGCTTACACTTTTTATGGTGAGTTTCCAAGTGGGGTTTTTCTGTTTGGACCAAAAAACCAATCCTTTTGAACTAACTCCCATTAATGGCTTTACCTACAAAGCTGAAATTGGGGATACACATGCCAATAAAAGGGTCATTTCAATCTTTTTATTATTATTATTATTATTATTATTATTATTTATTTATTTATTTATTTTTAATTAAAGAAAGCAAGAAAAGGAGCAAAAAGTTAGAAAGCAAAAGCAAGAGACAATTCCAAAAAGGATTCATGGCACTATGTTAATTTGGGTCCCATTTGAACAGCTAGCTCATCTTTTTATATAATAAAAATGTGGCCATAATTTGCTTCAACCCTTCTAAATATCTCAACTCTGTTTTCTCCCTTTTCCCTATTTATTGCTCATCTTTCATTCTTTCTGTGAGGAGACTCGTGTGCAAACTTTTCCCTCTTCATTTATAATCCCTTTTCCCCCACTTTACCATTTGAAAATTCAAACCATCAATCCCATCTTTCCATTATCCTCATTATCCTCTCTCTCACTGATATGATGTTAGTTATTTTGTAAGATTGCAAACAAAGTTTCATATTGGTTAGGAAAGGAAGTGATCGTAGGTATATATATAAGTGATGATATGTGAAGGTTCACTGTCCTTATCAATTGGTATTAGAGCCATGGTCTAAACATACTTAACTATGTGGATGAAATCTTCAAATTTCGAATAAAGAAATTTAGTAAGCCTTGTTCGTGTTCTATCTGGGTAGCCTTGTCGTTTCCCATACCTTTATAAGAGCAAGTATGATTTGTGCCAATGCTCTATTTGGATGTCGACCTAAGAGATTTAGAGAAAAGTCATGAGGACTTATGCTCAAAATAGACAATATCGTACCATTGTGGAGATACGTGAAATTCTATTATCCTTATCATACTTTTAAACTTAAAACTTATGCAATCTTACTATCCAAATGGTCTTATATGAGATGATGTTCTCTGCTTCTTGATTTCTAACTAAATGTGATGCAAGCCCAATTATTGGATGTCAGTTAATCATACTTAGACATATATTACTCTTTCGGGGAGAAATAACATTATAGCCCACAAAATTGTTGGATATAAAAACAACATGAAGAGGGGAAGAAAAAGTAGTCCAAAGGAAAAGGTTCAACTGTCTGCTTTCTCAATCCTATCCTATTACAGCTGTTGTGATAAGAACTTTTGGTGCTTTGGCGCTATATAAAGCCACACAGTAGAATCACCTTTTGTTGGTTATATAATTGCTTTTCGAGTCTTTTTGCCTTTCTCTTTTCATTAATTAGTTTAACTTTTAGGAAGATACTCTGTGCAGTGGCAGTGTGGGGTGTCTGAGGTTTATAGATCAACTGATAAAAATAGAAGAAAAAGAGATAAAACTTTTGTAGGTCATAAGAGGCAACACAAACAACAAAAAATTTCTGCAAATCTATGTCAGTATTTCACATATTTCTATATATAGCTGTACATTAGATGGTTAAAGAAACCAAGCTCAGCAATCAGCATGGCTATGTAAATTAGTCAAATAAGTGAAAACAGTTAAAAAGGGGAATAATAATATAATTTGCATTGCTTAGTACTAGTTTGGCTCTACTGCTGAGAAAATTAGGTAACTGATGGCTCTTTTCTCCTCTTCTCTGTTTCATTTGACTCACCAGCTACCTGATACTCTCTCTAATTCAAAGGTTAGCAAATTCTAACTAACTTTGAATGAGCTGAAAATCCCATCTTCATTCTTCTAATCTACATGAAGGGTTTTCCACTGTTGAAGACGACGATGACGATGACGTAAACCTTCAAGAGCTCTCGTGAAAGACGAGAGATCTCGACAAGGCTGCAGGATTTGCCTGCAAAACTGATGAGGCTTCAGCAACATGAACCTTCTCATGGCCTTTGGGATGAAAGGTTTTGAACAGATTTTTTCCTCCAGTGATTGATTCATTCTTTATCCCAAGTGTTGCCCATATGGAACTTTTTGCAGCGTCACTTGGGTCATCAATCCTTAAAGTCTTTGGGGTTAAGACATGTCCATTTCTCTGCTTAACACCCTCTTCTTTACTTGAAATGGCATCTTCCTTGGCCGTTTCATTGTCTCTTTGATGCTTTCCCAGTGTTGAAGAAGCTTCAGAGTCAGAACGCACAGATTTTTCAGGTTGTGGTGAAAACCATGGAGTGTTCCATGGTCCTGGAACCCCACAGTTCCAAGGAGCTGCTGGAAAAAAAGACAAGGGAAATCCTGGAGGGCCAAAAGCTGGTGGTGGAACTGATGAATTCCAAATAAAAGGCCATGGAACTCCAGAAAGACATGAAATCTGAGAAGGGAAGCCATTGATTTTCAATTCTGATGAACTTTGAACTGCCATAGAAGACAAACTCGAGCTTTTATCACATCCTTCAGATCCTTTCTCTTCAAACTTCTTTACCCCATTACTCAAAACTCTGTTTTCTGCAAGGTTTAAAACAGAGCCCACCACAGCATCAGAACTCGGTGCATCCAAATTGAAACTGAGAACTCTGCCATTGTTGCCAATGAATTTTGGTTTGTGGGTTCCATTTGGAGCCTCAATTCGAGCAGCTTCAAGAGCCTCAGAGATCGTGATGTGACGGTAATAAGAAGCAGAGTTTTTGCTCTTCCGACGACCAGCTCCTACCGGTACGTTCCTCATAGTCCCACCGGCGGTCCAGTATCTTTGACAAGCTTTACAAAAATGGCGAGGTTGATTTACATTGTAATTGTTGTAGTAACAGAACTTTGTCTCCATACTTTTGCAACGAGGACATGGAAGCAATTTATCAGGCTTCTTTAGGGTTTTCTCTGAATTAGGTTTCTCACTCTCTTGTTCTCCATTAGTAGGCGTCGCAGTTTCTTCATCTATAGATGGCGTTTTGGGATTCACGCTAGCCTCTTCCTCTCTCTCTAGATTTCTTGAATCATCTGAATCATCAACAGGTTTCTCAGGATCATCAACAGCATCATCCTGAAATCCACAAAAAGAAAGTGTCATGATCCATATAGAAATTAAGTTAATCCAGTTTCTGTTTAGTTCATTGCTAAAATCCCAATTGAGAAAGATATAAAGTTAGAAACCCCCTTTTTCCTTTTCGAGTAAATCAGTAACTTTTTTCTCTGTCAATGATTGGAAAACTGATTGAAAAACAGAGGAACAGAGAAAGAAGAATTCACCATAACCCAAGAACATTTACGGATTCCTAACAGTATGTATAACCAAAGAAAAACACAACAAATAAAAAAATAAAAAAAAAATCCAAATTACAGATGAAAAGGACAAAACACTGGAAGGATACATAATCAACCAAAAGTAAAAACAAAGAAAAGAAAAAATGGCTTTTTTTTCAGGTAGGAAAAAACTGAAGTGAAAAAGTAAAAACGACCCAGAATTTTTATAAGCATTTGGTGAAATGGGCAGCAGTTGGATTAAAGTATAAGAGAGCTTCTCTGTTTAGAACACTCTGTACCTTTATTGGTTCTGCATGTTTCTGAGAAGGGAAGTCGCGGGAAAGAATCGCCGGAGGTTCCCCGTCTTCGGAAAGTGGAATATTACGGCCAAAAAGCTTAATAGTAGGATCTTTAGAATCCAACATAATTGAATTTCTTAGAAGAAGAAGAAGAAGAAGAAGAAGAAGAAGAAGAAGAAGAAGTTGAAAGAAAGGGATTTTTGGGAGAGTTGAGAGCAGGGGAAGGAAGTTGAAGGATGAATCCGTTAAAAGAAGGGGTGGGGTGCCACGTAAGCGAGTGAATTTGATTTTGAGCCACAAGTTTATGTGGACATAAAGATTTTCTTCCATTTCTGATTCTGGGTTGTACCAAAAGTTGGTGCACCCGATGCGATACCCTAATTCACACACACTTTCATAAGTTTGGCTGCCGCCTTCCACGTGGACCATTTCATTTGGTTCTTTTTTCATCTTTCATTGTCTTTTGCTTTTCTCTTGCTTTCACTTTTATTTCTTTCTTTCTTTCTTTCTTTTAGGAGCTTGCTAAATTTGTCGCACCTTCCAAAAAAAAAAAAAGAAAAAATAAATAAATAATTATTTATTTTAAGGCTAAATTGTATAGATATTAAAAAAAAAAAAAAAAAAAAAAAGCTAAATTTGGAACACATTTCAATAATATTCATAATTTTTTAAAAGGCGTTGTTGGCTTGTTGCATTAATTCCTTTGAACTTTTAGTAAAGAATCAATTTAGTCATAAATAAAAGGGTTTTGATATAATACAAGAATATAGTGGATATCTCCAATGTTTTGTATGAATACTCATAAACTATTTTCAAATATATCGTTAATTAGTTAAACAATTTCTGTTTATTCTCTTTGTGGGGTTGAATGCTTTGATTAGTAAAATGTAATTTATATTCTGTATGAAGAAAATCTTACTTCACAATAAATGAAAATATCTTGAAAGTTCATTATTATTATTAGAAGTATTTGCGAAATTTATCAATTAAAGAGTGAAATACATGACAGTTGGCTGCCACATTGCCACATGGTCCATCAAAATTTTAACACTTGTCCACTTCCATTCTCTCTCTTCCCTGGACAGTTTAGACTTTTTTAATCTTGGGACTTCTTCTCGATAGCTTTATTATTCTTTTTATCTTTTTGTTTGAAACATATCTCGAAATACAATTGTTTAGATTTTTTTTAAGATCAAAAATTCTTATCCGGGTTTGAACTTACTTAGACTCCTTTAAGTACAAAGTCAATATTGTAACTTATTTTTCACTTGAATATAGATAAGAACAAGCAATGCATTACACGATAACAACTATAACCTCACAAGAAGGAACACACTCGTCTTTTGAGCATTACACCTTCGTTCTAAAATGTCTACCTTAGTTCTTCATCAAGGGTTAACGCTAAAAACCACCACAAATCTAAATATATATATTCTTTAATTTAGAAGGAAATAATTTTGAGATGACAAAATCAATCAATCACTGGCTAGAAATATCCAAAGAAAAATGGTTCAAACAACCAACATGTTAGTGATGATCGTGCCAACATATTGTGGAAAAAAATTAGCAGCAACAATATATATTCATTGATTTATAAAAGATGATAACAGAAAATTGAAAAGATAAATAAATATAGAAAAGAAAAGGAAAAGAAAAATGAGATTATACGGTGGAAATTATTTTAACTGACAAAACTATAAAAAATATTTACAAATAATAGCGAAATATCACAATCTATCAGCAATAAACCGCGATAGATCGCAATAGACTACTATCTGTGTCCATCATTACACAGATAGACAATATAATTTTGATATATTTATAAATATTTTGGTTCATTTTTCAAACTTATTATATGGTATACATTGCCAACCATTTTCTAGATAAATAGAAGCAATCAATTTATATCCATAAATGAATTAAATTTTACCTAAATTACGAATATACAACGTAGTAAAGAATAGAGCTGGCTTGAGTATAGCTTAACTAGCTAAAACTTAAATCATTGATTAAGAAATCAAAAGTATGAATTAACCACATATTGTTCGAAAAAAAAAGTAAATATTAAAAAAAAACATATGAAAAATAGACAAAAGTTATCAACACATGTCAAGTAGCATGGCAAGTAAGACTTAGCAATGTTTTGGTGCATCATAAGGTACGTTATTTTTGTCGAATCCACGTCAATTCTACCACCAAATAAAATTTTAAAAAAAAAATAGAGAAGTAAAGAAAATTCCACGTCAATTCTACCACCAAATAAAATTTAAAAAAAAAATAGAGAAGTAAAGAAAATTGTGTTAAACAGTAATTGAGTGAGTTTTGCACACAAATATAAGTATAAATTACCAACAAAAATTATATATTTAGGTAACTATAACGGGCAATAAATTGCATGTAGGAACAATATAACCAAGAGAAGTCTATTTATTTCATGGGTTGGATAAGTCGTGATATAATTTTCAAAAGTCAAAATAAGCTCACAACAACGTATGACTTTGACTCATAATGTTTGGATGCATGCATGTTCCATTAACTATATTAATCTCCATATAAACAACAAGTTTGAAATACATGTTTTTGATAGATTAAAATCAAATTTAATTATATGAAAATTCCATTCAAAAGTTTAAAAATAAATAAATATTAAATTAATTTTGCATTATTAGATGCAAGTTTTAGAGTAATTTTGACATAATCTTTAACAATTTCAAAATCACTTCCAAACATATATCAGATCTTAAATAATTTGCTAAATTTGTGATGTTAAATTTTCACTACTTAATTTTAAGTTATTGATTAGCTTATTATTATTATTTAAATATAAATCATCTTTAATATTATTTTAAAATCTAAATTATTGAAGAGAAAAATTTGTATTGATATCATATTTTTATAAAGGACAATAAGATATTCCATCCATTTTCAAAATTTATGAAAATAAACGTCCAACTTTTTTTTTTTAATATTATCACATTTAAGATTTTTTGTTGATTTTTCGACCAAAATAGCCTTTGAACTAGCAGGTTGGCCCCTTTGTGCGTACTTATAATTTTTTTTTTTTTTTTTCTATTTTCAAAGTCTCATTAATGTTGGAGTGATAAAATGCAATTATTGCTTAGTATTAATTAGTTTAGATTTTATTCCTATTTTTAATTTGAAGAGCAAATTGCATTAAATATGGTTTTGAACGTAATATATATACCAATACTTTCTATATGTATGCAATTATAAACTTATTTGAGTTTGTCTATAATATTCCTTTGTTTATGTTGATTATTTTTTTACATTCTTATTATGTATATACTGTCGTATATATTATATTATCACATATATACTTTAGTCTTATACCATTGTATATTTTGTATGCATTATATACTATGTATGTCATACTAATTAGGTATAGTTTGCATGTCAATTTTATATGAGTCATTTCGTTAAAAGAGACAATTATATGGATTACAAATCAACATAGATTGCAATGCATGATGATGGGATGTCATTTATTGAGTTTGAACAGTCAATAATTGGAATGGTAGATAAATATAACATTGTAAAATATATTTGTTAACCTTATTACTCGATCATTTATTACAGAGTACATCTTATAAACACCACTTTATTTAATATAAACCTTTTATTATCTTAAACAAACCATTAAATTAGTAAGAAATACAACACTTAATAAATCCCTAAAACAATATAGATCCTAAAACTGAATGGTATATGCCATAAATCTCGAAAATTTTGAAGGAAATCGTAAATAGAGGTTTATTTGGCCGGAAAACTTACCGAATTTGGCCGAAATTCTAGGAAAAAAAACATTCTAAATCTATACAGGTGTTTATGGAAAGTCAGGCCATAGATAACTTAACAATATATATCTATATATATAGATATAGATATGATATAAACCTTTTAATCGATTATATACATGACCTAAATCCCTTCACAATATATATTAAACAATGTATTTAATAACATATGTGTGTTGGAATTCAAAATACATGGGTTTATTTTGGCTGAATATTGTCCGAAAAAGTTTCCGAAATTTGGCCGAAAACTCAAGAAAAATACATTCTAAATGAATGGAGTTTTAAAATGTCAGGGTATTGAGAAACTCAAAGGGAAATCGAGAGGGAATGAAACTTACAGAGATTTAGTTGCCGGAAAATTTCTGTGGCCGCCGGTGGTTATCCTATATACCCGTCGACGGTGTGGCTGAAACGATAGGGTCCAGAGTTCTTCTTGTCGCCGGAAATGATAGGGTCGATGTCCTATTTACCGGTCTTCTCGTCGGAATGGGGATGTTTCGTCTTCTTCTTGCCGGAATTGGGAGGGTTTCGAACGTTCTTGTTGCCGGAATCGGTAGGGTTTCGGTTTGCGCATCGAGAGGATGAGAAACCTGACGGCTCCTTGCATTTTAATGAGAGAGAGCCAACTGAAGGTTTTTTTAAAAATCGTTTTGAACAGAGAATATTTGAAAAATAATTAATTTTTTTTAAAAACCGCATAAGACCTTTGAATTTCCTATTCCAGAAAGTTCCTATAATTAATTGTTTGTTGGGGTTTAAATGGTAATTAAACTCTAATTTTAATTTTTGATAGAAGTTGGACGATTTGTAAATAAGGAAAATTTTCAATATTTATGAAACAAAGCCCTTGTTATAAAGCAAACTTTTCAAAACCTACGTGGGCCTAAATTTGGGCCTTTGTCAGTTGGGATCTAAACTTTGATGTATAATTGACCTAAGTTCTAATAACATAAATTATAGGGCTGATTCGACAAATGACCCAAACAAAATGACATTTTAGAAAAATGACCAATTGAGTTTTTATTAATGAAGATGTCAAATGGCTAATTCTAAGATTACTTAAAATTTAATAATAGACAAAAATACTCCTGTTACCAAATTCCAACTTTATTGTCTTATTTTAAGAACATTTTTAAAAATTGAGCCCTCTAACTTAAATATAAGTATTAAAATTTGGTTATATTCGACCTTCAAGCATACACAATGGTAAAAATTGTAACATTTGTTTAAGTCCTAAGGTTCAATTTTTATCATTTGTGGGTCCAATTTCTATAATTATTGTAAGTTTGAGGGTTCTAATTTTAACACTTGTAGAAGTTTAGAGGCTCAAGTTTTACAATTGAAAGTTGATAGCGTAATTGCAACTATCACCCTATTTCAGGGATGATTTTTGCAATTTGCCCAAAAAAAACTTTTTGTTATTTATTAGCATTTTCACTATTTTGAAAATAACTATATTTCCTTGCATGAAAACTATTATTATTATTTAGTTAATTTCTATAAAAATAAATTTTGATAGACTAAATTGGATTTATTAAAAATACAAAAACTAAAATTGAAGCTTAAAAGTACATCGATTAAAATTGAATAAAACTCACCAAAAAGTTTTAGAAGATGGATTTGACAACTCTTTTTCAAAAGTGTTTTTATATGTAAAAATTTGTTTAATTTGTTATATACTAAAAGTATTTTTATTAATATCAAATTACTATAAAAGAAATTAGTCATTGGAGGTTAGCTCACGGTGGTTGTTGGAAAAAGGTGACCCTTATTTCCCATACAAATTAGAGATAGATTACTCAAAATTCATTTTTCTAGAAGTTGGTTCAAAGTGTTTTCGCATAAAACTAACTTATTTTATAAACTCATTTTTTCAAAATCTATTTTAGATGGTTGTCAAACATATCAATTTTTTTCAAACACGCTTTTAAGTATTTTTAAAACGTTATTATCGAAAGAAAATAGAGTGATGAATTTTATACTTAAACATCCTTTATGAACCTTTTCTTGTCTGGACCACGAACACCAACTATAATATAATATAATATATTTACTAAAAAAACTATAATATAAAATAAGAGAAATGTATATAATTTATGCATTATAAAGTAAGGTAAGTTTTTGGGGAAGTATGCTGTCTCCTTTCCTTGAAAGAAACATGAAATTAAATTACAATGAGACGATCACCAAAGCTATATTTTTTTAAGAAAACATTGAAAGATTTGACATCATATAATATAAGTCTAAGTCAACAAAAGAAATAATTATACTTTAATTTAATTTAGTTATGACTCTGAAGTCAATCCTCACTTTATCTTTTTTTCCCATTTTTTAAATTTGGTTTGAGGAAGAATTGAGAAAAATAAAATGGTAATGAAATTGAGGGTAGTGAGGGAAAATATGATATACACTTTAATTAGGTTTTCTAACAATCATATTTATTTATAGTATGTATTCCCCAATGTGAAACACAGAATATATTTTGTACAATTTTGACCAATTAGCCACCCCATATGTTAATAAATTTTCTCTTATCATCATCATTTTCAATAACTTTTTGGCTGGATTTTGTGCACCCCCTGTGTCAACTTGACTCCATTTCATATCATACATATTACTTTTTGGGATTTTTCTCAAAACTACTTTTTATTGAGTATAAAACAAGATTAACTTTTTAGAAACAATATATATGAATTTACCATACAAATCATGCGCGTGAAACTTTGCACACATTCTTCATCATCGCGGGTTTCTTGTGAACTTGATCTTCAACCTGTTTTTTTTGAATTGGCCTTGCTTCCTAAGCTGACTTGGGTGAAAATTCCTTGCACTAATGTAGTGTCGAGTTTACCACACTCCAATGCCTAAATTAATAAAAATAATGTATAGTTCAACTTAATACACAAAAGTAAAGTCAAAACTCTCATTTGGGAATTACTTACTCTCCCTTGTGGGGTTATCGAATGTCTTTCCTCTAATAGTTGCATGTGGTTATGTATAACTTTGGAAATGTCATGGTAATTTGTGATGCTCGAGGCTGCAGGATGCCAGACTGTGCACGACTCGATTATTTTTTTATTGGTATACTATACGATTTGACTGGCTAGTCTAAAACTCGAAGCTTTGACTTTTTTCTCTTTTGGGACACATGTATCTCTTAGACTTGGCCTTGCCTAGGGGGCAACCTTCAACAGTACATAACACAATTCTCACTTGCCAATATATACTATAACGCAAAATTATCTAATTGTATGTAACATCAATCATAAAACCATTTGAATATATTGGCATCACTAGTCGACATAAAAAGGTATAAGTGTACAAACTAGATTAGCCAACAAGGTATGATAAGCATACCTAATTTTTCACTAAAACAAGGTAGAGTGAGCACACAGATGCCCAACAAGGTAGGTGAGAACACTCATCGATGTAAACCACATATCTAACATAGATCATTACTGTTTCTAAGAGCCCAACAAAAAGTAATGATTTACTACGATTCTATAAATAAAAACATGCAAACTCTCATCCCATTAATAGTTTCGTTTGATAAATTCTAGTCTAATTGAAGCATTTGTTTGACAATACTAAGCAAACATTTCGTTCTCTTTTTTCTCCCATTTTTAAACACTATCAATACAAAATAGGTTAGCTCAAGTAACATTTTAAAAAAATAATAATAAATAAGGAGCAAAGGACAACATGCCAATACCCACATGTGATGGCAAAACAAGTACCACATAATTTGGTACAAATTTGGTTTCAAATCCACTAGGCTTTTTTTATGTGCCATTGGAATAGATTGCACCACTCTTTCTTTTGGTGAAATTTCCAAGATATTGTAGCCCTCCAAACCTCTCTCTCCCCATTGTATAAAACACAACACATATTTACACCACATTTTCCTTCAAACATTTCCTCACACCCAAATGATTATAATTATATTCCCACTACCCCATTGACCTTATAAATGAGTGCACACCATGAGTTTGCCCTTCTCATATTCTTCTGTCATCCTCCACTTTCCCACAGTGTCTTCCAACTTTTCTCACCATATTGACTTTTAAAATATCACAATTTCCCTTTTCCCCCACTTCCCAAGTTTTCATCTTTCATTTTCCACAGAGAATCCTAAGCTTTAATTAAAACCCCAGTCAAAAACATTCAGACATACAAACAAACCACCTCCATATAAAATGTTCTTGTTGCTATCACTTTCTTTTTGACTTGGTGTGTAATCTTATAAATTGCCCTCTAGCTAAACCACCCATCAAACACATTTTCTTCCCCCCCCCCCCCCCCCCCCCCCCAAATCAGCTCTGAGATTTCATATATAATTACCTCCATTCTCTTCCTCCGCTTTGAAGCAGAGCAGCAGTTTCATCATCAATGGCAGCAGCCACTCATTTCCTTCGTTTACTTGTCATATTCTTGGGACTTTATAACCTTCTCTCTTCCAATGCTGTCCCAACTTCAAGTAAGCCTCTCAAATCAATCTCTTTTCTCTTCTTTCTTCTTTCTTCTTCTTGCAAAATGAACTAAACACTTCTGATCTGATTCTGTAGGAAGTGTCAGCCTTATGCATGGATCTCATCCAATTCTTCATGTTTCAAGCAACACCCACATGGTATATTACATTATCCATCAACCTCAATGTCATTATCCCTCCAAGTTACTAACTTTCGTGTCAATTTATCATAGGATCAGAGCATGAGATTATGTGTTGAAACTCTATATTGTCATTTCTTCTCCCCATTACTAGTGTTAGAAATCATTAATCAAAGGTGAATAGAAAAGTGAAACAATAGAGAATCAGACACAGGTTTACATGGTTCATTAATAATGTGTTAGCTATATCCACGGATAGAGGAAGAGAGTAGTTTTATTAGAGAGAAAGTTAGCTATGTCAATACAACTTAGGTTTGAGAGTCATTCGAAATATTAAATCACAGATTCAAAACATTTCAACAACTAGCAATAACCACTCAGGTTTTGAAAATGGGAGTGTTACGAGAATAGAATTACCATAACTTATCCATTAATGATATAACATGGAAGGTTTTCTGTTATAGCAGGTCACTGCAACAAAGGAAGAAGTGAGCCATGGAAGAATGGTTGTGGCTCTAAATGACTATCCAGGGTCAGGAGCCAACAATCGTCACACACCAAGGCCACAATTTAGGGGATGTGCTGATTGTTGATTAGATTTTACATTACAAAATTTTAGGGATTGGTTGGGCTATATATTTATATGATATATTGGTATGAAATATCTATCTATCTATAACTATATTATATGTATTATATGGGAAGATGGAAGCAGGGTTTGAGCTTCTTCATCACTCTATTAAGCTGTTGAAAAGCTAAGGAAAGAGGTGGGTAGAGAAATTTATAAGATTAGGTGCAAAATGAGTACAAAAATATGTGTACTTCTGTAAAACAAAGAGACAAGACATTACATGGCTTATTTATTCAGTAATATATAATTTTGAGGGCTGAAATTAAAGCCATTGGATCTGTTTATTAAACTTGCTATCTTCAAAGTTCAGATATCTGCTACAGATTATAATCACCTGAATATGCCTCCTATGGCAAAGCAAATAGAAGGAAAAAATAAAATAAAGTAAATAAAAAAAAAAATGAATGGCCTTGGGCATTATCATGAGTTTGGTGCGAATTTTTTAGTATATTTAAAGATCTGCTATGTGATTTGGGTCCTTGCCGCTTGGATTATGGATCCTTATCCTCCTGATTAATTTAAGTATTTCAAAGAAGGATATACTGAAAATGGAAAAAGAAATTGATTTTGAACGACCAGAAACTGCTGACTTTTAAGATGATAAAGGAGCTTTTTGATGGAAAATTATAGAAAAAATTAAAGCTTTACAGGATATACAAGTTGGGTTTAGAAGCTTGGTTTATGGTTTCTTAGTTTATGGGTCTCTTTCTGAAAAATCTCAAACCATTTTTAACTTTGAGGCTTTGTGGTGAGTGGAGTAAGTGGATGCACTGGTTGAGTGCAACATACCCAATTTCCACCACAATCAAATTAATTGCTACAAATTTCAATACCAAAACAGCACTAAAATGGAGTGGAGTGGAGTCCCTCCAAATTAAGTTATTGTCCATGATACTCATTATTTAATTGATTATAAGTTGTACGTGGCAACATTTCAAGATGAATACAATATCTTGCTGCATTAAACACTGTAGCTGTGATATACCATTGCAATCAAACTGTTCACATACTATTTTCATTTATATAAGAACCATACTCTCTGAGCAACAAGACACACATTTGGATGGTTAAACTATGAATTTAGTTTTGATGATGTGACATGTTATTGATCTAGTAGAAATTTGACAAAATAAAGTAGCACTTACAATGTACTGAAATCAACCATCATTTGTACGGTAGGCTTGGTGCATCAACATTTAGTTAATAGTGTTAATAGATAGGAATTATACTAAAAGACAATTTAAAGTTTAGGAACAATAACTCTTTAAGTTTAATCATGGTTGATGGAAATTTATAGTTTTACTTTTTGTCAAGATGACTGACAATTACGTAGTTTGTTAGAATCAATAAACAGTAAAAAGGCTAGAGAACAATGACAGGATTTATCTGATCCTTAACTCTGGGAACAGAAACTTCCAGCACTTTCTGTTTACTTGTACTTGAAGATAGGAGTAGAAAGAGTAGTTTTAAATTGTAAACAAGAAGGTCAAGCTTGACAAAATCATATGAGCGTAGCTGATTGGGGGATAAAAAGAAACATTATGATAGGGTTTTACAGTAAAGAAAGCAGCATAATCATAAAAACTTCTCTTTCATGCTTTCGTTCTACAGACATAAATTAGTGCCTAAAAAAGATGTAATCTTCAAGTGTTTGATGCACATTGGTGTCTGATCATTGGTATTTCTATGTTTACTAGATTTTTCAATCCAAACTTCAGCAGCATATGATTACCCTTCACTTAATAGTGTGGATTAAAATGCTACTAAATGGTATTTTACCCCAAGAGGAGGGTCAAACCTTTCAAGCTTTTTCTTTTTGAATAAAAGACAAAACTTTTAATTGATGGGATGAAAAGAGATTAATGCTCAAGGAAACAAACTTTAGTGAAGTACTAGCAACAAATAACAAATACAATACCGAAGAGCAAAACCATTTTCTCTATGCTATATTGTTTCTTTCTTTGTATCAGAACAGATTGATCTGCATTCAGAGACTTGAAATGAACCAAACATGACCCTCTTCCTCAAGTGCAAGGACAGTGCCAGCAAAATCTTGTTTGCAAATTCTTTTGACAGAGTCCTAGCTGGGCAATCGGTGATGTTAAGGTAACCGATGGCGTTAACTATTCTTCATGGTAAAGAAGTTTTGATGGATTTTAGTTTAGGACAGCATCTCAACCAGAAACCATTACATCTCCAGAAAAGAATCCAAGTTTAGTTCCAAATTCTGTTTGTGATAAATGCCTTTGCACCTGATCAGTTCTCTCTTTAGACAGATTGAAAAGGCTCAACTAAATTGGCTCTTAATGAAGAATAATTAGAAAATTTATTTCAATTAGCTATCTTATTTGAGAACTTACCGATTATTGGCCAAAGAAACTCAAGAGGGTCAATCACATAGCAGGAATTCTATGCAACTATCATCACCTGCCAACAACATAACCGCTCATTGAACTGCACTGAAATTGACTCTCATGGAGTCCTCATGCAACAGCCACCTTCAGCAACCATGGCAATGAAAGAACAAGAGGACATGGTGGAAAGCAGCAATATTAAGAGCAGCAGCAACAAACCAGTTTGTCAAGTTTGCAAGTAAGCTTGGATCCACTGTGACTGTATGCTACTATGGCCCATATAGTCCAAAATTTGTGAAAGAGACTGGGCAGCTAGAGGTTCAGTAATAGCATCCACACCAATAAACTTTCTTTTTTATCTTGTATTGATTGCCAAAATGTCCAAGTCCAACATCCATTCAAGTAGCCATGTTTCAGAAAGGGACAACACAAGAACTCTAGCATAAGCAATTACTTGAATCCTCAATACAAGTTTTAGATCATGTTATTGCAATATCAAAATTCCTTCAAGTAACAAACTAGTGTTTTGCAATATCTGCATGAACGTTAACTTGCACCACCCTTTAAACCTGCTGGAGAGATATATAACATACCTCTAAATTCTAATGAACTGGTTTACAGTGATCTAAATGGACTCCCTACAATCATCTCGTTCAACGGCTAAAACTATGGTCATTAGACTTGCACATCTTCCTGAAAAAGCAAATAAAAAACCATCTTTACTCCAACTTTCTCACTTCAAAGAGACTCATAGCAAATCAGTTCAACTGATTGGAGGATGAATAAGGACCTTTAACAGAAATCGTTCAACAGAAATTATGGCATAGAACTCAGGCAATCATGTCCAAACAGTAGGGCTGAAAACTGGGAGTTAAAAGGAAACATTGACACAGTGTCGAAATTTGTCTTAGTACAAACAAAGTCCCTCATTAGTTAAAGAAGGGAATCGAGTCAAAAGATTTAATGATTGTTGGAGACTTGAAAAACTTAGGGCTTAGGACCCATTTAGATGCAGCCCCTATCTATGAAAACTAAAGAGCAGATACTAATTAATGATTGGCTTCCATCATTCGAGAAGTCAGATAAGAAATTGATGAAAGTAGGTAGACAATAATTGAAGATGAAATTTCAATGGAAAAGCCAAATAAGAGAAATGCTACGGAAACATAAGGAGATGAGCAAATTTCTTTTGTATTCATTGTGGGTGAATTTTGGCCCGACAAAATAACGCCAAAAATCACATTAAGGTAATATAAGATAAGTTTTAATCTAGCTTGTTTGAGATTAGGAAAAACTCATCTCCTAATCCTAGTACGGTTAAGTTAAACCCTAAATCAAATTCCTATAATTACACCATCCTAGTTCTATATGAGAAGTTTCTGATTTCTTTTCTATTCTATAGTTCTCCATCACTTTGGCAACGCCCCTTTTTCTATTTAGCAGGTCCTCTTTTCCCAAATTAGCTGTCACGTAAAGATCAGGTGTCTTTTCTTGTCCAGATTTTGACATCAACAGTATTCAACTTGTGGATTAGTTTATCCAGAAAATGTAAGTCCCCACCTGAACCGAACCACCAATGAACCCCACACTCAAACACAAACTAAACCATCACTCACTGCCAAATTTCTTATAAACAAACGATTAAATGAAACCCCACCCAGTTACTAAACTTTATTCAGACTTCAAAAATGACTTAAGTCTATTGATCACAGCCATACATCTCAGGGAAAAACCAGAACCCTTTTTCCTGGTTATACAAAAGTTGGGTTGCATCACTTTAACCAGTTGACAACTGAATCTCATGAAATAAAGTTCAAATAGAAGTAGAAAAGTTATCGAACATTTACCTAGTCCTTTGCTCTGCTTTCTCTCCACCTGATTTCAGGGATTAATTTTGTTAGGGACATTGTTGAATTGTTCGGTTCAAATTTCTTGGTAGACATTGTTAAGTTGGTGGCACCGGAGGCAGTGTCATCATCTTCATCTTCCTCGCAAATCGAGATTTTTTGGTGGAACTTGAAGAAGTATAGGTAGAATGCAGGGGAACTTTTTTTTATTTTATTTTTAGTAATACTACGGACCCATCGTTGCTTTGTAGAACAAGTGTACTTAAAAAAATAAAAAAAAATAAAAAATAAAAAATAAAAAATAAATAAATAATTGTTTTTATTGGGATGCGTCTCTTCTTATTATTTTTAAAAATTTTTAATTTGTGTCAACTGTGAAATTAAAAGCACGTCAATTAAAAGTGGATTTACAAGTTTAAGCACTTAACAAATCTCTCTCAAGAATAAGATGAAAAGAAGAAAATTGAAGTTTGGAGAGAGAGCAACAATGGTTACTTGGTGAATTATGGAGTATTGAAAATAATAAGAGTAGTTGTAAAATTTTGGAGAAAATGAAATGTTTAAAAAGAAATGAAGGTGGGTTAAAACCAAATTAATTTGGATCATTAGATCTTTGTAAAAAAAAAAATCAATAGTGGAGATTTAAACTCAACTAGCTGTTAGACACAAACATATAATAATATTAAATTAATCTTTTTAAAAAGCAACTAGCCGTTAGACACAAACATATATAATAATATTAAATTCATCTTCTTTTTAAATTCATTTTCTTTTTAAAATCATTTTCTTTTTAACATCAATCCAAAAATAAAAAAACACACCATTTGTTACTTCTCCATTGCTCCAGGTGGCACCTTCCAATTAGTCCATTTTGATTAAAAAAATCTGCCACGTCATCAGCTCGGGATTTTTCCATTCAGCTTGTTTCGACCATATCTTCTTTGTTTGAACTCCGATTTGACTAATTCAAATTGCATTGGAACCGTTGTTCCAAGTTCCACACAATAGACACTTCAAATCACTCAAATGATTAATAAATAAAATTATGTTTGTTATCATCAAAACACTAATTAATTAATCAATTAAAATTAATTAATTTGAGATTAAGGGCCAAAAAGCCAACAATCTCTCCCTTTTTTATGATGACAAACAACTCAAAATTAATTAATTTGAGATTAAGGGCCAAAAAGCCAACAATCTCCCCTTTTTTATGATGACAAACAACGCAAAAAATTAATTAATTTGAGATTAAGGGTAAAAAAGCCAACACACTCTACGGGAAAAGTCATAGAGGGCTAATTCCTTCCGTGTAAGTTTGAACTCACCGGGAAGGAATGAGTTCTCTATCACTTTTCCTATAAAGTGCTTATTTGCACTTTGTTTTGCAGCGTTTTTCTTTTTCTTTTTCGTTTTTTCTTTTCTTTGATTCTTTTTCTATGTTTTTTTTGTGCCTTCCCAGTAAGTTTGAACTTTCTTTATGTGACTTTTCCAAACTTTGACACGACCAACTCCGGTGAGTGAGAGCGAGAGAGAGAAAGAGAGAAAGAACGAGAGAGAGAGCGAGAGTGAAAGAAATAAGAGTGATTGTGGAAGCGAGAGTGAGAGAATTGGTCGCGTCGAAGTTTGGAAAAGTTCCATCAAAATTTAGTCATGTTGAACTTACCGGGAGGGGAGCTCTCTGTCGCTTTTCTGGTAAAATATTGATTGGAACTTTACAGGAAAAGTCACAAACAGCTAATTTCTTCCCGGTAAGTTCAATCTTACTTGGAATGAAGTTCTCTGTCTTTTTTCTGGTGAATTCTCCATTCCTTCCTTCTAATATTCCTATTTTTCTGTAAAATTATTTTTATTATGATTCTAAAATTAAATTTATAATTAATGATATTTTTAAACCTTCTAACAATTCCTTTCCGATAAGTTGAAACTTGATTTTTATAATAATTAATAATTAATTTTAATAATTTAATTTTCATTAAAATAATAATTTATATATATATATATATATTATATATATATATATATAAGTATAAGTTTATGTCCATTTTCCTACCGGATATAATACGTTTTTTTAATTAATAATTCAAATTGACATTAAAAAATAATAAAACATAAAATTTAACGTCAGTTGCGCCAAAATCAAAACATTTTTTTTTTACCATGTTTGACCGTGCTTTTCCTTTTGACTGAGTCTGAGTGCGTCTCTTCAAGCTACCTACTCAAATAAAGACAAAAAAAAAAAAAAACTACCAATTTTATTTATTTAGTTTTTTCAAACTACCCTTTTACCTATTTTCTAAAAAAAAGGTACCTTTCATTTTTCTTCTAATGGGCCTTTGAAAATGGTGTGGAGCTATAAAATAATATACTTTCTAACTTCGTGTCAAAGGTTAATTAAATTTATGTTACGGTATAATTTGGTTCCAATATTTTAGGTTTGGTCGAAAAAAACACTTTTTAGTTTCTAAAGATTCATAAAAATTACAATTTAATTTAGAAAAATTATTTTAAATGACAAAATTACTAAAAATATTTATAAATAATAATAAATATCATAGTCTATTTGTGATAGACTGTGATAGACTATTATCTATGTCTATCATGACACAGATAGACATAGATAGTAGTCTATCGTACATAAACAATAAAGTTTTGTTATATTTCTAAATATTTTTTTCATTTTCCTATATTTGAAAACAACTATTTAGTTTATGTATTTTTATTTTTTTAACAATTTAGCCATTGAACTTTAATATGTAAAAATTTAGTCCATATATTTTAAAATTTGTAATGATTTAATCCCTATTGTAGAAATTAGTGTTAAGATTTAATGAGATTTTTTTTGCATAAATAAACCAATAAACTAATTAGAGACTCAATATTTTTATATAATACAAAGTTTACATCATTAAAAAAATAAAAATTGATAAATTTGAAAATACAAGAACCAAATTGTTATATACTAAAGTTTAGGGATTATATTATTATAGAATTGAAAGTAGAAAGATTAAATCGTTACAAACCAAAGTTCAGAGACTAAATTGTTACTTTCAGGATAACTTAGTAACCAAAAGTGTTTTTTAACTTTTAAGATTCGTTTAATTTCCATTTTTTTTACTTTTAATAAATTTTAAATTTCATCTCTACTACTAATTTATTAGTAATTCTTTTTTCTATCTATTAATATTTTTGCTATAAATTTTAAATTTTCTAAACATATTCACTAAGTTATGTTGCTTTATTAGTATTTAACCAATTTGAATAAAATTAGGGGAATTTGCAATGGGTGGCAAATCTAAAATGTATAATTAGGGGCATGTCTTTTATATATGAAAATTTGCAGATATGACAAAATTTTCAAATTTAAATTTTCGTTTATTTTGTATTTCAATTTTGCCCTACGTCTTTTGGTATATCAGTCAACTAATATATCACATTTAAAGTATATTAGTTGTGTATTTTTTCCATTGATTTGCATACTTTTTTTTATTTTTTGTTTGCAGCAATATGAGTTATTACTTACTTTAATTTTTGTATTTGCTACATTTTTTTTTATCCCTTTTGTAGTTTTTTTTTTCCATTTTCAAATGAGTTTGTTTCTTTCATTTTTAAGAACAAATGTACAATAAACCGGGGAGCTTCAACCTAAAACTCACTAACACTCAGTTTAGTACTAGTATACTCACATTGACAATTTGGTTGTATTTAGAATAACTAGAGAAAAAAGTATTTTTCAAAAAAATTATTTTTATGATTTTTTTTAAAACACTTAAATAACTAGTCATTTTTAACCGTATATCAATAGTATATTAAGTGTATCAAATGTATTAAGTGTCTATCAATAGTGTATCAGGTGTATATCAAGTGTCTATCAATAGTGTAGTAAGTGTGTATAAGCAGTGTGTATAAGAAGTATACTAGTAGTGTATTAAATGTATCAAAGATACACGTGTATCAAACGTATCAAATGTATATCAGTAGTGTATCAAAAGCGTATCAAATGTATATCAGTAGTGTATATAAATGTATATCAATAGTGTATTAGGGGTATCAAGTATATTAGGTGTATCATGTTGGTTGAGTTTTTTTTTTTTTTTTGCTATTTTTGCAAAAGTAATAAGTCTAGGCTATGTGTCTAATTTTTAAAACTTATTTTGTCAAATCTGCAAGAAACCTTAAAATTGGACTAAAATTCAACATTTGAAAATATATAAATTAAAATTGAAAAAATTCTATAATATATGTATTCTCTCAAAGCTCTCATTTTTTTTTTCTTTTCATCTTATTCTTCCTCCCCCTTAATTAATTCTCCCTCTAAAATCAATTCAATAGAACAAATCATTGCAACACAAATCATAATACATATTTTTTCTTATACTTATCCCCCTTTGGAATCATAAAAAAGAACAATAAACATATTAAGTGTTTCCCCTAGATATATGAACACATACAAAAATTCCAATTCTCCCCCTATTGAAATAAATTGAACACTCCCCCCTTAATAAAGGACATTTAGCACATAATTCAATTTAAGGGTAGAAAATATCAAACAAATTTTCAAAATAAATTTGTACTCCAAAATCAGTAACTCCTCTTAAAAGGATAAACAATAACATACGAAAGAAGAATAGATAACAATAAAGAATGAAGAATCAAAATCATTTGAACATGAAATTCATATATGAATGTCTGCAACTCCCTTTAAAACAAGCATTCTCCTAATAAGAAATATCAATAAAAACCTAAGAGATAAAATCATTGGAGTAAAATTCAAGCAACTGAGATACCAAATATCAAATATTGGAAAATAAATATCAAGTAATGATACCAAATAAAAGCACATCAAGATTAGCAAATTCAGTGCTAGCAGAAAAGAGAACATTATCAATCAAGTATAAACATTTGTACCATCACGAATAAAAGAATTATACCAATTTTGAGCAAAAATTTCAAAGGGATTCAAGAAAATAAATTCTATAAATACTCCCTTTATGAAAAAGAATTAACTACTCTCCAAAATGTTGTAGGGTCATATCCTACGGGTTTCCTTGACACCCAAATGTTGTAGGGTCAAGGCAGGTTGTCCCGTGAGATTAGTCGAGATGTGCGTAAGTTGGCCTGAACACTCACAAATATATTTAAAAAAAAAAAAAGACATACTCCATGATCAATTCTTCTCAACATAGGACACACAACATGCTCAATTATTTTTCATTCAACCATACCCTAAATAACCATCCAAACATAATACATATTTTCATAAAAAGATGCAATAGTTTAGGCCAAAAAGCATCTAATATAAATTTAATCTATTTCATTCAAAAGCATAAACAACATCTACCCACCATCAAAGTAATGTCACAATTCTTAACTTATCTACCAATTGGTAACAGCAATATTTCAAACTTTCCAAACAATATAAATACCAAATCAAACATCCATACAACTTTCCCAACAATACAAAGATATGCCAAATATAGATATACAATCATTTTTCATGGCATTTAATCTAATAAACAATGCAATTCAAGAAATCAAATTAAAACTTTCCAAAATCATTCCAGAGAATAAATAAGCCATTTTTCTTTCTTGGATTCAAGCAAGTTATTATAGTTGCTCCCATTACAACTAATTCCTTATTATTTGAAATCCAAGCAACAATGGCTTCTTAAATCACACCTACAAAGTTCAATCAAAAGATTTTGATACTCATTTATTGGGTCATTCATTGTTAATAAGCAAAGATTTTGGAACCCATTTTAAATTAGTTTCATTTTTGGCAAATAACAAGTATTAAATTTATGATCAACATTGCCACAAGAGTAACAAGTAACATTAGGCAAAAAGATTATTTTTCACAAATTGATTTTGTACCTTATTTCTATTCAAGAAATTCTTGTTATAAACATTTTTCAATTTGAAACAAATTGGTCTAATATGACCTTTAACTCCACAAAAATGAGGCACGAAATTTGATTTCGTATGCTCATTTCTAACATTTTATATGATCAGGAATAAATTTAGTTCTATGCATATATTTAGATTTTGCATGAACATATTTAGGCTCAAATTTTGATTTTTCATGTATAGATCTGGCCTTTTCATCCTTAGGCACAAAGTTCACACTATGAATGCATTTTGATCTAGCATGAATGTGTTTATGCACAAATTTTGAATTTCCATGGATATGTCTAATTTTTCATACTTTGGTACAAATTTAACTTCAACAAAATTAGATTCATTAGTCAAAGCATCTTGAGACATACAAGGGGTGGCAAGATCTATACAAATTAATACTTCTAAAGAAGTATTGCTAGTTTCCAACTCAATAATTCTATTTTTCAAACTAATAATTTCATCACTTAATTTCAAAGAACAAGATCTAATTTTCACATTTTCATTTCTCAAATCATTTACTTCAATCTTCAAATCACATGCTAAAAATTTTAGCTCACCGTTCTCAACTTCAAGAAACTTGATTTCATCATTGAAGTCATTTTCTTCATCACAACAAAAATCATGTAACAATGTGATATTAACCCCATTTTTCAAACATGCATTTTTATTGATCAAAGATTCATTCTCAATAGACAATCCCTTAAACTTCTTTGATAGTTTCAAATATTTAGAGCTAACTTTTTCAAGACCACTTTGCATGCTTTCAAATGCATCAAATAGTTCGTCATAAGTTGGAGATTTTTTAATTACCTCATTTTCGTCATTTTCATCTCTGGAATCCTTATCTGAATGAGCCATTAGGCAAAAGGAGGAATCATCACATTTTTCCTTTATCCCGTCATAGAAAATATCTTGATTTTGAGAATTGTAATTCTCCTTCACATCAAATTAGTAGTACAAGGAGAATTTTCTACACTATACATATTATCAAGAAAGTTCAAAATATCATATGCACAATCAAAATGTAGGATTTTATCACATATTTGTCTATCTAATGCACAATATATGATATCTATGGTTTTGGCATAGTAAGCTGCTCATTATTCAATTCTAATTTTGACACATCATGCTCACAAACATACAAAACATCAAAATCCATAACGAGCATAAACGTTTTCATTCTACTTTTTCATACATCATAATTTCTATTTTCAATAGGTCTATCAATAGCATGAACTTCTAAAGTTGTCATAGCTGTAGCACTTGCTTTTCATATAATTTTCAAAATATTAATAAGATACTTTAAGTACTAAAATAATATTTGTAAAATAATTTTAACAAAAGAACAACCTCTCTTTAACACCAATTGTTGGAGTAAATAACTCAACCAATAGGGTATAAAATAAAATAGCTTTTGATAAGAAATTTTATTAAAGACGAAAGGGACTCGCTCTAATATAGGATTAGTATGGCAACCCTAGAGGGGGTGAATAGAGTTTATTTAAATTAATGAAACTTTTTACTAATATGGGCCCAATTAAACAAATTAATAAAACTGAAAGTAATCAAGAAACTAAAACTAATACTTTTAAGCACCCCTATTTAATTTTAATAATAAGATTGGTAATAAATATTCAAAGATAAATTCAACCAACCTAAATAGACAAATGTGAGCAATTAATTTCAAGAATAAATTATAGCAATTAATTTCATGCAAATAAATTATAGTAACAAATTCATTACAAAATTTCTTTTCGAAGATGTTAAAATTCTGGACAAAATGTACTTTTGATCTATAAAGTCTAAGACTAATATCTATTCGGCCCTTCAAATTTTTGAAAAGACCACCTAGATTTCTAAAATAAATCTAAATAGTTACTAAGCTTTAATCTGACATAATTTATTGATTTGGATGATTGATATGGTAATTGTATTTGATTATGTGATAAATAAATTTAAAATATTAACAAGAGTGTTTTTTTAACCACTAAAAGATATTATGATTTTTAAGTTAAAAAAAAAAAAAAGTGGCTGTCACATTATGAAAATGATGATAAAATTAGTTGAATATGGAATGCATGACACACCTAAAAAGCTTGAAGGGAATAATTTTTGTCACATTATCATTATTTTTATGGTGTGATTTCAATTTTAAGCATAGTGAATGAAGGTTGGATATTTAAGAATGATCCATTGTGTCAAATAAAACACATGCTGTGTTTTTTTAATTAAAGATATAAACAAAATCAAAAAGTACTTTTGATTTCCTCCACCCTAGGATTCAAGAAGCTTTTGTTTAAAATAATTAGAAAACATGGGAAAACTAAGATTAGAATCTCATTATATTATACATCAAATATTAAAAGTTTTTATCCATACAAGAGGAGACTAAATTGGGAAAAAAAATATAGAAAATGTTGTAGCAATTAGTATGATTTTTCATAAATTGATTAGTAGAAATACAATATTTGTATTTTTAAAATAAACTATTAAAATTAGAGCATTAATTGGAGTATAGACAGCTAAAATTGGTGCCTGGTAGGAACAAGAATATTCTACTAAGAAAATGTCAAAGTCAATACATTAATCAAATGGGAACTGCCCATTTTTTTAATATACCAAACCTACTCCATTTCCCTAACTAGTTAATATAAATATTTCCTCTTTCAAACTCCAAACAAACAATTTTATTTTATTATCATATGTATTTAAATCATTAGTTTTATTAGGGTAAAGAATTCAACTATTATTTGTATGACTCATTTCAATTTTGATTTCACACTTTTTTTTTTTTCCTTTTCTCTTCTTAAAAGTGATTATTAAGATAAAGTTATTTTTAAGAAAATAGTTTTCTCCTTATGTTTGTAAATTAAACAACAGTCGTGTTACAATGATGTGGTTGACCATTGAATATTATTAATCACTTTTTTCTTTGCTAGGGACAAATATTATTTGTGCATTTTGGCCTATTTTCTAGCATCTAAAGTATTGGAATAGCGATCTTCTTCTCTTCTTCAATTTTCTTACTTGAGTGATTTTCTTTGCTTGTAATTTAAGATGTTATTTTGTAATATTTATTTCGTTGTGCGTTTCCTAAAATTTTTATAAAAAAAATTCCTTTAGAAAAGGAAAAAAAAAGAGTAATATCTCCAGCTCATGAAAGATGTTGAGAACATCATTTTAAAAAGGTAAGTTTGCCTATATATATTATTTTGAATTCTACACATATTTACAATAACAACTACAAGATTATTGTCGAAATGAGTTTAGCTCAACAGTAAGGTCATGTTTACTCTGAACGAAACATAATTCATCAATAGTAAAGTAAAAAGTGGGCTCCAATTGATTACATTAGTTGTTGTTTACCTATATTTCATAATCGTAATGAGCTATGAGGTCTGCTTCTAAATTTGGAATCAAATTGCACAATCTAATTGAGGAATTGAAGGTGTTCAATCTAATTGTGGTTGAAAATTACGTGGATTCACTACCTTTACCGTTACCGTTACCGTTACATATGTTATTACTATAACAACATGAAATTTATGAATTTGCCACATTTATTGTTATCTTTACATTTATTGTTATCGTTACCGTTAGAGTCAAGCAGTAACAGTAATAGTAAAATATGACAGATTCATAATTCTAAATAAAATGAGATCAAAGGCAATCCAAGTATGTTTGCAATTCACGCATTTTACAATTCATCCATCAATTAAGGCCACAATTACCCCAATTGAAACACAATCCATAAATAGTAAACTAAAAAGTAGACCTCAATTGATTACATTTGTAGTTGTTTACCTAGATTCCATAATCATAATAAACTGTGGGGCCCACATCCTAATATGTAATCATAAAACGCAATCTAATTGGAGAATGGAGAGTGCTCAATCTGATTATGGTTGAAAATTAAGTGAGATCCACTACCTTTACCATTACCGTTACAAATATTATTATTGTATAATATGTAAATTATAAATCGATCACATTTATTGTTACCTTTACCTGTACGGTTATTATTATTGTTGGAGTTAAACATTAATAGTAACAGTAACAGCAAATTGCGACAGATTTATAATTATAAGTAAACACGATAAAAAACAATTCAATTTCATTTGTGATTCAAACTTACTACAATTGATCCATCAATGTAATCTACTTACAATTATACCAATTTTTATTACAATTTGACAAACATACTTAAATCTCATTTTGATTACACTAATTTTTATTGCGAACGCAGATTTTATTTGTACTTCAAGAACTTGAAAAAGCAATTATTTTATTTTATTTTTTAAAAAAAACCATTTTTGGGGCATGGGGAGGTGGGCCCAAAGGTATCTGGAAAAATCTGTACCAAAAACGTTGATTCTTTGCCGTCCGTCCCAATGGACTGGGCTACTCTCTTTCACCCAACTGATTCAACGTCAACGTAACGTTAACTTTAGACGAACGTTACCCAACCTAGGCTCCGGGTTTAGCTTCGGAGTGTCCGAACCTCTTTGAACTTGGAAAATTGAAAAAAAGAAGAGAGAGAAGACTCCGTCCGAGACAGACAAACTCAAAAGATCCCCTTCGTTCACAAGGCTTAGAAACAACCGGATAGTGTCACCGATACGCAGTTTTTTGGAGGGACGAAGCTAAGACTTTCTTTTTCTCAACCTCCCTGATTTTCAAGGTTTCTTCTTATTCAACTTCCATTGCTTTCTTTTTCCTTCTTCATGCTTTTGCATTTTAGTTTTCTGCTTTTCTTCTGATCATTGGGTTTTAGGGCTTTCTGTGGAATTGCATGTTGTGGGTTGGAATTTTTTTGCCTTTCTTTTGGGGGTATGATTTTGGGTTCTTGTAATCTTACCAATTGGTTGAAATTTGAAATTTTGAACTGTGGTTTCTTGTAACCTGTAAGGTGGGGTGAGAGAAAGTTGAGGGATTTCTTTCTACCTTTTTTCTGCACACATTTTAGCTGCGATCGTTTTGCAGCAGAAAGGTGCTGATTTTTGGTTGGCTTGTTTTAGAAGAAAGGGTTTCTATCTTTTGTTTTTCGTGGGGAATATACTGTTGTTGAAAAATATAGCTTTAAAAGTTGTTGATCAGAAAATTAAAATCTTTTGTTTTGGGGGAGGAGTTGATTTTAACAATGTGACCTCGCCTTTTATGATACAATTACTTGGAGTTTGAAGTTCTTTTGCGGTTTCTCTTTTTCTGTAGCTGAGGGTTTCGAGATTGAGGGAAACTGAACCCAAGAGAAACGTTTGAAGTTATGTGTTCTTTTTTTTTGCTTTTAGAATACAACTTCAAACTATTTTTATAGACAAGTTACTGATAATTCATCAACTTCAATCTCTGTGTTTTAGTTTCTTTGAATAATAGCTTTATTAATGTGAGATGTGAAATAAGGGCAATATCTTGTCATTTGTCGAAGTAATGTCTTTGATGATGCAGAAGCTTTTGTTTTTGTCCAAGAATGGGTGATCACATGGTTTTGTGTGTGGACCGCCTCATTACACCCGAAAGTTTGCAGTCGCTGCAGGGAACTACTGCTCCAGGATCTTCTTTAGAATCTTCATCTTCTCAAAATTCAGAGCCACCTGTTTGTGCTATTGCTGTTGAAGATGTGGATGAACATGATGGATCCGAAGAAGACCCACTTATACAGACAGTTGAATGTCGAATATGTCAGGAAGAGGACAGTATTAAGAATTTGGAGGTTCCTTGTGCTTGCAGTGGCAGCTTGAAGGTATAGGTACCATTTACTAACACTTCTATTGCAATGGTCCTTGTAGTTTAACAAAATGGGTCTCCAATCAAGAAACAATTAATCAGAAGAAGAGTATATTTTGCAAATGTAACATGCCTTGTAGAGTTGTTGTTATACTTCTACTCTGTATGAACTTGTGAATCCTTTGGTGGTTGGTTTGCTTTGCTCACTTGACTTAAAGGGGCAAAAAGAACCAATCGTGATTGCCTTTATTGCTTCTGCGCACCGTTTCTATTTTAAAAAATGTGAAGAGATTTTTACCTGACTTGAATTGTGTGGGAGGAGAGCATGATAGAAGAGTTCATTTTCAATTCTTAACTTTCATCTGTATTCTTGTATTAGTTGGTTTTAGTCAAGATAATGGGATAATGTAATTCCATGGGAATGTATAACGTGTTCTTTCTGTTACAAGTAACATTGGAAAAAACCTGTTTTTGAGGCTGGGGTACTGTAGTTCTCTTGACAGAGGACACACCACATTTCAAGCCGCACCTTTGAGTTGTTTAATTAAACCTTGTGCCATGACGCCTTGGAGAAGTCTGATTTTAAATTTTATCATTATCATTACTGATAAGTTTGTTCTGTTTTAGATGTTTCTGATTCTATTCATTTCTCTATTCCAGTATGCTCACAGGAAATGTGTCCAGCGATGGTGCAATGAGAAGGGAGATATAACTTGCGAAATCTGTCATCAGGTAAATTATATCACCACCATTAGAAAATCTGGAATATTTGTTGTTATATTTAGTTTCTAAGGGGATTCTTCTGGCTGATTAGTGATCAACCAGTCAAACCAAGAAGTTAGTAGAAAAAAACAATCTTTTTATTTGGAAGCTACAATTGGCTGTACCTTTGTATATGGTGAATCATTGGTATTATCAAGCGTGTACGTATCAGGCTTATGAAAAAAGATGCAGATGGTGGTTAGGTTGAAGGTTGATGTGTTTAATACATTATGGAATATTATTGTGATGTTGTAATATCTGGCTTTTTTGCACAATATAAGCTCGTGCTTGAATGCTTGAGGAAATATTAATGATGGCTAGAGTCTAACTTATATGGATGCGAGACTTTCTCCCTCCTCTGACTTAAGTAAATAACATCCTGATTAGATGGATATGTTTTATAAAACAAAAAATCGCATCCTGATTCTCATGTTTTACTCCTAGTACTGGGAATTATTTTCATTTATGGGAAGGTCAAATCAACATGTTGATATTTTAATTCACTTGTTTACAGAATTATCAGCCTGGTTATACCTTGCCCGTACCTCCCCCTCACTCTGAAGATGCCACCATTGACGTGAGGCAAGTTTAGGTTCACCTAGTTTAATGATGTGTACTTTGGTTCATGAATTTCCGCTAACACGTAGTTTCTGAAGGTTCTATTAATGTTTATTCTATGAATTGCTTCTCTATCTTGTCTACTACAGAGGCTGTCAGATCTAATCTTTGGTTCTGTTCCTCAAATGTGTTTGCAGTGAAGGTTGGGCAGTCTCTGAAACTGCTTTAGATTTGCATGATCCACGACTTTTAGCTATGGCAGCAGCAGAACGCCACTTTCTTGAGGCAGAATATGATGAATATGCAGATGCCAGTGCGAACGGAACAGCATTTTGCCGATCTGCTGCTCTGATTGTGAGACTCTGTCTTTCTTGTTAGATACTGAATTTTATTAATCCGAAGTTGGTTGGAGTCTTTCAACATCAAGATGTTCTGTAGCTTTATACCATATCTGGATACTTCTCTCTAAATATTTCAACATCAAGATGTTCTGTTTTTAACACACCATAATGTTGATTATTACGGTTGCTTTGCCACAGTTGTTGGCTCTTTTACTGTTGAGGCATGCTCTATACCTTACAAATGGTGATGGAGAAGATGATGCATACACTTTCTTCTCGGTAAGTAAGACATTGATATTTTTCCCCCTTCAATACTATTTTATGTTTGTGTACTGGTTATTGTTAACTTTTATGTAACATTGTCAGCTTTTATTGCTGCGAGCTGCCGGGTTTCTTCTTCCTTGCTACATAATGGCATGGGCCATCAGCATACTACAGCGTCGAAGACAAAGACAGGTGTGTACTAAAGAGCTGAATTTATGCTTCACATTTGCAAAACTTCAGTAATCTTCTGGTTTTTGTGCTTCAAAATGTTTATGAAAAACCTGAATTTATTGTTGTTTGATCTTTTACTTCTCTTACAGGAAGCTGCAGCGCTTGCAGCAACTGAAGTTGCATTTATGCTGCAGGCAGCACAAAGTCAGAGCCTTCAGTTTACTATCGCTCCAGGGCCTGTGGTTACTCCTCATCAAGAACCACTCCAATAATAATGTTTCTTTATAGAGTGCAGAGAGTTATTATATATATTTTACTCCAACCTAAATTTATTCTACTGTATTTCACCTTTCTTTTTAAAAAAATATTATCATTGAACTGTAATTTACTATCTTCCCCTTAGCATCGTCCTCTGCAAGTTTTTTCTTCGTACTGCTTTAAACCTGTCGCTTGCATTCTGTCATCTTCAATTTCTGAGTTACGTCTGTATATAATTCTGGTTGTCACCTAATCAGTGATGGTTTCCCCAGAGAATTGAGTTGCTTTGTTCAAAAGGTTCTTCCTGATTAACTATTAATATATGATTACTGATGTATGATCTACTTGAGTTATGTTTAAGTTATGATTCAACACAAGCTCTCATGGTCCATTTCTTTAGAATATCTGTAACTTTACCATAGATGACCAAGCAATCTATTATTCCATCTTAGTTGGAACTTGGAAGGGCAATCTTGGTGTATGAGTGACCATCTAACTACACATTATAATATGGTAAAAGTGCAGGCTTTTCTTAGTTTATTATGTTATAAAATATGTCTAGAATGCACTTTAGCTAACTTGCATGATCTTTAATAAAAGGAACCTATTCTTGAGGCAGTTTTAAACAAAGAAAGTAGGCTGTGGAAGCTGAAGGCATACGTAAGCTAAGTTGATGGATGAAACAATTGGGAGAGGAGGGAGGGTGATTCAAAGATGGTTCGGTCTTCATAGGTTCTAAAGGGGAAGAATAAAGGAGTTTGGTCTCGGTGGAGGGTTGGGCAACCAAAAGAGACCCCGGATAAAAGCATTAAAGAGCTTCACTGAAGCATAAAATGAGAACCCAAGACTGATTCTCAAGACCAAATTTTCTTGCAAGGACCAAAAGGAAAAAAAAGCTTGTTCTTTTTTTTCCTTTCTAGTGGAAGCTCTGTTCCCTTCTCTAGTTTAACGTCTCTGGAGGGCAATGTGCCTATTCAATTCTCTCTCTTGCAGGGCAGAAAGAGATATTTTACTGAAGAAAGGGGGATTAGTGTCTTATTATTCTCACATGATTACATAGACTAAAATGTAAAAGCATTTATGATTTGTTATAATAATGTTTAGAGACTTCATAGTTCAGTTTGGCATTTATGGTTTGATGACATGGAACGACAGCTAACTAAGGCCATTCTTGGTCTGGTAAAAAAGGGTAATCCCAAAATTGGAACAAGATGTAAGGAACTAATGAAATTCACAGCACAAGGAAAAAGATCCGTATTCCTTGTCTTCTCAAAGATATTGTTCCATTCAACCTTTTCTTTTCTTTTCCCCTTTTAAATTCAAACCTGTCAAAGTCCTCCTAAAACAGCCTCATATTGCTTCTTTTGCAGGCTTATCATAAGATGAATCTTAAGATTTCCCTACATGTTCTGGGCCCCAAATATGTCTTTTGCTTTTTGGTCATCCTATCCCATAAAAAGATGAAACTCCTAACTTCTTACAACAATGAGCCATCCTAAACTTTGGCTCTGCATATATCACAGTCACATCCTTCTCCTCTCCATTCCCTCCTCACTGAATACGGATACTTTCATCCTTCTTCTGGTTTCAAGTACAAATGGGGGTTTTGATTCATAGGGTGGCCATGCTACTTCTCTGTATTTTGTTTTTGGCTCTTCAACCAGAAGGAGCCAGTGGGCTGAGAAACATTGATCTAGCACTCAGATGGGATAAAGTACACATTCCCATTTTCAATAGCTTCAAGTTTGTGAAGGATGTATCTGTTGAGGATGATTGGGAAAGAGCACTGGCTTTTGCACCAGCACCTTTGACAGGTTTCGATCCAACCCAGTTGAATAAAAGAAGGATTCGAAGAGGATCAGATCCCATTCACAACAAATGTTAAGATGAGAAGAAATGAAGAAGATACAAAGACATTTCGTATCCGTTCGTTTTCCAAGAAGAATAGAGTGGTGGGAAGCCCGGTTGATGGAAAGACGATATCCCAGACAGTTTATCAAAGATGGTTGGTAGCTTTCTTGTAGAGTGGAAGATTGCATCTATTTGGGTAAGTAGCTTCAGTGCTGTACAAACCCAAGTTCTAACAAAACAAACAGCTTTATTTGGATGTAAAAGAAAGAAAACGGTTTCTTCTGTCATACAAATAGGTAGATGCTCTGTAGAAAAATGTGACCCATGTTTTTATATATATTCTTTTCCACGCTTTATTTGTTAAGTTTTACGTTCATCACTAGAGTTCCCTAAGCAAGAGCTATATATCTAACAACTATTTTCTAATCCCTCATTCTGTTTATCTTGTCTGTACACAATTTCATATGACTTGACAATTATTCGTCAACTTTTCATTTGAGACGGGCCATGTTAATTCAAGTCTAAAGTTATCAAGTTGAAGATTGATCCTAAAAATTAAAAAATGATCTAAACTTGAGTAACCACAATTCTTAATAATTGAATTGTAGAGAAGTGAATGTAACAGAAGATATGGTTAAGAGAGCCAAGAGTTGATTATTCACCCCTATACTTTTATGCATGAATATTGGTTTTATTTCGTCACTTTTCTTACCAAATAATTCTTTCCTGTTTTGATTTCCACAATTTGGTTACTTCTGTTGTTTTAAAGAGAAAGACCGAGGATAATGTATGCTGTCAGAAACTGGACAATAACGAAGATGATAAGGTCCAATGCTGCAATGAACTTAACAAGTTAAGTGAACGAATAATCGAGTAAAGATTAATTCTAGACAGCCTATAATCTCAAAACTACTCTGTTTTGAGTTAAAAAGATTCATGATCACAGTAATAAGGAGAAGAGATGATAGATCTCAGTGACTACAAAACTTCCTATGTTTATTGAATTCATTATCAACTGTTCTTTAGGAGAAGTTGAGATCTACGGTACCTGTTCTTCCTATTCCGATTAGATTTTATTTTTGATACTTTACGCGACACTGCTTGCCAAATCATATCAACAGCATCACCACTTTGAGATGGATACTGATATTCAAATTCATGCACAATTTCCTTTATTCTATCCCACATCTTCGTCCACCTTTCTTGTCCAATTCCACGAAGAAGATTCAGTAGATAACCTTTCCTTATAGAATCGGCTGCTCGAACAAAGACGCAAAACTCTGAGTAGTCCAAGACATCTTCATATGGCAGCTCAATATCGTCACTTATAATAACAGGAACACAATGACTTGCAATAGAATCAAAAAGTCGATTTGACGATGGGGTGTCGCCTGCAATATTGAGGCAGAACTTGGATGAGGCCATTCCTTGGCCTGCCTTGTTGATCCCATTCCCCTTAACACTTCCAAAAGTAAAATGAACGTCTTCCTCATCTTTCAGAAGGTAATATAGTTCTTGGCGAACTACTCCTGCCTGAAGACAAATTCAAACAGAAAATTAGAACAACTGTCATCATCTTGGAATGATATCAGATAATTGTAAGAACACTTGGTCACTGAAAAGGACCTAAGAAAGAGATGACAAAGGTGAACAATGCAACAGTAGTAACCAAACACAGCAGAGGAAAAGCAAATTGACGTTAATTGGTCCTTGAAATATAAAACGGAGGAATTCTTTTAAATAGTTATGAGTAACAAAAGATAATTCTTTAGTTTATACTAGTTATGCTAATGCATGTCTTTGACTCTTTGGCTTCTGCACTGTAAATAACAGGATTGAGCATTCCATAATATAATTAGGTGCAGATGAAACCATAAAGCATTAAATATTTAATTTTTAACACTTCTCAAGACTCCTCTTATCTACATATCAACACTTCGCTATTATGTTACTGTGCCATGCTTGAAAGCAACTCATCTTCGAAAGATCTTCCATTTTCAAGTATGCATTGAATTTGAGATCATAATGATTTAGTTAGAGTACTACACAATTCTTCTTACCATGAACCTGCAATACTAGTTCATGGCCTGCTCAAACGAACCTGTCATATAAACATCAAGTTCATACATAAACCAAAAAGGAAGTTCTATCGTATGCCTTTTCCATCAGTTCAAGCTCTTTGTAATAGCTCAACGAGATTACCAATGAGTCCATCATATCCGAGATCATAATCATGCATTTCCCATCAACCAACAAAGGGATTTAGGCAATGATATGAAACACCAATGCAGAACATAATTTAGGCATAAAGTAGTTCGATTGCCAGAAAATAAGATTAGAGAGAAGAAACTGAGAGACGTATAGCACATCAATAAGTTTCTCAACGTCAAATAAAGACTTACATCCTTCCTGTATATAGCTCCTTGAAAGTACACCAAAATAGGACGCTCATCAAATGTGGCAGATTTGGTACTAGGAACCGTCTTCACTACATGTCTGTACGGAGCAATAATATCTTTTTCAACATTAGCAATTGCAGCTGGGTACCTTCCAAAATCTGCAAGCACAAACATAGCTGAGCCGAGTTTCTTTCTCGCATCCAACATACTATTCGGGTGGTGTGCAATAATGAGATGATCCTTTCCTCCCGCTCGCCTCCATTCCTTCTGACCAAACAGAAAATGGATCAACTTATGCTGCAATATCTTGTTCACATTAATTTTCTCCTTCCCATGTAACTTAGAATGTTGGTTGTAACTCAAGGATGAGAAAAAAGGCACAAAAATGACATCTGCTTGACTTGAATTCTTCACCCGAACCGCAGT
Organism: Citrullus mucosospermus; assembly: GCA_030954485.1. Classification (NCBI taxonomy): domain Eukaryota; kingdom Viridiplantae; phylum Streptophyta; class Magnoliopsida; order Cucurbitales; family Cucurbitaceae; genus Citrullus; species Citrullus mucosospermus. Next base: position 25,833,298 of record CM062058.1, read on the forward strand.
GCAAGTATGATCCATATTGGGGACATTTGATGATAAAAGATCAAGTGTAAGCCAGTATTCCATACTGTGCTGTAAATTCAACCCACCTGGGTATGATGGGATTTGACTTCTATTACTGACATTAGGCCAAATTTGATCTTTCTCTCCCTTCCATCCTAATAATCCAAAGTGATATAAAGGTGGAAGATCATACATGAATACTCTCAAACGAGCCTTTGCAGGATCACAACCCAAGTCTGACTGATATTCTACAGAATCTTCATCCTTGATAACATCAGAAACTGGATAATCGATATCCCTATCTCTAATGGCGTCTTTGGATTCCACAGGGGGAGCTTCCACAGCTTGCATAGGAAGCTCCATTAGTTCATTCTCCACATTGGGTTTTAGGTAATTTGAAGTATTATTAACAACAATGAACTTGAGTACTGAACTGGGGAAGAATGAATTGTAGTTGGATTGTAGAATGAATACAGAAGAAAGGATTAGAAGGAACATAGATATGGTTATCAAGTACAAAAATAACCTAGTGGGAAGCATGCTTTTCTCCGACATTGCTAAAGACAAGTCTGTTGAAAATTCAGAGAATTAGAAAAGACAACAATCCGCCATTGCCATAGTCAAAGAAGTTAAAGAAGTTTCATTCAGAACCAGAGGCGATAGAAGGTTTAAATCAAGTTAGAAGGGATCCCAACCCGTTTCGCATCTATGAAAGGATTTTCCAGAAACCCATAAAAACTAACCCAATACCCAATACTCTAACAATCAAAAGGGTAGAATCTCCTCATTTTGCAATAGATATTGAAATGGGTATATGTAAAATCAGAAGAAATGGTAGCTATGGAAAGCTTTGCATTTCTGGAGAACCCAGAAGCTTCTGGTTTTGCATTTTGAAATAGAGAAAGAGATTAATGGAAAGCTTACAAATGGTAGTGCTGAGCAGAGAAGAGGTGTGATTGAAGGTCATTCTTGATGAAAAGTCATCTGGGTTATGAGGCATTAATGATGGAAGATCAATCGGAAGAAGAAAGCTTCTGAATTTCTACGGCGAATAATGGAACTAAGCAAACAAACTTCGAAATAAAAGAAAATCCCACTTTATACGCTTTGACCAATTAATTTTCAATATTTTCTAGTGGTTTTTAACTACAATACAAAATCCTCCGTTCATTAGCCACTCTATTTATTGCGTGGTTACCATTTAGTACCTCATTAATTATCTTCAAAACCAAACTAAAAATATATATTTGTATCATTTAACCTCATTTTTTGAATGTTAGCCTAATATGTTCTTAAACTTGAAATGCTAATGAAGTAGTTTTTTTTTTGGGAATTAAGTAGTTGAATAAAGTTTTTCTTGTGGCCTCTTTCTTTTATTAATTATCAAAAAATTAAAGTAAAATAAGTCCACACATGAAACAAACACTCTCAACCTGCCCCTCTCTATTGTTAATTTCATGCGCATAAAGATAAAATGTGTGACTTGCTTTACTATTATTAAGCACCTTAATTTCATCTTTATTAATAATTATTCCTTCTTTTTTTTTTTCTTCTAATAATTGACAATGACTTTATTCCAGCCATAAATGGTATTACTTTTCTCTCTTCTCTTTAAATTAAATGGCACAATATATATATATATATATATATATATATTTCTTTTTGGCAAGAATTCAATTCTCTTATTAACTTTTAGTATTATATTATTATTGTTGTGGGTGAATTTTGACTTGACGAAATAGACCAAAAGTCAAAAAAAAAGATAAGAAAGATAAATATAAGCTAAAGTGGATTTATCTAACCAGTTCTAATCTAACTTATTAGGATTAGGAAAGATTCATCTTATCCTTACCCTGAGAAGAAAAGATAAAACTCTATCTCATTTTGCCTATAAATACATCATTATGAATCCACGAGGGAACTTGAACTTGATCAGCTTTAAAACTTTAACTTAGAACTTCTGGCTTCTTCTTTATTGTCTGGTTCTCTTATTGACTTGGGCATCGAAGTCTTTTTTCTTTGTTTTGCACGTATTCTCTTCCCTAAAACTTTCAAATTTATTCTTGTTGTCACATAGAGGTCAGATGTGTTTTCTCTTGACCAAAATTTGACATCAACAATTATTATCTATTATTTTTGTCATGAACCTCACAGCTTGAGGTCAAGATACAAGCAAATTACTATTATAAGAAAAGAAACAAACAATGACAATAACTTACAAAACAAAAAATAAAGCACAAACAAGTCAAGAAAAAATGTCAAAAGAACCCTTGTAGGCAAGAAGCTCAAAACCAAGTAGAACAACAAAGAAAGATCTCATATCGAATAACCAAACTAACCACTCGGGGAAATGCAAGATAGTACTATGGACATACATGTTACGCTTGAACCAAATATGATAGATAACAACACATCAAACAATTCTCTAAATCTTATGCGACAAATAGAAATTACATCCTAAAAAATATCTTAGAGTTAGGATATGGATGAAATTATCTCATTTAAAAAAAAAAAAAAATCAAATTTACACCCAACAAATTAAAAAAAAAAAAAAAAAAAAAAAGAAGAAGAAGAAAAATAAAGAGGCATCTGTTTGGTTGAAAAGATGAAGCAAAGTGGGAAAAAGATGGATGTGATGTGTTTGGAAGTAGCAACTTTTTGCATGTTGTAACTTGTAGTAAAGCCATTAAACATATTTCCATTACAAAAGTATCATATTATTAAAAAAGTATTCAATTCCAACTTATTTTAATTAAGGCTAAAGTATTAAAATTTAGTTTACAAATTTAAAAAACATAAAACATAATATTTATTATTCAACATTCAAATTGGAAGAAGTTTATAGAAAAAAAGAAGTGTAAAAATATAAGATATAAGATAAAAGAAAAGGAATATTGTTAGCACAAAGGGAAATGAGTTGTCCTTTTTGTAGATTATAAAATGCCTCGATATTAACACTTTGATTTGATGTATATTAATCAAGTAATTAGTGTTGGGAGTAGTGAGAATTAGTTTTGAAGTTAGATTTTATAATTGGATGAGCATTAAAATATTAAATAAAATAAAGGGAAGGTTGGAAGGTTGAAGGTTGAACTAGGCAGGCCAAACCTAGAGATTTATCATATAGGGAGGGCCACATGGTCACTGCCCATTGTTTTTTATTTTATGGGAAAGCAAAAATTTATGAATTTTCAAATTAAATTTCAAATTTTCTTACTACTAAAATTAAATTTGAATTGGTGTGTTTTTTTTTTTTTTTGTCCATTTCAGAATTTGAAATCAGGTTTTTAATTTGTCCTTTTGAATAGGTCAATTACAGTGTCGTTTTCCAAGTTTTAAAATTTAGATATTTTATTGGTTAAAATATTATTTTGGTCTCTATATTTTAAAATTTGTTCAATTCTAGCCATTATAATTTCAATAAATCTTAAATTGAGTCCATACTACTAAGTTGTGGTAGATTCTTTCATTACCTTTCATTTTTTATTAGCATTTTTAATATGAATTATGAGCAAATATTCACATATTTTGTTTCTTGGCATGAAAATTATTGTGATTATTTAATCAATTTAACTTCAAGGGACTAAATTTAAGATTTATTGAAAGTATATGGACAAAAATTAAAAATTTGAAAATAAAGAGACTAAATTTAAACAAATTACAACATATAGGACCAAAATGGTATTTTAACCTATTTTATTTTAGGTAAAAAAATACATTTGGTTACTAAGATTTGAGGTAAATGTCATGGTTTTGGAAGTTTCAAAAAATTTGGTACTCAAAATCTTGAAAATAGTTTCAAATGGTCCCTAAATTAATTTGATCGACGGTTACTAATTTTTTATAGTTGTTATTTAGATCATATTGGCTTTTTAAATTAATTTTTATTTTCCTCTCTCTCTTTCTCTCTCTCCCTCCCTTTACACGCTTTTCTTTCTCCAACCTTCAGAGGATGGTATCTTCTTTTCCTCTCTTCCCCTTTATTCTCTGTTTGTTTGTTATTATTATTATTATTATTTGTTGTTGTTGTTGATCTGGGTTATATCTTATACACATAATTTCCCCTTAATTTATGTTAGATTCAACGATTTCTTTCTCTGTTTTCTCTATTTTTGCTCACATAATTAAAACACCTCCTATGGTTCAAGCCGTAGAACACAAACGAACACCCAAAAACTGGGTTTTGCGTCTCAGTTGCCAGATCCTTGGTGCGCTCAATGTTAAACCACAGAGCTTCCTGGTGGTGTTCAGACAACAGAACATGGCAGTAGTAAAAGGCGTGTTGAAGAAAATGAGAAAGAAATAGAAGGAAAGAGACGAAGATGATACCCAATTAAAGCTTGAAGATGGGGGAGAGAAGGAACATGACGGAAGAGTAAAAATAATTTTTAAACACTCATTTAGTCTAGAAAAAATAAAAAATAAAATAATTATAAAATTAGTAAAGTTCACCACCTAATTTAAAATTTGACATCTCAATATGCCACATCATTTTTCCCATTAGATAACCGACAGTTAAATTAACTTATGCACAGTTTAGAATCATTTTCAGAACCTCTGGACTAAAATGTATGTTTTGAAATCTCAAAGACCAAATAGACACTTACCTCAAACTTCAAGGACTAGAAGTGTATTTTGCCCAATATATTATATTTATGTAGGTGGTTCTTTTGTAAATTATGTTGGTCATCTTTTAATTCTCAATTATAATTTTTGTTTTGTTTTGTTTTTTTTTTAATTTAAAATACTTGAATTTCTAATTAAACTTTTAAAGATGAAGCTTCTTAGAACTCTTTTGTATATAAAAAAAATTGGTTGGTTTTAAAAAAAATATGAGTAGAAACTAGAAATCAAAACATGAAACTTATGGGTGGAGTAATGTTTACAAGTTTAATTTTAAAAAACCAAATGGTCATGAAACAAAAACATGAAACTTAGTTTTTGGTTTATAATTTATAGAAATCAAGGTTATAGAAAAGTATTTCCCTCATAAATTTATATGCTATGTTTTTCACTTTTGTTGATGGCAAAATTTGCACAATAAAACTTACCTGATCTTCACGTGCCTCCAATAATAAATTTGTAATTTGGGGAAGATAGACAACTTGCAAGACAAAGAAAAAGAAAACATTGGTGTAGTGCCTGTCACAAAACCTTCGATGCTTAAATCAATATCTAGCAAAAGATTAGAACAAGCAAAAAGTAAAGAGAAGAACTTACCTTGGGTGAGGTTTATGACCTCTTAATTATAGGAGACTTGACCTAAAGTTCCAAATCTAAGGAGGATTGAAAAATATTAGATTCAAGCCGACCAGAAGGGGCTTGGACCATGACCCATGGGAAGTGGCCCATTGGGGTAGAGTGGAGCTTGTCTTAATCTTTGCCTACGAGGTTATGGAGGTTAAGTTGGGTTATTTGGCCCAACTCACCAAGGCTCGAGGTCGAGGTGGGCAAACTGGGCCATTCAGTAACTCCCTTCTTACTCTTGGTCTTTTCCTCCTTTGGCCCGTTGGCCCATTTCTCACACTTCTCTAATCTGCATGTGGCGATCATTTTCCAGAACTCATGATTCTTGGTTGAGGATGACCTATAACAATGTTCTACCAATGTTTTTAAAACGTAAGTTGTGTTTTGAAAGGTAAGGAAAAAAAAAAAAAAGAAAAGTAGATTTCAAAATTTTGTTTTTATGTTTAGAATTTTTCTCTGAATTCAAATATTTTTTTTTGAAAAATGTGAAAACCATCATTGAAAATTATAAATTTAGAAAACATAAAATTAAATTGAAAAGTAGCTTTACAGTTTAATGACAAAAACAATGAACATGATACTAGAACATTATGATTATACATATGAATAATTTGATAGGTAATTAGTGCATTCTCTATCAATTTTCTCTTTAAATTCAAATTATCTACGTTGTTTAAATAATTTTATTAAAGGAAAAAGTAACTATAATTTTTAAACTTTTCAATATAATTTCTTTAATTAAATTGAATATTTAAAAAAAAAATTAAATGGAGATAATTCCCGTAGGAAATCCTTGCCATGGATCTCTACTAAATTGAATACAAAAAGTTCCATAACTAATCCATATTTAAACCAACCTTTCTTTCTTAAATGAAAAAAAAAAAAAAAAACCAATCTCTCTTATTTATTCCATACCTTAGTGGACTTATAATGGAGAGAAGTTTGGGCAATGAACTGTGGTTGGACCCTGTACAGCACAGTTGTATTGGGCTTTTCTTCCACTTTGAGCCCAAAATTATTGTCTTTAAGAAGGAAATGGGTCCATTTATTTGGGCCCAGATACTGGAATTTCAAATTTAATTCAGCTAGCCTTCCTCGTCGTAGAATGTCTTTAATTGTAGGTCTATTAATCACAATTATCTTCTACACTCCATTTATTTATTACGTAAATAGTCAAACAGATTATAAATTTTCACTAATATTGTGGTGTATTTATTATTAGAATCCTATCCATTATTTTTATAAAACAAAACAAAATTAAAAGAAAAAAAAGTCTAGAGTTTTGTGTTCTCTCTCATCCATGCATAGCTTAGAGTTTTGTGTATCTGTGCAATCATTAACTCATTTTTTAAAAATGTTAAAAAAGAAAAAATGGTTTAAATCTCTCATTTTTATCATTTTCACCCAAAACTTCTAACATTTCTTCCTCTTCTCTTTCTCTTCTTCTTCCCCGCTCTCTTTTTCTTCCTCTCACATTCATGACTTCCTCTCCTCTTGCTAGTGGGTTTTTGTCTCTCCCCTCTCCACTAGCTTCTCTCTTTCTTTCTCTCTCTCTAATCGCATCAAGGAAGGACAATGACGGATTTAAGCAATGCGGAGTTTTGGATGATGACGGTCAACTGTAGTGCACAGACCCAACCGTCGATGGCGATAGGTAGGGTGATGAGTCTATGGCGATGAGCAAGGTGACTGAGGCAGAAGACACGGTAGTAGATCTAGGGCTTCACGAAGAAGAGGTTGGGATGGGTGACGGTGGCAAGCGCTTCAAGAAGAAGATATGAATAAATGTACCCATATACTGTGATATATATTTGTTTATTTTATATAAATGAGAACAACTTTTTATATATATATATATATATACACACACACATATATTTATACAGACAGACTTGTATTTATGTTTTATGTTGAACATTGAGTCCATCTGTGTGTTTAATATATTGTGATATATATTTTTGTTTATTTCCGACTACTTTGAATTTATGATATATATTGTGGTATAAAAATAAAATTTATGATATATACTATGATTTATATTGAATATTGAGTCAATCTGTGATTTATATATTGTGATATAACTGATAAAAGATTTTGATTAAACAATATATACTCGAATTTTATATATTGTACTGTCGTATAAATACTATTGTATCGAAACTTTCGAATGGTACAACCATATATTTGAGTACATTTATATTTCATATATTGATTAGAATATTTGCAAGCATCTAATATAATGTTCTAAGGCATATTTAAAAATAACTATGAATTCGTCAGAAAAACCAACAAGTTACCATGAAATTAGTTGTATTTGAGTACATATTAAATATATTTACTAATATATTTCATATATTGGTTAAAACATAAAATCTAATATAATGTTTAAAGATACATATAAAAATAAAATAAAAAACGAAGAAGACGCCCGAAACCAACAAGTTGCCATGAAAATGAGAAAATATTTGCATTTTCTCTCTCCAATTGAAAATGGGAAAAAAATATATTAAATGCATTTTTTCTCTCCAATTGAAAATGTAAGCAAATCATATTAAATGCATTTTCTCCCCTCATAATAAATGTATTTTCTCTCTCTATCATTAAGGGAGATTTGTAAATAGCGAAATATATATTAAAAAAACAGATATAAACAAATAGAAAAAAAAAGGTAAAATTGTCCAAAATTGTCTAAAATTAACACTAAAAGCTTTCTTTGAAAAATTCAAATTAAAAGATATTTATAAAATATATAGTCCAAAGATGATTATTTATGTAAAAATCTCATTAATTTATTTATTAAATACCATTTATTTTGAATCACATAGATAATATTTATGAAAGTTATGGTAAAATCTACTCCATCAAAGACTTTACAGTGGACAAAAACCATTTCTTTTTCTTAATAAAAAGAATTTGAAAAACCAGTAAAAGCTCTCATCATCAGAATCATCCCTCCTGAAGTACATATAAATTTATAAATAGCAATTGAAAGTTTTTGCTGCTCTAACCACAACTGTTTGCACTCATGGGGAAGGGGGCATTTTTGCTAAAAACAATTATATCTAATATCTTTAGGAAAAATTTTAAACAATCTCCTTAAACTTTTAAAAGTTCTACCTCCGTCTAGTCCTAAATTTTTAAGGATGGTTTCCAATTATGTCAAAATTTTTATTTAAAATGAAGACATAAACGTGACATGAAAATAAAATGTAAAGATAGATTTCACACTAGATTTTAATTATATCTCTAAATCTTATGATGAGTTTCAACAATGTCTATATCAATTCAAAAGTTTATTTCTCACAGTCACGTCGTTCACATTTATCTTTGGTATTAATCGGAAAAAGAAGAAAAAAAAAAGTTGACAAAAGATGTTTATAAGAGTAAATATTTGAAACGAACTTTACTCTAGAATTTTGTATAGTTTATCTTTTGTGTTTTCTAGAATTTCTCTTTCGTGTATTAATTCTATCCTTATTGTAATTATAATGCTTCTTCTATTTTGCTTAATTAGAAGGCTTTTCTCTAATCTCCTCTTAATTTGTATTGAATTTTGAGTTTTTCTCTTAGCTCTCCTTTGTACATTTTTTTTTTTTTTTTTAATAAAGCATCAGTTTTGGAATTAGGGCGTGATGAGAGTGTGAAAGGCGTGTCAATCTAGTTGAGATACTTTGGTGCACCTCCTGATCCCTCAACCTCTAGTATATTGTTAAGAAAAAATCTCATGAGTAGCAAGTTTTAGGGAGAAAAATCAACTATACCCTACACCATGAGGTTGTATCACCTTAAAACCTCAAATTAATAATCAAATCAATTTACACTATAAATTTTCACAGATTAATCAATTTAGACCTTTCATTAGAATACCATTTTAAAACAGTTAATGCATAATTTTTATGTGTATAAAACTTCTATAAATACAGGGATAATCAACATATATTAGAGAGAAATACTAAAACCAAATAGGGATAGTTGGACTTCTTCATTAATTTGAGTGTGTTTTTTCTATTCTCTTCTACTTCTATTTCTCTCTGCTTATTTATATATAAAAAGAATTACGTGATTTAAAAGGATTGTCAGAAGAAGTATAAATTACTTCAAGTGATTTTAAATTAATACATTTAGTAATTTAAGATTTTAATTTATATAATCTTCCAAGTTTAAAAGTATAACTAAACTGATCTTTTTTTTGCCTAGATCATATGATATTAGATTGGGCAATAACCAATAAAATTTTCTTCATGATAATAGGATGGAAGTGAAAGGAAACAATAGAAAAAAAATAAAACCCGACAATAATAAAATTAAGTCTTTTTTCTTCTTTTTTTTTTTGAAGTATTCACAAGGCAAGATGGATCAGTAAGTACAATAGGACATCTTAACTAGGTTGATATCCCCTAGCACCCTCATCACGCCCCAAAACCAAAATTCAATCATTTATAAAAAACAAAGTGTAGAGGAGAGCTAAAGAATAACTCAAAAGTTCGATACAAAAGAGGTGGAGGGGAGCTATAAAAAAGCATTCCAGTTAAGAGAAATGTTAGCAATGCCATAACTAAAAAAAAAAAAAAAAAAAAAAGGATTTTGTACACCAAAGAGATGAAAGATTGAGGATATCCTCCCAAATTTGCCTTGACCATGGAAAGTTCTATAGTTGGTCTCGAGCCAAAACATCCAAAGAGGCAGCACCAATCAAATTAAGTCGTTAGTTGATGAAAGATTGAGGATATCCTCCCAAATTTGCCTTGACCATGGAAAGTTCTATAGTTGGTCTCGAGCCAAAACATCCAAAGAGGCAGCACCAATCAAATTAAGTCGTTAGTTTTGACTAATTAGTTGAATCTGGCCAATTTCAATAAGTTCTCCAATAATTGTATTTCTAAAGTAGTAGATGTCACTCTCCCTTTAAAAACATCATTGTTCACGTTAGCACCTAGCTTTCACATTTTTCTTAATTATCCATTTGTAATTTAAATAATAATCTTTCTTCTTTTATTATTCTTTTTGTAGTTTTAATTAAACCACACACACACACACACACACACACATATATATATATATATATATGTCAATTTGAAGTATGTATAAAAATATGTAAATTAAATTATTTCCCCATCAAGGACTTGAAATGAGGGAAGAAATTTTTAAAGAAAGATAAAAAAAAGCTTCCATTGTCTAAGCTTCCATTGTGTACCCTACCACCCCATCCCCTAACCTTTTAGACAAAGAAAGAGACAGAGATGGATGTGTACAATGTTAAAAATTGAAAGGAATAGACTTTTCAAGTCACTGTCTGTCCCTCCCCATCAAAATAAAATACCCACCTCAACTTTGTCATTTTTAGTTTTTAGTTATATCCTTACACAAACCTCCTGCATATTAATTATTATTATTTTTTTTGTTTGGAGGCCTTAAAAAAAAGAAAAATTGAATCACGTACAAATCCATTTACTCTCTCCATTTCTGAGTTGTATACACTTTAAACGGCTCATGGGTGATAATATGAAGATTTGAACATCTGATCTTTAGAAAAGTTTTTGGCATCTTAACCAGTTGAGCAACGTTTTATATATCCTAAATAATATATTACAAAATAATGAACTTCTTTTGTCAATTTGGGTATAACTTTGTGTTAAGGTATATGTTATTCTTGATTGAGTAGTAGTCTAAGTTGAGCTACATAGAAGTGTTTTTTTTTTTTTTTTTTTAAACAAAATACTAGAGGATATCTCAATTAGGTTGACACATTGATCTTTAGCACCCTCTTCATGCTCAGGGCCTTGTAGTGATGCATTCATTCAAAAGGGAAGAGGGCCCGATATGTACAAAGAAAGCCAGAGAACAACTTGATACAAAAGAGAAAGTAGGAAAAAGGCTAGAGGAAGCCTTCCAATTAAGAGCTACGTTATTTAGATCTAATCTTAGAAAGTTCATTGGTGTCTTAACTAGGTCATGACAATTATGTTCTATCTTAAGTTATATTAAAAGGAAATGAAACTTTGCTACTTTTTGTTAACTAAAGTATAGTTTAATTGGTTAAGATATATGTTATTTTTGATTGATTGAGTAGTATTCACTTGGATACTTAATAATAATAATAATAATAATAATAATAATAATAATAATAATAATAATAATGTTTTACTACCTTTCCCTATAGGAAACTGAATAGCAACTCCATTAACATTATCTACAAGAATTTGAATTCTTTCACCCTTTATTTTGCCTTTGTCAAAAAGGAAACAAAAAAGGGAAAAACATTACCTACAGGCTAGGGAAACTGGAGACTTTCTTATACTTGAAGAAGACAGTTTCAAATTTATATTCCCTCACTATTGATTGATCATGACAAACAGTAAATGGTTTTGGTTATCAAATCACATTGAAGTTGATATGTTCATACCAAAATTCAATGAATTTGGGGTTTTGATCATATAATTAAACCAAATGATCATTTATATATATATCCTGTTGTTTTGTGGTTGAGTGAATTGAGAAAATGTTTGAATAACAAGGCAATATGCACATGCAAATGTTTGAACCTTTCGTTTCATTTTTTGTTTCCTTTCAAATTTTGTAAAGTTCTTATGACTTGACAGAATTGATTAATCACATGCTTGCTAAATCAAAGAGAATTGTGTGTTTGTTGCTTTGATCACCCACTTCAATTTCTAATCCGCCAAAAATTCTTTTTTTTTTTAAAAAAGTTAATTGATTGAGGAAAGTCCTTCAAATCAAAGATGAAGGCGATGTAAAATGACATTCAACTCTAACTAAAATGACGAAGTTAAAAGAATGTGAAGTGATGTTGAAAGAACACAGGACTTTGTGTTTGTCCATCCACCATTGGCAGCCAAGAAGAAAACAAAAGTTTCACATGTATGCTATTAGAAAACTTTAAAGAATGCCAAACAATATTATCATAAACAACAAATTCACCCAACAGCACAGCTATATATAGGGTTTATTTATTTATTTATTTTATTTTAAAATTTAGGTCAGCTTAATTCAAGTAAAAAATTCACTGGCAAATAATTTTGTATTACAAAGTTGTGCTATATGATTGGATTTCTGTGGGGCTTGAGAAGGAGTGATATAATAATATTTCTTTTCACAAATGATTGCTTCAAAGATAAGGTAACTTCCATTTATATGAGGTCATGGTTTGATCCATGCAGGCCCATAAATTTATATATTCAGATAAATTGGGTTTGTCTTTAATTATTAGTTGATCCAGGTAGCCTTGTTTCAATTTCAATGTAGCCCTCTAAGCTTTAATATGATGGACTTCATCTTTTATAGTATTCAATGGAAGTGGATAAATCATTTACTAATTTGCAAACAAGCTTCTACACACAAGGCTTGATGTTAAAAATCAAAGTTTAAGATCAAAATTTAGAAACATTTCATATATATATATATATATATATATATCATCTATCTTTCTTTTCTCTCTCTCTTTTTTTTTCCTTTTTTAATAAGGATATTAATAGGAGGAAAAGATTTGAAGGTGCACTATAGGATATCTTAATTAGTAGGTTGACACATTTTTAGCAAATCTTATCGTATCCCAAGCTCAAAAGAGAGGACTTCATTTCACAAAAGATGATTACAAAAGCTATTATTGGAGACTACAAGAAGATTGAACTTTTTCATTCAATACCTTGCACAAAATTAAACTAGCTGATAATGATACATCTCGCCCCATCTAACTTTACCCAATTAAAGATTTGACATACTGATAATATATCCCAACTAAGCTATAAAATCTATTATTGTCATCACAACCAACTGTAATACAAGAAATATTGTTTTTAGCAACGACATTAAAACGTTGTTAAAAATCACAAAATCTTCGCAAAAATCTTTCCAACGAATATAGGTTTAATAGGAATATTTGAATCAAATTTAGAATCTATTGTCGATTGCTGTAATGTTACGTCTTAAGTTATAGAGGGTAATATGAGACAAAGTATATTATATAGCCATTCCTCATATTGGGTAATTGGTGAGAGAGATTAAAAATAAAAACAATGAGAATCTAACAATAAAAACAATGGGAATCTAAAAATAAGGAGAGAGAGGGTGAAGAAATTAGTTGTTCTTGACAATACAACACTAAACTGTAGTGTTCAACTTTTGCTTTTGTCTTTTCTTTTCAATCACAAATAGTCATTTTCTATTCAAAGAAGAGACTTTACACAAAGGAAAAAAAGAAGAAGAAGAAGAAGAAGAAATTAAACAGAAGCAAAATAGGGAAATCTCAATAATACACAATTTAATTACAAATCTCTCAATTCTTCAAAGCACAACCAACCAATTGTACGTTTTTTTTTTTTTTTTTTTTTTTTTTTTTTTTTGTAACAAATCAATAATAAAAATATATGAAAAGGGTATTTAGAATTGAATATAAATTTTGAGTGTAGTATTATATATTGAAAAGAAAAAAAGAAAATGAAATGAAGCCATTTATGGAGGAGAATACTCACAAACCACTTCAGATTCAACTTCTCTTCTATGAAAATTCCTGTGGCAACCACATGCAGCACAAGTGAGAGCTCCATTAGAGCCTTCTTCACCAGTTGCTAGGAACTCTCTGCAGCCATCAACAGCATATCCACCAATATTTGCAGCATGATTCTTCTGGCACTCTCCATATCTAACCACACTTCTTACTATTGAAGATGAACTGCTATTTCTATTATTATTTGATGATGATGATGATGATGATGATCTTCCATCTGATCTTTTCACTACTACTTGACGTTTCTTCATCATTATTATGATACAAAACAAGAAATTCTAGCTTTCTGAGATGAAGATCTGAAATGGGTTTGTGGGAGATTTGGGTTTGTGTTTGAACTTGTTCTCACTCATCAAAGAAAAAAGAAAGAAGAGGTGAAATGCCTTTATCTCTATTTTGGCGCCCTATGAGCATTAACCCTAAACCCTACCTACCCTAAATGCCTTTTATTTATAGGGCTTTACTAAAATAGTGCCAAACCATAATAAGAATATATTTCTTTTCTTTCTTTCTTGTTTTTTAGTTCAATGACTAATGGAGATGAAGGATTAGAACCTAAAACATTTCACTTCGTGGTCGAGACTATTGTTGGCTATGAGAATAGAGTAATACTTATGGATGTAACTTAGTCGGCATCTATTTATATGCATTTATAGCTTAATTATTTAGTAAAAAAGAGTTAAAATATTCATTTTTAATAAAAATAAAAGTTTGTTATGTGATAAATATTAGATAATTGAGTGGATTGTAGCGCAATTTAAGATATACCTAAGACTATTTTCTCTATGAGCGTATATTTTCTTTTTAATTTGTGTTGATAATTAAGAAAGTGCAAAGGAGAAATTAGGGAAAAAACTTCCCATTAAGAGCAATAATGGTAGAAGCATCATTTAACATTTATTTGTAAAAGAATAAAAACACAAAATGTTATGATCTCTTGTAATAATGTTCAAAATCACACATGGAATAATTTTTCCTCTTTCTTCATAGTATTATATTATAAAAAAGAAAACCATTCCAATTGAGAGATGTAAAAGTAAAAGTAGCATTATAATTAAAAAAAATTAATTATATTTTTTTTAAGGAAAAAAGTTAGATTTAGTGCACCAAATATTATATGATTTTTTCTTTTTCTTTTTTTTTTTTAAAAAAAAACTTTGAGACATGAGAGGATGAATTGGAAAGAAATGTTCCAATTAACATTGCATATATGTATGGGTATAAATCAATTGTAATGAGCTTCCACTGCAGACGTAATTAGATTGTTTTTTATCATGTTTACTTAGCATTTTGCAAACGTAATCTAATTACGATTGAGACGGTTTACTTTCCATTGTCTTCTCACCTCTGTCGCTACTATTACCATTTAGGGTTAATTAATAATCGTATCTATAACGTAACTTAGGAGGTTGATGATATATCAAAATTAGGTGAGGCAAAAAGAGGGAGGGGACGTGGGTGATATGGATGGTTTAGTTAAAAACTAAACACGCGTGTTTTTTTAGTGAAATTTTGTTAGTGATATTTGCATGCCGGACATAAAATAATGTAATAATGGAAAATAAAAGAGAATATAATAATATCAATAATTAATAGTTTAGGAGAAAAAGGGGTGGTGGGTTTGCTACAAATTCAGTTGGAAGGCAAAGATTGACAATCAATACTTCATCTTGTCCACCAAAAACACACACTGCAAACTTCCATTACCCTGCCTTCAAAAAACATTATTATTATTATTATTATTATTATTATTATTATTATTATTGTTTCTATGTAATATTATTGAATGATCAGAATTATTATAATTAAATAGACTTCAACCTTATTATATAATAAAGAAAAAGAGTAGAAAAGAAAACTACAAATTACGCTAATATCCTCTTTCAAACTCTCAAGGTGGTAGAGTAATCACCAACTTGAGTTTGTTAAGCAATAGACTGAAACGACAGAATAAACTAAAGAAATTTTTTGAATTAATTAAATCATGACAAATCTAAGCACGAAACAAAGACCACAAAGAACTTCTGGACTACAAATAGACATCTATAAAGAACTTTTGGACTCAGAGACTCGCAAAGAACTTTTGGACTAAAAATAGAGATCCATGAAGAATTCCTGGGCTGAAAACAAGGATAGAGATCTGAAACAAAACCCACGAACTACCTAGAGACCCACGATGTAGGTTTGAAAACAAAGGAATAAATAGACTCACTACAACAAAGTTGGCTTATTTCGACCATCTTTTATTGAAGGATATAAAAAAACCTTCGTAAAATGTTACATTAATCGAAGGGATCTAAAAGCCTTGGAAAAATATTTACTCTTTATCCAAAGTTATTGAAAACCCTTTGAAAAAGATATTATATTTATCAAAGGACAATAAAAAAACCCTTAAAAAATTATCTATTAGTTGTCGAAGGTTATTGAAAACCTTTTGAAAATTAAAAGATATTATATTTATCAAAGGCAATTAAAAACGTTTAAAAAATATATTATCCTTCATCGAAGGTCTTTAAAAAACCTTCGAAAAATATCTACTTTTTATCGAAACTTATTGAAAACCTTTGAAAACTATCTACTCTTTATCAAAGGTTATGGAAAACCTTTGAAAAGTATACTATCCTTTATCAATGGTATTTAAAAAATCTTTGAAAAATATCTACTTTTTATTGGAGCTGGTTGAAGACCTTTAAAAAATATATTATATTTATCAAAAAACATTAAAAACTTTTGAGAACTATCTACTTTTTATCGAAGGTTACTAAAACCTTTGGAAAATATATTATATTTATCCAAGGGCATTATAAACCTTTGACTCACGAGGGCTAAGACAATAATATATTTTTTTAAACTAAAATTACTGTCATCGTATTTTTTTTTTTAAAAAATATTTAGAAAACAATATATATTTTTATCAAAGGTTATTTAGAGACCGTCGAACATATCTTTTTAAAATAAAATCATTTCAAGAATATATTATTCTTATTTCTATGAGAAATTGTAGGTAAAAGTAAAACGATCTAAATTTTATATTTTTGTATCTACTTCCCTTATTTCTCTATCTTTTCATTTCCATTTCTTCAACCTAGGGCTCTATTTCCAATTTCCATTTCCATTTCTTGCTCTATTTTCGATTTCCATCTCTATTTCCAACTCCGCTCCATTCAATTAGCACCCGTTCGTTCACCACCATTTGAGCTTTCTATTGCAGGTTTGTTTGATCTTCGTTCCAGCACTGTTCAAGCTCCATGCTAGCATCCTTTGAGATTCATTCTACACCATTCGAGCTAGAGTCTTCGAGTTGTGTTCGAAACACCGTCGAAGTCGAGGTTTGTCTGATCTATTAATACTTTTTATTCGTTCTATTCAGTTTCTATTATCCTTTAAAAATAATGAAAATCTTTGAAAAAGATCAATTATCGAAGATATATGATTTTGAAAAATAATAATTTTTGAAGGTTAAGTAAACGTTTTAAAAAGTTAAAGGATCTACTTTGACACTCTTCAAAGATTTTTCAAAGGTTTATTAAAGGTTATTACGAAGGTTGTGACCTTAAAAAATAGTCAACTTTCTTGTAGTGACTTCAAGAATACAATAAAGAAAAAGAGTAGAAAAGGAAACTACAAATTAATAATTACCCAACAATTATTATTATTATCATAAAGTAAAAAATATTCTTTTTTTAATACAAAATATGTATTTTATTTTTTAAAAATTTATAAAACTACCCGTAGTCCATGCTGCTACGTGTCATTGTTGGTCTCTTTCTTTGATATTATAAAATAAGTTTTGAAAGAAGAGAAGCTTTGAAAATAATTGATAAATTTTTATTTAATTTAATTTAAAACTTTTTGTGTGTTTGTTTGAAAATAAATTATGAAATTCCAATAATCCAATTCCAACACTCTTTTGTGGAAGACATTTGAACAAAATAATTGCAATTCCGCGTGTGTAGTACACCCTTTGCTTTTCTTGCGCCCTTGCCTAAGCTTTATTTATTTATTTATTTATTGATGAAAAATAAGTGCTTTTTCAGGTTTCAAATTTACTGATTATGTTATAAAATCAACAGGGTGGGTCTGAATCATACTTGGAAATTAGTAAAGCCTTTATTATTATTTTTATTTCAATCAGCACCTAAAAAATGATTCCTATTACCTAAGATTAGAATCCCAAACTTAATATAATTAAAGACAACCCACACATTGCCCCCTCAATTTTGGTATTCAAATCAAACATTCTTTCAATACAAATTTCATCTATCACATATACTACTTTTCCCCCCTTCAAGTACTCAATCATTCTTATGAAGCTTAAAATAGCAAAAAAATTAAATAAATAAATTATGCAAAGCCAAACCCAATATTCATATGATGAGAGAGAGGGGTTTGGTTTTTTTTTTTTTTTTTTTTTTTTTTTTTTTTTTGTCTATTAACCTTAAAATGGGAAAAAGAAAAAAGTAGAGAAAAGAGTGGAAAGATGATTAGAATGATTGACTGTTGAATATTGGGTGGGGTGGAGAAGGGGAAGATTGCTATTTAATTTGTTGGGTTTGTGCAAAATTAAAAGTTAGGGTTTTGATAGTGAAAGAAGTGGGCTTCTTCAAATGAACCATCGATCACTACAAATTTTCTTTCCACTCTCCACCATAATATATAATGTATGTATGTAATCATATATAAATTATATATCCAAACAAGACACAATTAGTGAGGGGTTTTTAAGCAATCTCAATGGCGTGGCAACATGTGCTTATTTTTGTCACTCTTATTAAAAGTGAAGTGGGACAATCACACATGGTTGTCAATCAACAATTTGTCAACCCTTTAAATTATTATTAATATAACCCTAATTTCTCTTCTTGTTTTTTTCCCTAATCTTACACTCTTAAACATCATTCCACTCATTTATACATTATATCTTTTACCATACAGACTAAAGAATTTGAATCCCAACTTATTGTTAATTTCAATATAGTTTATTGGATGAAACACACGTTAATTATTATCTCAAGAGTAGTGATACTTCAATTTCTACAAACTTTGTAATAGTTGAAATTAAAAGAAAAAAAAAAATTCCGTCTTACCTACGTATCTTTAAGCACTTGGAAATATATATATATATATATATTTATTGAATATGTTTTGTGTTCTTTTCTGAAAAAAACATTGGAACTAAATAAACATTGGAATTTTGAAGTATGTTTCCTACTCATGCATGAGAAAAAAAAAATTTAAATATGAAGAGATTATGGATATGTGTGAGATGGTATAATGATCAAATTATGCATAAAAATGTGAATGCAAAAAACATATAAAAGTAATGTGTAAGAAACATGAGAAAAAGTGAAATCATGGGCCAACGTTGATATCAACCCATATAGCTCTAATTGAGGTATATCTTCTTGTTTAAATCGAATGTTTAAATCTTTAAATCTAATATTTATGAAAGAAATTAAAGGTGGATAGGTTTAGTAGGCGCACCTAAATATCTCAAACTAGATTTGACACATCCATAATCCTTTCTTCACGCCCCGATTCCAAAAGTGCTACATTGATAATAAATATATGTACCTAGAAAAACTTAGTAAAGTATTTAAAGTAGGTATTACAAAATGAAGAGAGGCTAGAGGACAGTCTTGTTTGACAATAATAATAAGTGTTAAATATTTATTTTAGTTTCCACATCCACAAAATGAGTGAGTTTTGTGGTATAACTCAAAACTCACGCATTTCAACTAAAAATAAAATTAAACATGTTTAAGACAAGAATTAACAATTAAAGAAAATATTTCAAAACTCACAATTCCAATTGTTTAAAAAAGGAAAAAAAAAAAAAGAAAAAGAAAAAAGAACTCACAAATTTCAACAAAAACTCTAACTTTCCTCCCATTTTTCTTTGAAAGTAAACGTGTTTAAGACAAGGAATTAACAATTAAAGAAAATATTTCAAAACTCACAATTCCAATTGTTCAAAAAAGGTAAAAAAAAAAAAAAAAAAAAAAAACTCACAAATTTCACAAAAACTCAAACTTTCCTCCCATTTTTCTTTGAAGCTTTATTAGTTTTGTACAAGACATAAGTTTTGAATTCCTAATAGGTACATGAAGATGTTTTCGTTGATAAATTTTTAGGGTTGTTTTCAAATTTAACAAAATGAGTAAAAAAAATTACAAATATAGCAAAATGTCATGCCTATTACTGATAGACATTCATAGACTATTATCATCTATCAATTTCTATTAGTGATAAACATTTATAAATGTCTATCAGTATCTATTGTCTGTTTATTTATGATAGACAGTTACATTTTGTTATATTTGTAAATATTTCCAATAGTTTTGCCATTTAAAACAATTACCCAAATTTTTAAGTAGAAATTTATAGATAATAAAAATTGAAATACTTAGGCTCCGTTTGGTAACTATTTCGTTTTTTGTTTTTGTCTTTTAAAATTGAGTTTTTAGACACTACTCCCACCTCCAAATTTCTTTGTTTGTTGTCTAATTTTTACCAATGGTTTAAAAAAAATCAAAATTTTGAAAACTTAAAAAAAAAAAAAATCTTTTAAAAGTTGTTTTTGTTTTTTGAATTTGGCTGAGAATTCAACTATGGTACTTGAGAAAGATGCAAATCATTGTAAAAAATGTGGAGGAAATAGACTTAATTTTCAAAAAAAAAAAATGGTTACTAAATGAAACCTTAATTAATTTCAAATTTAAGGTAAAAATTACAATAATCATCAAAGTTACCAATTCAATTGGATGAAATTGAATTATTTCTACTTAGAGTAAAAATTGTTTTTTCTTTCCTAACCATTTTGAGGGGGAAGGGGAAAAAGTCACAATATGATATCTTTTCTAGTGTTTTCTCCAAAAACAAAACCCTATCTCTACTTTAGCTTATGAATATTTAAATGCAAATTAAACTACATCAACAACAACAAAATAAAGGAAGATATGTAAATTCATAAAATTGTTTATTTTTTCCCTTTTAAAAAAGGGAAAGGAAATCCTAACAAAACATAAAACAATATAGAATTTAATAAAATGGGGAAATTTTGCTTATTTATTGGAGTTGTTTTCAAATCTAGTAAAATGAGTCACTGTTTATAAATATAAAAAAATTTTAGTTATAGATCGCCATAGAAGTCAATCCCTAGGAATAGAAGTCTATCATAATCTATCACATTCTATAGTCAATGACCATAGGGAATACTCATCTCCAATATATACATTTTGAAGATATACTCATGTCAATAAATATTAGTTTGAATTTAGGCCATGTTGACTTTCAGGTAAACGTAATGAATCAATTGTAATATAAAAAGTAAGGTCATTTAAAAACGTTTCCAATAGACTCATTAACAATATTTTATGAATTATAAATAATAAAAAAAATTGGAGAACTTTAAGGTAAAAAGGTTATGGTCTTGTCGTTGTTTGGTTTATATGAAGATCAATTTTGGATGAAGGTCATGCCTTGCTTTATTGCCCACTTCGCATTCCATTGCCCTTTCACATATAACACGGCCCGAAATTTGTGGTAACCTAACAACATTCCTTTAATATAATTTCCGCCAACATTTTATTTTATTTTTATTTTTATTTTTATTTTTTATTTTTATAAATATATATATATATATATAATCCAATTTATATACTCAAAGAATATTATTAATTAATTACTTTAACTACTTAATTGCGTTAATGCCACATTCACATTAATTATATGCTATACAATAATATATTTTATGATTAATTATGGCGTAGCTAATTCAAACACAATTTAATAGATAAAGACATACTTACCATCTCAAATATCGATAGTTGTTGACCTAAAAGTTAAAACATAGATTAAAAAAAAAGAAAAGAAAAGAAAACATATGCTTTATACATATGTAACCTAAATGAATAGACCCAATACATAATTGTCTAAATTTTTCTATTTCTTTTTATATGGATAGACTAACGACTTATTATTTTACATAAAAGTCTAACCTAATTTACTTATTATGCCGCTCTTAATATTCAAATAAGTATTATAGTATTATTAATACTAAAAGAAGCATGTAGGAGAAGTTTCCTGCGGTTATGAAATTTCCAAAATGGTCTTCTTTTCAAAATCTACAAAAGTAAGGAAAGTTTATAAAAAAAATGAGAATTGTTTCACTCATTAACCAAAACAAGGATTGACAAGGAGCTTTGAAGGAAAAACAAGGTATATTTAATATATAGTACAATATATTCAATATATCTTCGAAATTTTTAGAAATAAACCAATGTATACTTGATAATTGCATGAATCAACAATTTTTACAATATATTATCTTATATACCAAACAATATATGCGATGTATATTTATATTTTCTAGTCTATTACCAATATATTTGACATATACTTAAAGATTTAAGTGAGGATAATCGATTTTCAATTAGGAATAAGAAATAAATAAAACGAAATCTCTTAAAATGAAGGAAACTTTAATTTAAAATATTGTGTATTAAATGAATATCAATCAAAATCAAGATTAATAAATAACAAAAAGAAAGTAAAAATTTGAAAATGATGTTAAGAAGGAAATAATGGTAAAAATGTTAAATTAATTTAAAATTAAAACTAAAATTAAAATGTCATGGCAAAATAATTCAAAATCCAAAACAATTATGAAATATATGGTTTAGAGTATTAAAAAAACTCTAAAAAGAAGACTAAGTTCTTGGGATGTGTTGATGTTTGAGAATAGTGGAAAAGATTGGTTTAGACAAAGAGCATATATGGTTGAATCAAATAGATGAGGGAGGAGGCCCAATTTGGGCATCAAAATGGCATCAATCAAAAAAGAAAAAGAAAAAACCTGTCCTTTGTATCCCTAATGGTTTGGTATAACAGACAATAAGATTCTTATGATGATGGGGTGAGAGATTGTGGGCTATAGGACCCTCAAAAATTGGTGTTAGATTTAATCTCTCTCCTTGCTTCCACAATTGAGAGGACAAAGCAACCACCCACTTAATCATACTCATTGGTGGGAGCCTTCACCCTTTGGAATTTTAGGTCTATGCATATGCAATATATCACTTGGGAAAAGTGGTTTCTTGATTAAGCTTCTTCTCTTTTAGGCCCCTCAATTAATTCTCACACCCCATAAAAACAAGAAGCATGAAACATGACAAAACCCCATTTCCTCTTTTAACCCTCTCTCCTATACAAAGAAAAAGGTAAATATTTTTTTGTGGGGTTGCTTATACAGACAAAATCAGTTGGATATCTACATCAATCCATTAGCCTCCCTTTTTCTTTTGCCTTTCTTTTTACTCCAATGGAATAGTGATATATGCTTCCTATACCTTGAAATGTTATAAGGAGTAGCCCAAATAGTTTGCTGAATTTGGTAAGCCCAACCAATCCATTAAATGCCCATTTATAAGTTGAATGTGGCCAACATCATGGCATTGGGCGTAGGCCTTGTTTAGCCTTTGTCTCTTGATATTCTCACACACACACTCCATGAATTAGGGGTTTTAGAGAATGAGATAGCCAAGTAATTGGAACTTCAAATGGGGTTTGCTTTGACTATGCTATTTTTAAGCATATGGGTGCTTTGTTTGATTTCTTTGGCAATCTTTTCGTACCCCTAGTTGAGTTGGTTTGGGTATGATATAGATGAGTTACCATCTATTGAGTTTTTAAGTGATTATCTTAATAAGCCTTGCTAATATACACTTCATTTAATATCCTTGAATACAACAGACGATGTATGTCAACACAAACATAATTCAAATGAACTGTCATACGTTTAAATTGTCGGCTTTGAATTCCTCACCCCAAATATTGTCAACAGACGATGCATGGTTCCAAAATTTTTCTTAGAAATGTTACTCACTTAGTGCACAGTCTGAGCTCAAGGAGTAGGTGTTGGGGGAGTGAAGTTGTTAACATTTGTTAGATGCCAAATTTTGGATAGAGGAAAATACATCTGACCTATTCACGTGGCAATAATTGTAAATTTGTAATTTAGGGGAGAGAGAACTTGCAAAACAAAGAAAAAGTGTCTTGATGCCAAAGTCAGATATGGGAATATAGAATAAAGAATAAGACAGGAGTTTCAGTTACCTCGTGTGAAGTTATAATAATGCATTTATAGGGGATTTGACCTAGGGGTTTAACTTAAACTTTCCTATGATTAGGTTTTCAGTTTCTCCTAATCCCAAACAAGCTAGAAAAAAATCTTATCCTATCTTATTTTATCTTATCTTGATTTTTTATTTTATCCTGTCAGGCCAAAATTTATCCACAACAACTTCAATCTTTGTTTAGCTCAAAAGGATTAGTAGATTTGTTTTCCCTTATGACCATATATATCTTTAGAGAGAAATTTTTATATGAAATGTGTTCCGATTTTTGTAAGGTGATAAGAGACCTTAAACATGATAAAGAAAGAATAAGTTGTAGGGAAGTTTCATGGGAAAGGGGCGTTAAAGGAAAGGTTTGAACACAAGGACCCAATGAGATGTTGTGGTGTAAAGAAGAATAAAGATAATGGTCCCAATTCCCCACCCTTTCTTTATTCTCTCTTTGTTCTTTTTCTTTTTTTTTTTTTTTTTTTTTTTTTTTTTTTTTTTTTTTTTTTGGAATCTGAACCACAACGTCCAAAAACAAAACTCCCTAACTTTAAAACCTTGGCTTCTCTCTTCATATGGTCCACAACAAGAAGAACATATCAAATTTTCAAACTTTCTCATACTTTCCCCTACTTCACCCCCATGTACTTTCAAATGGAACACAATTAACCTTTTACTTAAATTATATGTTTAGTCTAACATAGTCTATCTTCGAACTTTCGATTTGGTACATAATTATAATTTTTGTAAAAAAAAATAATTGATTTATTAGATATCAAATGAACATAATTTTATGTTCACTGCTACTCTATATAAAGTTTAATTTTGTGTGTAGGAGGTTCGTGATTTTAAAAATTATAAATAGAGGGTGAGAAGATTTGAACCCAAACCTTTTGGTTATTAATACATCCATCTCGCAATTGAGTTTTGTTTGTTTTGGCTTAAAATAATGTTAAATAAGTCAATGACCCTACTAGACACAAAATTGAAAAATGTAATGGATATAAAATTTAAAATATTAGGTCATATTAGAAACTTTTTTTTTTTTTTTTTTTTTTTTTTTTTTTTTTTTTTTTGTAGTTCAAAGTCTCTATTATATTGGATATAAGTTGAAAGTTCAATGACTTATTAGACATTTATTAAAATTTTAGGGTTTAAATACTACTTTGGTGCCTATACTTTTGACTTCGTTCAATTCGGTCCCTATACTTTCAAAATGTTCATTTTAGTCCCTATACTTTCAACTTTAGTTCATTTTGGTCCCTATACTTACAAAAGGTTATGTTTTGTCCATGTACTTTTAATTTTGGTTCAATTGGGTCCTTATAAGTTTAGAAAATGATTATTTTGGTGCTTACATTTTCATCTTTATTTCATTTTTGAGAGATCAAAATAGCCACTTTTTGAAAGTTCAATGACCAAAATGAACAAAAATTAAAAGTATAGGGACCAAAATAAACCTTTTGAAAGTATAGAGACCAAAATGAATCAAAGCGAAAAATACATACCAAAATAATATTTAAACTAAATTTTAGCGACACAGACCTAAAATAACAAAAATGGAAGGTAGAGAGATACAAGATAGTATTAAATATATATATATATTTTTTTTATAAAGAAAATGGAAAATGAAAAAAGGTGGCCGCAGTGGTTGACATTGTGGGAGAAAAGAAATTAAGATATGAAATTGTAATGATAGAAATTGATTTTCACATCTGTCACCATATTTCATATTCATAATTATTGTGATAAATATAAAAATTGGAGAGACTTGACTTTAGAGTTGGCCTAATTAATTAAACCCAATATATTTTGCTTTAATATCATATAAAGTTAGAAACTTAGAGTGACATATTTTCATATATATATATATATATATATAAATATGTGTGTGTGAAAGAGTTTATGGTTAAATCCATGCTTCCATAAATTTCTTTGTCTTTGTCTTTTTTTTTTTTTTTTTTTTCTTTTTTCTTTTTTCTTTTCTACAATTTAAAAGGTAAAGAGAGATAGAGAGAAAAAGAAAAAGAAAAGGGATATGATTGTTTTCTTGCACCTGCAATTAATGAGTTTGATACAGTTGAGGTTGAAATTTGGGTGCAAAAAAATGAAATTTCAAAACCTAATAAAAGTAAAAAGAAAAGAGAAGAAAAGAAAGTGTTGGTTTGGTGTAATGAAAAGCATTTAATAGGCTTGTTGGCATTTTTATTTTATTTTATTTTTAGATTTCCAATGCAAATTCCTGATCCATAGAAACACAACACAAAGTGGTTTTAGGGAATATGATAATATGATTTCAGAGGTTGGAAAAAGAGAGTAATTTAATGGATGGTATATTGATAACATATTCTCTCTTCTGAAAAAACAGGACTATAGTAATGACCTCACTGCTTTATATTAATTATGTCCTTACCTTTCTACCTATACTTACATAATAGGTTGTTGGTTAAAAATCAAGTAAGGATTTAGTTCTTAAACTTTTATTTGTAATGATTTAGTTTAAGTTTGCAATAATTTAGTTTTTATTATAAAAATTAATTTTAAAATTTAATAAGATTTCTTACCTAAATAAACCGATAAACTAATTAGAGACTCAATATTTTTACAAAATTAATTGTCTACATCATAAGATAATAAAAATTGGCATCTAATTTTGATGATTTTTTCTACATTGGAACTAAATTCTTACAAATTTAAAAGTTGCAAGGACTAAATTGTTACATACTAAAGTTCATGGACTAAATTGTTACAAAATTGAAAGTACATGGACAAAATTATCATTACAAACTAAAATTTAGGGACCAAATTGTTACTTCCATGAAAGTATAGGGACCAAATTCGTACTCCCATGAAAGTATAGGGACCAAAAGTGTATTTTAACCTAACATGTTTCAAAGGGATGGTTGAGTAGTAATTGATTATTGGTGTTTATATTTCTAGAAGTAATTTTTTAAAATCTTTTTAAAGGGGAAGAGGGATCAATAGATGCATTAGAATATATCTCAACTAAGTTGACACATTCATAGCGTTCACATCATACCCCAAGCCTAATAGAAAGAAGCTTCATTCCCACATAATAGTATTTAGTACCGTTGTCATAGGGAAAGATGAGAGGTTAAAGAAAAACATTCTAATTAGGAGCCATAGAAGCTATAGCGCATAATTACAAAAGATATTTGATTTGGAACACCAACAAGTGTGAGGTATTAAAAATCAATGTTACTAAAAAAAAATAATCAATACATAAGTGAGCAAATTTTACTTAAAAAAGAAGAATAAAAGAAAAAGTGAGCAAATTTTATAACGTGATTCCCCTCAATCACACCACTAATAAAGCTTCAACTAATGGTTGAAAAATCAATTCTAAATGTTGTTAGAGATTTTTCTAAAATTGATATTAGCCTTTGGCAAATGATTTAGTCTAAGTATACACTCTCAAATTTTCAAAAGTAATGCCAAAATTATCACTTTCAAACATATCCATATTAGTTAAACTTTGCTTTTGTTTTTTTATCTTTCATAAAAAATGGTTTAGGCTTGTTTAGTTAATGAAAATTAAGCCTATAAATGCTTTTTCAATTCTAATTTTTTTTTTAAAAAAAATTTATTTAAAAAATTTAGCTAAGATTTCAACTATTTTCCTTAAGAAAGATGTAAAATATGGTAATTAGAAATTGAGAGAAAAGAGACTAAATTTTTATAAATAAAAAACCAAATAATTACCAAACAGAACCTTAGTTTTTGAATTTTGATTTGTAACAATTTAGTCATGGTATACTTTCAAATTCTATACAAAGTGACAAAACTTTTGTAATGTCCATGGTCAAAAAGAGTACACGTGAATGAATCGACATGAGAGCGAGATCTTGAAGAAATAAAATTATGGTTAAGTATGCTTGGCTTAGAGCAATCTATGTTGGGTGATCTGTTGAAAATTATATAAGTGAGGACAAAACATTTCAAAAGGATTGTGTTAGTTTGTAGGAATAGTTTTCACTCTTAGAAATAGTTCAATAGCCATCGAGTGTTGAATCACGATTACTCGGTGATTACAATTTTACGGTTCTATAACTATTCTTATCAACATAATTTTCAGTCTAAAACGAATCAAAAGGGGATATTCCTTTGTCACTTCTACTCCAACCTCTCTCGTAAATGAGTATAGTTCAAATCTGTTCATATAGCTCAGGTCGGCCAAAATTTAAATGAGCTCACAAGTCACAAATAATTTGGTTTGATCATAATTAATAAGAACTTATGATTTAGATGTGTTAATAAGAAGCTAATCACGTAATTATCACTAATACGATCTTAATATTAAATTGTTGAACTAAGAAAAAACAATCCTAATAATGGTTTCATTTCAAAATGCTCATCTACTCAATTTATGACCTCACTGAATTATTGGCCTAAAATTACAGAGGATTGAATTTCTATTTATTATCTTATCTACTCACTACTTTTATTTTAGAAATAATTGTTTGTTTGTTTTAATTTTTCTTTAATGTTATAGAATGTAATTTAATTTGAACACAAAATCCCACAAACTTTAATCAATCACTAATGTACAAACTGACATTATATATATATAGAGAGAGAGAGAGTTCAAAGTCATTAGTCAAAATCGTGAGAAGCTATAAATAAAAACTAACTTTGGAGAAAGTTTCAATTTATGTCCATACAAAGGATATAGAAAAAAAAGACAGAAAAAAAGTTAAACCCTAATTAATTTCCTAATCATAATAGTCCATGGAGAAATAATATAAGAGTTTTATTCCCACGTATATATATAGATATATATATATAGCACATGATTTATGTAAATATGTGAAATATATATATATATTTATATATACCATTTTTTTTTTCTTAACTATGTTTTAATTTACACTTTTGTTTGTTGGGTTTGGTGTGGTCTATGTGTACACACAAAAGAAGCAGAAGCTCTCTAACAAACCAAAGACACACACACTATATTACTCCTTAATGACATTTTGCTAAAAATAAACCAAAATTAATTAAAACAAACCTTCACTTTGAGCTTCTTCTAATGACACACTAATTAAGTCATGATCATGAGGATCATCATGAACATTAGCCAAAGCTGCATCATCAAACAGCCACTTTTCTAGAAAAGTAAGAGGCACTACTTCTTCATTTGCTGATGAATTGGATGAATAATTATTATTGAAGAAGCCGTCCAAATTGTTGTTTGGGTGTTGATGATCTGGTGAATTATTGGTTGCACTTTGTGATCCTTCACTCATACAAACTTGTGTTGTTGTTGTAATTTCTGATGATTTTGTTGGTGATTTCTTCATCCAATTCTCAAGCAGTCTTGCAATATTTTCAGCACTTGATGCATAAGTAGTAGTAGTAGTTGTTGTTGTTGGAGCTGGTTGTGGTGCTTGGAGGATCATGAGATTATTGTTAATTTGAGGTTTAGAATAATAATCCTCAAGATTAGGTTTTTCTTCAAGGGAAAGTGCTTCACAAAGGGCTCTTTTGGCTGTGTGAATATCTGTTTGAAGCCTTCTTTCCCACTGCCCTTTTGAGAGTGTATTACTTTGTGATTGCCCACCACCACCACCACCCTCACACCCTCCAGAAGATTGCATCTTTCTCAACTTCTTCTTCAAGTGAGTGTTCCAATAGTTCTTTATATCGTTATCCGTTCTTTGCGGAAGGTACGACGCTATAGCTGCCCATCTATTCCAACAATTACCCCATAATAACCGTAAATTAGAACGAATCGAATCGAAGCTAAGAAGGAAGAAATTAAAGGAATCAACCAGAAAACGTAAAGAGGAATTTTGGAATTATACCTATTACCCAAAAGAGCTTGGAGGTGAATAATCATCTTCTCTTCATGATCAGTGAAATTGCCACGCTTGATACCTGGCCGGAGATAATTAGTCCATCTCAATCTACAGCTCTTACTACATCTTAGCAAACCTGATTCATCAAATAACATATTTTATATATTAAGAAGAAATTAAAGTTAATTAATTGAAGGGAAAAACAAATCCAGAGGGGTTGAGAAATTAAAAGGGGTAGGTAACAAATTAAGTACAAGAATTTAATGCAGAAACCAACTAAAAATCGAAACTTTAATTTGAAGGAAAAGAAATAAATAGAAATTACCAGTATTAGTTGGAACGGATCTCCAATTGCCAGGGCCATGTTCTTGAATATAAGAAACCAAGATGATATCTTCCTCGGGAGTCCATGGCCCTTTCTTAACACCAACTTTGTCACAACAAGGTGGCCTTCCCATCATTTCCCAATTGCCTTTCTTTCTTCTAATTTTGTTGATCGAATCCTATATATGATATATATTTGTGTGTGTTTGTGTATTGATAGAACAAAAATGGGAAATGGGGAAATTAGGAAGGGGGTTTCAAATAAAAAGCAAATTCAGGGTTTGTCTATAAGTAGAGATTTTTATATATACTTGGCTGACCGAATGAGATCATTACATGGGCTGAATCATCACTAAAAAGAGTCAAACCTACAGCCATCAGCATTTACTCATTCATACCAAAAAGTCAGCTCTCTCTCTCTCTCTTTTTTCTTTTTTTTTTTTTTTAAATAATTTTCTCTATCTTCACCTTATTACACTCACAAGGTCGAATTGCATTCAATGTGGGCATTGTGGTGGCACAGAAGAAACCAAAAAAGGAAAAGAAAAAAAAAAAAAAGAAAAAAAAGGGAAGAAAAAAGAAACCCTAATTCAAGTCAGAATTGACTAGCTTTATTTAGTGAGTTTGTTTTTTTCGTTTCGGACTTTACAATGTTGGGAAGTGACTTCAGAAACAAATTTTAAACCTCGTTTTAAGAGAGTGGTGCTGTTTTGTTTGTTCCAAGTTTAGGCCTTTCAACTTCTCTCCTCGTATAAACCACAAATTAAATACCCCATTTTCCCTAATTCTCTATGCAATCGTCATAATCTACTAATGAAAACTAGGGAATAAACAGTTTTTATTGGTTTAATTTAATTAACCCCATTACTACTCTAAGTTTCTAACTTACCTAAGCTAACCCATTTCATCTATGTGGTCACATTTCATGGGCAAATTATATAATTACACCATGGCTGCTTCAATAGATATAAGTTTGAGATTTGAGATGTTTATCTTGCTCAAAAACTATCAGCCACATCAAAGAATTTTGTGAAAATTATTTTAAAATTCAAAACGGTTGAAAATATTTACAAATAATAGTAAAATATCACAATTTATTTGCGATAGAATGCGATAAATTACTATCTGTTTTTATCATGACACAAATAGTAATCTATCGTGGTTTATTATAGATAGAAAGTAAAATTTTGCTCTATTTATAAATATTTTAGTTTACTTTTTCTAAAACATTCCACTAATTTTTCATTTTTTTATCACAGTTTTGTTTGTGTAAATTAATATTAACATCTAAATTATTTTTGTCAAGAAAAAAATTTGTTAAATGCACATTTCGCCATGAATTTTAAGTTTTCTTTACAGTAGAAGTCAATGGGTTTTAGAGTTTAAACTATATGAATTATATAAATTTGAGGCATTTTTCTCTCAAACATCTAATACATCTAATAGTGAAAATTTGTTAGCTACATCCTAGTACCCCACCAAATAATTTCACATTTTTCTCATCCAAAATTGGTTTTGCTTAGTGTTTTTCTCAAATATAGTAAAATGAATCAATTTATTTACAAATATAGCAAAACATCACTGTCTATTAATGATGGACACTTATAAATATTGATATCAGTCTCCATCACTTATAAGTGTGATATTTTGCTATATTTGAAAATATTTTCAGCAGTTTTGCCATTTAAAATAATTACTCTTTTAGTTATGTAACTAATGAACATTGACATCTAAATTAGTGTATGATTTAGGGTTAGAACACACATTTTGCCATGTATGCATATAAAGATTAAATTATTACCTACTAAATTAATATAAGAGATACTAGTTCTATAAAATGATGATCAAAGGAAAAAAATAGAAAATCTAAAAAAAAAAACAATAAAATTGAAATACAAGAATTAATATAAAAAATGCCAAACAAAAATCATGAATCAAAAATCAAAAAAAAATTTCACTATCTAAAAAATTATTACAATCACATAAAAATTACTCTTAACTCCAATTACGATAGCATTCTCTTAAATCGTTATATTACTCATATAACTGATAGCTAGTATACTTTAAACAAAAGACATTAAGAGGTTTACTTTCTTAAACCTTTCAAATATGAGATGCCAACCCTTCTAATATTTTGGCAAAGCCTAACATTTTTCCATCTAAGTTAAAGGATCATTTATGCAAAATTAAAATAGATAATTATTGATCCAATATGCGAAAAAAATTGACCATTAAATGAAAATTCAAGTGGAAAATAAAAATGATGATGTAGAAAGCTTGTTTAGTTCAAGCTATCTTTTGATTTTTATGACACGTGGGGACGTGCGAGTAATGGTGATTTGGACAGCATTAGTTACGTGGTGAAATCTCCACCGTCGATAAGGTTTGATCATCGAGAAAATGAGTGAAGGGAAACGTGGGGCTGCCTTAGACCACTCTTCTCATCTCATATAATAAAAAGCCAAATCAATGGAAATTGATATATATCTTTTTCATTTCATTATTTACCTTTTCCTTTTGTAAGGAAAATTACAATATTCGAGATTTAAATGCAACTTTGTATCAGTTGAATTGGTCATATTCCAATCTTTTCTCCATCTAATCACTTTGTAGAATTTTGAAAACAATTTACCATACCTATATTGAAGATATATATAAATATACTCATTTAATTTCCTTTTTGAAACTTAATGGATATTCTCTACATAAAAAATTTAAATAAATTGTGGTCATGATTTGATACAACAAATTTTGCATGAGCTATAATAAATGATTTGACATACATAATTAAGTTTAGATTAAAATTGAAATAAATATTCGAGTGAGACAATTAGGACGAATTTTCAATTCGTCAAATGTAGAAGTGATAGATTGAACACTTTCAATCTTGAGAAAATAAAAAAGAATGACTTGAAGTGGAGTGAAGTAAATCGAGTAGAAATTGTTGAAAATATGATAGAAACATAATGATCAATGATAATGTCCCTTTTCATCAAAATTTCTAATATGTTACTATCATTGATATAATATTAAATTTGTCCTAACCTACTAACTTAAGTTTTTGAGTTAATCGACAATTTAACTTGGTATCATAGTAAGTGGTTCAAAAAGGTCTCATGTTCAAATTCTTAAGAGTTGTGATATAATATTAAATTTTCTACATTGATTATTAAATAAGAACACCATCTCACTAAATTTTTATATAATGAAGTAGCCTTAGTACAAATTTAGCTATTTTTAAAAGATGAGGTACGGTTTATGAACTTTCCAAACCACAATGATATATATAATTTTGTCAGTATTCCCAAGTGATCATTTTCGTTTGGAGTTTAATTAATCATAATAAAGTATTAGAGTGGCCACATGACATTCGAGTAGGGGAATTGTCAAACAATGGTTAAATGAATAAAAAATCAAACCAAAGTTAATTGTTTGATAGCACTTATGAGTTGTGCACTATTACGTTGTTTCTAATTGTTACGGATAATTTTAGTGGAGAGGATTATCGAGATTGAACGAGATAAGAGACAATCATATCCAAAAAACAAATGAAACTCGAGATAGGTTAGGTATGTGGGAAAAAATTACCATTCAAAGATGTTTCCATATTAATGAAAAAAAATTAGTCCTCTCTTTTGGATTGCTTTTTTATCTTACCTCTATGGAATATTAGTATAATAGAAGTGTAATATGATGAGAGTGCTAAGAATTTGTCAACTAATTAAGATATTTAAATACACTTCCTCACCCACACTTCATGTCTTCTACTATATATATATATATATATGATATGTTTCCATATTTATTCTGATAATTTGTTGAAATTTCCAATTTTCTTTTTGTGGGGTTAGGGGAGGATTTGATTTTTGAAAATCAGAGAGTTTATTAATGATGGTAATTAAGTTAGCTGTTGTAATTTGACATGAGCATTAGATGATTATGTAATTTTGAAATATTTCTAAATATGAAAAACTTGAACTTGTGTAGATTTTTCCCGATTTAGAAAATTTACCTTTAATGAAAGTCGTCCATAACTTATCGCAAGTTCCCAACCAACACAATTAGACCACCAAATTTTTATTTTTCAAATTAATTTTGTCGAGATTTAGTTTCTTGCTCTTGATGTGAAGCTACCCATATTTTTCACCTATAGAATCAAATACAAATGTGGGCATTTTATCATAAAGTCGTAAAGGCTATTTTTAAATATAGTAAAATAAGTTAAATTATTTATATATATAGAAAAATTTTACTATCTATCAATGATAGATCGCAATAGACTTCTATCACTCAAGTATGTTGGTTGGATATAGAGTATGTCCTAGAATACACGTCTCACCGACTTATGTCTCACAAACTTTAGTAACAAGTGGGAGATTGTTGGAATGTATGCCCTAAAGCTTTACAGTTAATAAGTTATTTGAAATAATAGTTAATTATTTTATATATGCAATTATCCATAAAAAAAATCCAAAATTATTTCACGAGATTTGAATAGTATGTAGTAGACATACCGGTGAATTATGTTCAAGTAATAACTTAAAAGAGTCGTATGGATAAGGTTGGGTGTCTTATCTTAGTAACTCTATAAATACAGCAGTCGCGGTCTATCGCTGATAAACAGTGCAAATTTTTTATATTTGTAAATAGTTTGATATTTTTTCTGTTTATAATAATTTTTCTTAATTTTTTATTTTTGAAATTTATATTTATTTCCTCCCAATTTTCAATGACAATTTTTACCTATTTTAAAGAAATATTTGAATTTCTAATCAAATTTAAAAAAAAAAATTAATATATTAATTTTTTTTTTTTTTTCAAAACTTGCCTTGATAATTTTAAATAGTATTTAGAAAGTGAATAAGGTTGAGACTAAACTTATCCATATTACTTCATAATTAGAGTAACTTTCATTTTTTTCGTGGAGACATTCCACGATGTTGGGGAACTAATTTTGAATTTCTTCGGAGTAAATACAATTACTTTACTTCCTCTGCATATATAACACGTAAACATTATCATGTATACCATCATGATATTTTGATTCAAATTAAATTAAAATGGTTGATACCAAATCATGAATTAACTATAAATTTGTTTTATAGAAGAGATTTGTCCAATGTTTGAAGATAGAAAAGAGATTAATGGTTGGTGTGATGCCTAGCCACACATATTCCCACGCTCAAGTCAGTTTTATTTTTTTATCTTTTTATTTCTTTTAAGTAACTAGACAATAAAGAATAATAGGGTATTTTGACATACCTTCAACCAATTGTTTCGGTCGTTTTTATAAGGTAGTAAAATGTAATAGAATCAGAATGTCCCTATTTAATCTTTGAAACTGCCAAGTTAATTATTTGAGCTGTTACACCATTATTACTATAACTAATGCACCACTCAATGTCTTAATATCTTATTAAAGGTATGGCTGTTATGAATATGGACAACTTCAGCCTCAATCGTTCAATCGAGCTCGACTCTCCTAAGCTTTCTTCTAGGCTTAGGCTCCTCTGAACTCTCTTAGACTCTCCTATGGGTCTTCTTGAACTCTCTCCTAGACTCCGGTAAGCTCACCTCATGGGTCCCACCAAGCTCTCTCTTAGTTCTCTTAGGCTTTTCCATCGTTTCTTTTGAGCTCTCTCCTAGGCTCCGCTAAGCTCATCTTAGGGTTAGCAACGAGGGCGGGGCAAGGTGGGTGGGGATTCCCCACCCCCATCCCCGAGATTGAGTGAGATAGTGAGAGTAGCAAGACTATGAGAGAGCACTACCGAG
This sequence comes from Citrullus mucosospermus, assembly GCA_030954485.1. NCBI lineage: Eukaryota > Viridiplantae > Streptophyta > Magnoliopsida > Cucurbitales > Cucurbitaceae > Citrullus > Citrullus mucosospermus. The sequence goes on from CM062058.1 coordinate 25,869,108, forward strand.
AGAGAGTGAGACTGAGAGAGAACGAGACAGAGTGAGACACATATATATATATATATACGAGTGGTCAAGGATAAATCATGGCGGGGTCGGGGCCGAGGTGGGGATACCCTCCCTGTCCCCGGACGGGTACCCAAAGAGTGTCCCTAGTTTGACCCCCATCCCCGGTCAAACCAAGGATTCCCCGACTCGATCGGGGCGAGACCCCGCGGGTTTTTTTGCCAACCCCAACTCATTTCATGGGTCCAACGAAGCTCTCTCTAAGCTCTATTAGGCTTTCCTATGGTTCCTCTTGAGCTCTCTCCTAGGCTCCACTAAGCTCACCTCATGTGCCCCATTGAGCTTTCTTTAACCTCTCTTAGGCTTTCCATAGTCCTATTAAGCTCTCTGATATGCTCCTAAAGCTCACCTCATGGGTCCAATTGAACTCTATTTCAGCTCTCTTAGGCTCTTCCATGGATTCTCTTGAGCACTCTACTCCTAGCTCCACTAAAATTACCTCATGGGTCCCTCTCTTGGACCCTCCCACAGGCCCTTTGCTCAGGCTCTCCCATGAGTCCTCTAGCTTTCTTGGGTTGATCTCCTCATGGGTCCTCTCTTAAACTCTTCTATGAATACTTTGCTCAGGCTCTCTCATGAGTCCTATAAAATCTTCTCATGAATCTCACTAGACATGCTAAACTTACTCATAAGAAAAAAATAATGAAAATCTAGATCATATTTATATGTAAATCAGAAGAGGGATTGAAAAAAAAATACAGAACAATACTTACGTACTTGTAAATTGATTTCTACTAATACCATTTAATTTGGAAGCTATTCATTTGAAAAGAAATCGTTTCTCTATCCCTTTTTACATTTCTCTTTCTTACTTACTAAAAACTTAATAGTAGACAATATGAGATTTGAGCAGACCCATTTTATAATAAATTAGTGGCATATATTTATCCTTGAAATCAAATAATATTCAATATTGTTAGAACAAATAATGTGATGTTAGAAAGATTTATATAGTGGAGAGACCTAGGTTGAGTGGCTACGTGGGCTTTGGGTTGAACAATATGAAGAAAATTAAAAAAAAAAAAAAAAAAAAAAAAAAAAAACTTGTTTATTTGTCATATGGTGACAAGGAAAAGGCCAAGAGAGAGTTTGTTTATTATTATTATTATTTATTAGACGGAGAAAGTCGATGAGGACATGTTGAAAAATAAAAGCCACGTGTCAGGGTGACAATGTAATGTAATAATGTATGTCCCACTCTAGGACAAAAACAACACGTACCAAAAAGCTTCGAAATTGACTTAGTTTCCTCCTTATTTTACATTAAATATTTATGTCATTTCTAGAAGAGAAAGATATGTTCAATAAATAGACTGTTTCTACTCTACTCTCCCTTTTCTCTAAATAAATCATTTGTCACATTCACATTCACATTCACATTCACATTACTTACAACCACTGGGGATATCATGTATGCATACAAACTTTGCATCAAACCTTTTACCATACACAATGATCCATTCCTAACTTTTGCTCATAGCTTTATAATTTAATCAACTTTTTTTTTTTTTTTTTTTTTTAAATTCACCTAATTAATTTTCATCTAAATTTTTGTCAACTCACTCATTACTTTAACCATATGAAAATTTTAACATTCATCAACAAATGGTATAATCAGAGAAAATATTAAATGTAAGGAACTAAATTAAAATAGTTTAAACTAGAGTCTAGAGGAGTTGAATGAAGAAAAATAGCATTTCTTCGTATGATGAAAGTAATGAAGGTTGAAATAGTATTCTCATTTATCGTCTCATCTCAATTATATGGATGGTTATAAATACATGCATATATAAATGTAATATAATGCAATATTCATAACTTAATAAATAACGCATTAATATATTACCTAAAATACTAAGATGTGAATATGTTGATATTAATTTTTTTTTTAAATATAAAATCATAAAATGTGATGTATAAGAACGAAATGGTATAAAATACAAATACAAAAAGTAAAAATAAAGTACAAAAAGTAACGTCAACGACATTATATAGTCAAAAGAATACAATAGAAAAGGTCTGTGGCATCTCGGAGTCAAATCTATTAGAGAAGAAGATAAGAAGGAGAAATACGAAAATAAACAAAAACTTTTTTATTGAACTGTTGAAGATATTCAAGTTGGGTTATTTTTTGTGTGACAATGTGGGGATTCAAGTGTGAAGATGTAGATTAGATGATTATGTGAAATATTAGTTTTTTTTTTTTTTTTCCTCTTTTAGTTTTAGGTTGGGAAATATTAGATGAGTTGTTTCAAAGTCTTGAGTATCCACTTCACGTATCTAGAAAGAGGACACACATATATGATATTTCTAAAAAAAAAACAATAGATATGTCAAATTGCATATTAAATATGTATTGGGGAATATTTGATGGTATCGGTATCTAATATGTATTTGATGTAGATTCTCTATATATTACGTGAAGTATATGTGCTTCGTAGTATATTATCATCTCAATAGTTGACCACTTCAATCTCTCACCTCTATAATCGTAGAATGTATATACATATCATAATAAAATTATATATAATATCCAACCGATATGATTCTTAGCTTTTTGGGTGAAAAAGTGTAAAATAGTCCAAACATAGTCTGAAAATAAATTATGAAAATGCAATCATATTGAAGTTTCTCAAATTAATTAAATGGGTTTCTCATATCAAAATCACTGCCCCCCATCATATTGCAATAAAATCAGGAAGCATACATTAGGTTCTTATAATATGAATGTGGTTGCATTTAAGTCAACAAAATTTGTGATTCTAACTACTTAGATGTGACCAATTGATCCTCCATTTGATTATGGCCACATCCTTTCTTTGACTATTTTGCACACCCTTCTTTTTCCATCCAAACAACTCCACTTCAACTCACACCTTCATTATATCAATATATCTATTACTTTAATTAAATCAAAATTTATTATTTTAAGACTCGTGATTTACATTATCACTATAAAATATTTATATCTTTAAATCAATTTAAGAGATGTACTATCATTTTATGTCAATTTAGTCCCATTAAATTTCATTTTTAAGTATGATGTTAATTGAACAACAACGTCATATTTACTCTTTATCTTTTAAATTAATTCTATTCTAGTTTTTAAACTTTAAAATATTTATTTTAATTTTAGAATTTTAAGTGAGTTTAATTTTAAGCCACATAGATTAGATAAGAGTATTAAACAGAAAAAAATAATATAACAATGAAAAAGTCAAAAGAGCAATATAAAGTTTATGAAAGTTTAGACTCAAAGAATAAACAAAAATGAAAATTCAAAAATCAAAACAAACATTTATTTAGAAAAATTACGATGCAACGAAAAAGTTTAATGACGTTAAGGATATTTAAACCTAATTTACATTAAGACTAAGATAGTGTAGATTAATCTAATTCAAAATACAACAACTTTGAAAATTCCAGGCTTAGGTGGATAAGGATTTCATTTTTAGTTTAATATTTTTTAAATCTTTCAATTTTTTAATTATAACTTTGATTTTTCTAAAAGAAACATTTGAGAAATTCAAATTGTAAACATAAAAACAAATTCTTTTAACTTTTTAATTTTCATTTCGTAACTATTTCGTTGTTTAATTTTATTTTTAAAAATTAAACTTATATACACCACTTTCACCTTCAAATTTCTTCTTTTGTTCTCTAATTTTTATCTTTGTTTAAAAAATCAAGCCATATTTTAAAAAACTAAAAAAAAAGTAGATTTTAAAAATAAGTTTTTATTTTTAAAATTGGGTTAATAGTTAAACTATTATATTTAAAAAAGATACAAATCATTGTAAGAAGTATGGAGGAAATATGTTTAATTTTTAAAAATAAAAATAAAAAACGAAAAACGAAATAATTATCGAGCGATACCTTGATTTTTATTTGTCAAAATTGACCTTGATTTTTGAATCAAATGTTTATGAGTGAAATTAACGTTTATAAGTTTTTTTTTTTTCATTGAAACATAATAGCATTAATTCTCATAAACCAAACACAAAATTATTGTAAAACCAAGATCCAATCTATTGATATGGGATCAAATCATGAATTATTTAAATAGCATATTTCATCCAAAAAAAGAAAATTAAATAGCATTTAAACCGCGAGGTTGTGGGATTTTACACCCCACTGGAGGGTGCCACATGTAGCAATGAGCTGTAATTTCTTATCATATGTACTGATGGGTCTTTTCAATTAAAGTATTAAAAGAAGGTGCCACGTGTAATTAAAAATTATATTAGATAATCACGTACTTAAATACGTAGTTTTTGCACACGCTGCTCGAGAAGGCCAGTGAAATGAGGCCACGTGGAGTAAGAATTAATTATGGATAAATAATAAATAGGTCTGTGATAAAAAGTAATGTACGCCCATTTGTCATCCAGTGTAAAGCTACCAAATGCCACGCAATCTTGACACTTGGCAGATGAGACACGTGTATGGCTGATAACGCTCTAGCTTGGAGTTTCGCATTTAAAGATGACTGCATTCGAAATGATGTACGAGACTCGGTCTCCTTTTACTTAATAGACATTTCTAGAATTAAGTGAGGATGATAATCCTCTACTTTCCAAATAATTATTTTACTCCTACAGATGTTCATATATTATTATTATCATTATTATTTTACATTTAGTATCTGCTGAAGGAGAGTAATAATAATATGTTAAATAGTTATCAAATTGTAGATGATAATTATTGGGAATAAAATTGGGTAAGGGAAAAGTCTACTATCCCCATGAGTTCACAAAAAAGAAACATATTTATCCATTTTCTGTTGGAAAATTGATTAAATAATTGTTATATAGAAGGGAGAAAAAAAAAATGGAAAGACGACAAAATGTGTAAGGTTGAAAGATTGGGCCAGTTGGGTGAAGTTGGAGCCCACAAAAAGAAGGGTGGGCCCAGGTGAAGCCCATAACTAAGGCAGGATGAGGTGTCCAAATCTTGATGTAATAGGAGTTCGGGTTCCGGCACGTAAGTAGAAAGCTTTGAATTGTGATTGGTTGATCGGGGTTGCGACTCACAATTTAAAAAAAGAAATATATATATATATATAACCAAATTCAAATTGACAAAAGAATAAAGTAAATTTTTTTTATATTTATTAATAATTTGATATTTTTTCTATTTATAATAATTTTTAAAAGGATATCAATTTTATGTCTTATTTACTTCTTACACTACTTATTTTAGGATTTTACAACTCTCTAGACTTTTTAATTATCTGGAGTTCGCAACCCTACTTTTTGCTCTAAACTCTTGCTAGCAAGAGTATTGAGCCTAAAAAGTTAAGTTGTGAACTTCACTCCTTATTTGATTTAAAGAGTTGAAACACCTCATGACAAAAAAAATTATTGATTTTATGCTTATTAACTCTTATATGATGAATCCTACCACTTCACAACTCTTTAAAACTTCATAAATCACAAATCTACTACTTGTCTCAAATTAGCCTTAAAATTTTTTGAAACCTAATGAGTGAAAACTTTTGTTCTTGAGATTTTTTAATACTACGAGAGTATGGATACTAATTCTATTTGATTGTCATTATCATCTAGACGAATAAGATTATGGTTAAAACATCATTTTGGTGTATGTACATTAATGGTTATTCCATTTTGGTCCTTATACTTTCAAATGTCCAATTTTAGTCCCTCTATTTTGAATAAAATTTAAAAATGGTATCTACCATTATATTGGATTAAAAAAAAAAAAACAGCTAAATTGGCAAACCAAAATAATATAAAAAAAAGTGAAATATGATAGAAAATTTCAAAATCAACACTTTTTTTTTTTTTTAATTTTCAATTCCTTTTTATTTTCCCCTCCCATCCTTCCTTTCTTATTTATTGTCGAGTGTGTTTAAAATACTATTTCAAGTGTTTAATTTAAAAAAAAAGTCATTTTGCAAGAAATACATGTATTCGAAAACTCAAAATGGATTTCGAAAGTCATCATTAGTGATTTTATTTTAAAAGGTTATCATCAAAAGTGTTTAAATGAAAATGAGTTTTTGAAAAACATTTATTTTTTAAGTTGATCCAAACGGGCTCTTCATCTTCTGTGTCACTCTTTTTTACTTTCCCTTGAAGTGGCTTTGGATGTTTCCAAATCTCTTTCTCATCATTAACATACTTCATAATTTTAGACATGTCAAAAGTAATATTGATCATTCCAAAATGACCTCAAATGTGTCGTAAATACGAGTGAAAATAGTTTGTAGTATTATTGTAGTACATATATAAATCTAATTAATTGCTATAATTATTTTAATGATATAGACCATGCATTATTTTTAAAAGAAAGGAAATTAAGCTTCATTCCAACAACTCATGTGCTACTTAAGAGGGAAAAGAGGACAAAACCTTATCCTCGATTGAGTATCGTTAATAGAAACTTGTGATTTATCTACAAATTCATCTAAAGAGGTTTCCAAAGAATGGAAGAGTCAAAGTTTGATGTGGCTTTGTTCATTCCTTGCTTTTGCATATATGATTATTAAAAATGTTGATGACATATATATATATATAGATAGATGCAAAGCAGAATGAAAAATGGCTTAAGATTTAAATATAGAAGCTATTGCTTTAGCTAAATGGGTTGTGATGTAGAATTTTGGGGTTGGTAGGGCCTTTTAATTCGACACCAAATTCAATATATTTTCAAGTTTACAAGAAGTGTGAGTTGTTGATCACATGCTTATGCCTTCATTTCTATTCAGATTCTTCAAGATTTCTTCATTTAATCACTCTTATACTTTCCTATTTTTATATTCATATTGCTATTTTTGGATATTGCTATCAAATTTGATGCCTCAACACATAAAGAAATAGAATTATTGACTTAAAAAAAAAAAACAAAGTCAATATCCAATTCTATACCATATCCAAATTTTGAACATTAACTTATAAATACTATCTTTCACATTTTTACGTGGCCAGACTTCTATCATTGGACGATAGACCACAAAAGACTTCTAATATTGCTATCACTTAGTGATAAAAATCTATCATAATCTATCACCAATAAACAGTAAAAATTTTCTATATTTATAAATAATTTGATTTTCATTCCATTTAAAATAATTTCTTTACATAAAAATCATGGCAAAAAATGTTGGAAGAAAACAATTTCAAAGTAAAAAACTTAAATGGTTATGAATTAATGAGACCAACTCCATAAGGAATTTTTTTTTTTTTAAATGTTTTCTTTTAATTGGATTTGGTAAGGTAATGCATATTGGGTAATCAATACCCTCTACCTCTAGCTTGGCTAATAATGAAAGTACCAAAATAAAATAAAATATAATATAAAATATAAAATATAAAAATGAAAGTATCTATGATATGTTATGAAAACAAAGGCAATATGAGTTTAAGTGATAATCTTTAATTATGTGTCATATCAATTACATTATATCAAAATTAATTGGACTACAAAATATAGAGTACTAGTAATAAGATGAGCTGATTAAATTAGGTGAAAAATTAAAAGAGATCTAAAAGAATTAAAAACCTATATCTAATATATTTTATAGGTTAGGGAACTTAAATATGAGATGACAATCTAAAATCTACTTTTCCAACCAAAGCAAAATAGACAAGACAAAATGAATGATATGTTTAGATGACAATACAAATTTTAGTACAATTTAATCCAAAACTATTGAGTTGGGTTGGATACTAAATTTAAAGTAAGATTGTAATGTTTATGCATACACATATGTAAAAGAAAGCCTAGAAAAAAAAGGCCATGTGACTTTAGAAAAACATATTTTAACAGAATCCTACGTGGTAAATATTTATTTTTATGAGTGATGATTCTACGTGTCGGTGGAATTCTTTGGAATGTTATTACTTATTATATTAATTTATATTCGTTATTGTGTTTGAATTTTCCCTTTAAAAAAATTTCAAAGAAAAGAAAATGATATGGTTAACAACCTTCTAAATGATTGATAAATATTGGCTTGTTATGAACCATCAACATCACATTTCAATCATAATTGAGAAAATAAATAGGAATTAACTCTTTGAAGAAAGATTGATTTGATATATATAGTTTCATATCATGTCAACTCTATATTGCTATGCTTCCTTTCATGCCATTGCATAGTTTTTAGAAAGACTTTTGTAAAATAACAATTTCGTTCTCTTTCGTCACTACATATTTATGCTCTTTGAGCTACGTTACGAAGACACTCAAAGTGGAAAATTCGAATCATAAACCTCCTGGTCATTAACATATATTTATATCAGTTAAGCTAAATTCATTTTGGCCATACTGAAATTGTTTTATTATGTTAAATCTTAGTCATTAAAAGTAATGTATTTGCATAAATTTGTGAAAATAAAATGATTGTATCAAATCACCAACATGAGCTTAGCTCAACCTGCATGAACTTGTATTATCAATCTCGAGGTTTGAGATTCGATCCCTATATTCCACAATGTTGTCAAAAAAGAAAGAAAATAAAACAAAGAATTATTTCGAGACACTAATCTCATTTATGAAATCGTTTATTTTAATTATTTTTTTCTTTTCTTAATAATAATATTTTATAAGTGATAGTCTTTTTGTTATACCTGCATGAACTTGTATTATCAATCTCAAGATTTGAGGTTCGACCCCTATATTCCACAATATTGTCAAAAAAGAAAAAAAATGCAAAGGATTATTTCGAGACGCTAATCTCATTTATGAAATCATTTCTTTTAATTATTTTTTGCTTTTCTTAATAATAATATTTTATAAGTGATAGTCTTTTTGTTTTGTGTGAAATCACATAACACAAAAAGGATATACATATTTACCAAAATGAACCTTGTTCAACCGTGGTATATTTTGATATTCGAAAACAACCCTGTAATTATTTTAAATAATAAAATTGCAAAAAATATTTTCAAATATAGCAAAATTTCATTATCTATTGATGAGATATACAATAATAGACACTGATAGATAGTGATATATGATAGTGTCTATCGGTGTTTATCATTGATAGACAATAATATTTTGTTAAATATTTTAACTCCTTTTGTTATATTTGAAAATAACTTTTTTTTTATTAAAAAAATAGTATTTGATAGCAAATGAAATAATTTGGGAAGAGGATGTATGGACTACTATCTTTGTGATAATGAGCTAATTAAAACAAGCTTACATTCCTAGAGTGAATTCTTAAAAAGTTCGTCCAAAAATAGCTTTAAGATTATTTTAAGCATCTCTAACTTCAATTAAAGCGTTCTTATTCTGCCATATCCACCACCCAGATGACTAAAGGCCTTGAAAAATATAATTATATCTCATCTTGTCGAGTGAAAAAAACAAAACAGCAGAAAATCTCAAGTAGAAAGAATGATTCAAGTGTGTAGATAGCACAAGTAATGACACAAATGCCTTGTATTGTATTATTTATTTTAAGGTCAGTTAACAAAACTTGCCACTCTTAAGTCTTAACTAAACAGAAGAAAAAGAGAAGTGCTTCAGTATATGGAAAGTAAGATCCTTTAGCTATACTGACATTTTTTGACAACTTTAAGATACAGTTATATTTCAATCTGCAGCTTCAAAATTCTCCTTCAAGAACTGATGGAGCTCATCTGCAACTACTGTTGGATACTCTTCTTGTGGCAGAAGGGCACCTGGCAACTCCACAAATTTGCTTACCCCTTTGGCTCCTCGTAGAGCTTCCATTTCTGCCTTCGACCTCTTTGGAGATTTTTCTGTTGATACAACCAAAACTGGTATCTTTCCATCCAAACCTGCAAACAGTTCGACAAACTCTTCTCGGGATTTAACGGGATCGAGAAGACCGGTCAAGAAAGCAGCAGGCACATAACGAGCACCGTCTCTTTTAGTCAGTGCATATCTGCTTTCAATGATTTCTCGAGTAACATTGTCCGGGTTGGCATAGACATGAGATTTATACTGTGATTCAATAGCATTTTCATTGCTGACGAGTATATTATACATCATCCAACCAACAGCAGGTGCTCTTAATGTGCCTCTAAGAAATCCGTACCTGGTGATCAGGAAGTGACAAATTTAGATAAAATTCGTGGTAATTAGCCAGAAATCCGTAGTCCGCCCCTCTTCCCAACCATATAAATGATGTTTCATTTTTAAAAAAGAAAATTTACTGTATGAAAAACATCTTAAAAAGATATTGATTAAGTCATTCATAAGGAAGCACAAGAAGCAAGTCAAAAGAACAAAAAATAAAATAAAATAAAATAAAAATCCTTTCTGGAGAGAAGAGGGGGTTATTAGATTTTCATCGTTGTGTGGGGGTGGCTGCCAAGAGATAGAGAATGGGTGAGATGATGAGCGGGACGGTGAACTGGTTCGTTGACCTGAAGGCTGAAGGGGTACGGTTCATTTCTCTTAGCCAAGGAGGTGAGGATAATTTTGTCCACCAGCCCCACATCAGATCTGGGAGGCTTCTGGAGTTTCAACGTCAGAAAGGATGTAGTGTTTCACCTCTGTTGAGGTTACTGGTTCAGGGGATTCAATTATACAGGACTATCAAGGAGCAGTGAAGGGGTTGTGGTGGTGCAGGTGGATACTGAGGTGAAGGTGGAATAGGAGGAGGTGGTAGAACTATAGAAGAGGAAGACATAGTGATGGTGGAACTATAGAAGAAGAAGATACAATGATGGCGGAAAATATGAATTTAATATGGTGGTAGTAGTGGCTGAGGGGTTTAAGGTGGCGGTGGTGCTTTGCTTTTAAGTATGGGAACAGGGAAGCTATGTGGGATATTGCAACTAAAACGGATCTCAAGGTGGTGGAGAAAGGTAGGCGGCAGCAGAGGGAAGGAGCCAACCAAGGTCGGCTTCAAGGGATCTTGCGCTGCATAACCTTGCAGGAGAAACTGTTACAGCTGCAATGAATCTAAACACTTAAAAAGTTTCAAACAATGGCTGTTAATCTCGTAAATTGGTGAATGACAGTTACTTTTCTTGCTTTGTGGGAAGAAGCCTGTTTGCTTTCTTTCTTCACCTCATGACACAGTTTTGATCAACTAGGTCTGCAAGGTAGGATGGATTCAACTGTCATAAGTTATTCAGAACTTGAGTGATTACTATATAAGGCTGAATTTCCCTTGTACAACCTCTCTTTATACGTAGGATGGATTCAACTGTCACACAAACCCTCTTTATACATAGGCCAGCCAGGTAAGGACAAAGATATCTTCAACATCTAGAACATTTCACAAAATTAATCGTGTAGCCACCTCAATTCCCAGTTTCTAGAGAGCATTCAAAATGCAGAACCTTACATTTAACTAATGGAGGAAGTAATAGGTCCAGTACCTTGATTCCATGTTGGAATCTCGACCAAATACAATAGGAAGTGGTCCAGCCCAAGTAGGTGCAACTGCGGCAATGCCCCTTGGCTTCACCAAACCCCTATTTGCTGCACGAATTGTTAGTGCAGCCGCATGGCCACCTCCAAATACCACCAAGTCATCTTCTGCTTTGATGATAGAAAGATTATAAGCAATAATATAAATAATGAATATAGTTGTAAATTGTAATTGAAAATAATGTTGGAGTGAAAAATCGGAAAGCCAGAGAATGGAAGGAACACAAACATTTTGCAGTCAGCATTCAAACAACCTAACGGAAAACAATTACGAGAGGATGTATATAGGATATAAGAGGCCAGGCACAGGCAGATTATAGAAGATGTGTAATTACCACTAGAACTGGAAGGCTAGAAGATCAACAAAAATATGGAAGCGGAAAGATGTTGAAAAATAAAAACAAGCAGAAATTTGGGGAAAAAAAACCTGCCAAAACTAAAGTAGAAGTACATGGTTGCATGCATATAACACTATGGAAATCTTGTTCTACATGCTAGAGATGAATGGGGTAAGGCTTAAGAGTAAGCTTTTCATAACATGAACACCCTATAATTCTGTGCCCACAGCAGCTAGAACACCTTAGTGTTCTAACACAACATTGCCCAATGGACAACGGTCATACAAATGAGCCTCCAGATTATTTTTGTCCTTTAATATCTTTTTGAATATCTCTCGGCCCGTTAACCCACAATAAAGCCTGCGAAATGCCCAACAATTTGGAACAAGTACATTAGAAAGCTCTTCAAATATTAGTATACATTTTTACAAGAGCACACAGTTACCATAAACTACATCCTGTGCAGTCGAGCATTAACTTACAGCCTACAGGAGTCAATTGTGTTCTACTACCATTGATTAGAATTACTACATAGCCTCCACTTCGGACAAAGGTAGCAAAAAGAGCGTGATGTGGTAAGAAAGAACAAAGGAATATAAGCAGCATTCAGTTAACAATATGTGAAAAAAAACATCACCAACATGAGCATGGCTCAATGTTTAAGGTATGCATTCCTTTTCTCAAGTAGGAAGTTCAAATCTCACCCCCACCTTCGATGTAATAAAAAAGTATATGTGAAGAAGACATCCCAATTTATAACCATAGAAGTTCATCAACATAAATGTGACTGGAATACTAACTTGAGCTGCTCAATGGACCATTAGGAGCATTGATCAAGTCCACTAAGAACTTCTCCATAACGTCAGCATTGTAATCCATCTTTGGTCTATCAGAGAAACCCAGACCAGGCCAATCAACGATAGTAGCACGCCAATTGACTTTACTATCCTTTTGCACAAGTTCTCTAGCCACTATTCTCCACTCCTCCACAGTGCTAACATCAGAAATCGTCGGTATCATGAGAATATCTTGAGGTGGATGAGCACTCTGGCTTTCATATTCCTCATAATAGATGTTTATCAGATTGTCTTTGAATTTCCACTGCCAGTTACTAGCCTGAGCTAGAATGAAGTAAGTAGTGTATAAGATTAAAACTCATACTTTCAAACTATTGGTAAGAAGAGGAAATGGAAACAAACAAATCAAAACAAATCAAGTCCCAAAAGCAACAGGGTCCTATAGAATTGAACACCAAATACCACGCAACTGAATGATTCGTACTCACTTCAACAGAGCAGTGACATGGGGTTCATTATCGTTGCAAATTCCACTCTAACAATACTCCCAAAAGGAGTGAATAAGGAAAAAGAGGAAAGCATTTCAAAATTCTGATATAAATTTCAAATATGAAACCGATCCAATATCATAATACATGATCAACCGAGTGTCGAGTACCTTTGATGGGGTCGAGGATGTCGCCTCTGAAGAGGGTTTGGAGTAATCTAGAGTAGTCGAAGCTCTAATTGTAAGGGGCTTTAGAAAGTAAGCGTTGTGCGGAGAAAAGGGTCTGCGGGATTTGCAGGAAAAAACGAGGGATGGTGGTGAGATGGGATGCAATTTCGCAGAGAACGCCATTGTAATGGTTAAAGAGGTCAAGAGATATGCAAACGAGCAGCTGGAAATGGGGTTTTGTGGGGATTACACCGAAGTTGAGAATGAAATTGGGGATTGTAGATTTGCAAGCTTGGTTTGGTTGGTTGAGCGTAGGAGCAAATATCGGCAACCCCGCGAAGCGCCAAGGTCAATAAAGGCAGCGGCAGCATCTTCGACCGTCTGTTTCAAAATATCTAGTCCAACAACACTGCACCCAATTAAATTGTAATATTGTTTTAGTGGACATAATTGTTTTCTTTTTACTCACAATTTGAAAATATATTTAACAAAAACCTCTTCAATTTGTCTAAATTACATTGTTAAATTGTATTCAATTTGAAATTTAATGTTGTGAAAGAAAGGTTCTAAGTTGTTTTATTCTATAGAAAAAGATGGGTATACGAGTCTAAACATCTTGCAAGAATATTTGGACAACGTACCATTTTATACCCATTTGTGAGCTCAATCTTCTGGTTGGTATTTGGTATTATCTGGATCTATATTTGACTTATTTCCTTTTCATGGTGATAAAAAGACTCTTTGACTTGTCATCTATCGAGTTTCAATGACAGAAATTTGAGGAACGTTTCTTTGCTCTATCATGACTTTATGTATTTGGTTTTGTTCACTGTTTTATATTGGTGTAAATGTATACACCCCTTTAGTGACTATAGTCTCTCTTCTTTGTTTTCTCTAATTGGAGATTGGGAGATCTTTACCCTGTCTTCATTTCATTTATCAATGAAATTTGTTTTCCTTCAAACAAAATGGTAGTTACTCATAAGTTGTAAGTAGCCAAAATCTTATTCCATTGCCATTCTATTTCAATGATCAACATCCATAAGCCTACAACACAATATGGTAAACTAAAGATCACTGACCCTTGCAAAGTTAGAGGTTAGAATTTTGGATTTAGTAATCATAGTTGTAAATTAAAACGATGCCGACATGAATATGGTTCCAGTGCTTAGGCATCAGTACCTCCCTTTTATACACTATAGATTTGAATTCCCTTGATTGTAACATGCCAGAAAAAAAAAAAAAAAAAAAAAAAAAAAAAAAAAAAAAAAAAAAAAAAAATTACTTAACAATATTCTTTGGTCTTGCTAACTTTTGCAAGGGCCAGTGATCTATTGCGCTTCCATTGATCAAGCAGTGTTTTCAGTTTTCTGATTCGTTTCTAATATCAGATCATTAGCAGGCTTCCTCTTTTGAAATAGGATGCTAATTTCAAGTGTAGTTCTCTTGACTAATTACCAATAATCTCTGCACGAACAAGAACCGTGGGTGAAAGAGTGGAAACGACTTCTATCTCTCACCACAATTTCCACTTCATAGACCTTCGAAATTAGCTTCATTACAGTGTGACAGTCCCTGCAAATTCTTAAATTCTTCACCACTCTTATGGCTCTTCCTCTCCGCAGCCTCGCCATCCCAAAAGCTACTGCTAGTTTCTCACTGTGCTGTGAAACAGAGTCTTCCTTTTCTTCCATTTCTATATCATGCAACGCACTTCCAACTTCTGGCACATAACCTCCTTCTGTCCTTAGTCTTGACATTATCTCCCTTAGCTTTTGATGTGCCTCTACTGCCATGTCATTTTGCTTTTCTCCTGCAACAAAACTGTACGTGATTCTATCAACTTCAATCATGCTCCAACCAGGAGTTTTCTTAAGTCTATGCTGAGTCATTGATCTTCTTAAAGTGGCAACATCCTTCCATTTCCCTGCAACAGCATAAATGTTTGACAAAAGAACATGATCTCCAGAATTTTCGGGGTCAAGTTCGGAGAGTCGTCTCTTTACTTGCCTTGCCAGATTCAAGTTACCATGAATGCTACAAGCTCCAAGAAGAGTCCTCCAGACAATATCATTCGGTGAAATTGGCATTTGACACACAAAGTCAAAAGCTTGCTGCAGCTTACCAGCTCGACCATAAAGATCAACTATGCAACCATAGTGTTCAACTACGGGTTCAATACCATAAGTATTTACCATCTTAGAAAAATAAGAACATCCCAAATCAACTAATCCGGCATGGCTACAGGCATACAAGATGGATATGAAGGTAATACCGTCGGGCTTAATATTAGACTCTTCCATCTCATTAAATAATCTGATTGCTTTCTCCCCGTAGCCATGCATTGCCAGCCCAGCAATCATGGCTGTCCAAGAGACGGCGCTCCTTTCCAGCATATTATCAAAGACCAATCGAGCCATATCCAAATTCCCACATTTAGAGTAAGTATCAATCAGTGCATTATTCACTGAAATAATCTGCAGAAAGCCAGATTTTTCAACAAACCCATGTAGGATTCTTCCAAACTCATATGCCCCAGCTTGTGCACATGCAGAAAGCACACCTGTGAGACTTACCTCATTTGGTCTCATCCCTTCCTGCCGCAATTCCCTGAAAAATGCGAAAGCATCGTTAAAGTTGCCATTATGAGCGAACCCAACAATCATACTACTCCACGAAACGTCATCTTTCACAGGCATTTTCATAAACACCTCCTTAGCTAACCGAAGCTCACCTGCTTTTGTGTACCCTGCAAGCATGATGTTCCACGAGGTCAAGTTTCTAATAGGCATACAAAGAAACACTTGCTCAGCATCCTTAACGTCCTCGCACCTAAAACACGCAGCAAAAATGGCATTCCAAGCAACAATATTTGGTTCAATCATTTCATCAAACACCTTGCGTGCAAAGGCCAAACTTTCACATTCAGCATACATGCTAATCAGCGTTGTCCCAACAAAAAGATGGGTATCCAGGCCATATCCAATAGCTTGGCAATGCAATTGCAACCCATTGGTCAGAGCCCTGCAATTAGCAGCGGCTTTGAGCAGAAAAGCAAAAGAGAAGCTATCAGGTAGAGCCATGGTTTTGCGACGCATTTCAACAAACAGTTGAAGGGCATTGGAGGGAGTGTCAGAATCGGAAAGGCCACGGATGAGAGTGTTGTACATGAAGACATCTGGATTTCGAATGTCGAGGAAGAGGCGTCGAGCATAGTGAACAGAATCAGGAAGTGTGACTGCACAATGTAGAAGAAGCTTTCCGGCGACTAATGGATCGGAATTTAAGCCTGTTTTGAATGTAAAAGCATGGATTTGCTTGACGGTTCTAAGAGACCGGCATCTGCTGAATAACGCAAGACAGTGAAGTTCTCTGCTACTCATTCTCAGTTCTTGCCAACATCATTCCAAACTGGGAATCCCGCAATGGATGGTTTTTTTTTTTCTTTTCCTTGCACTGTTTATTATTATTATTTTAAGAAAAATTATTATAGATAAAAAAATATGAAACTATTTATGAATATAACAAAATTTTAATTTCTATTCCGATTGGTTTTTCTCCCTTAACAAATGGACTGATCCCTTCCCCCAACAAGCTTTTCAACCCATGTTCTTCAAACCCTTTTAACATCTCTTTTACTTCTTTAATGGTTGTTTCTTGTGCTTCTCCCTCTGTCTTCGTTACCGAAACCAGACCCTCAAGCAACTGCATCAACACAAAATTGTTTATCTCAAGAAAATGAAAATCAATCCAAAGTATATCAGTTGCAAAATTGTAGCATCTGGTTATGGATGAAATCAGCCCAAAATCGAATTTGGGCTCGTTTGTAGGGATCTTGTAGCAAAAGGGGAGGCCCATTATTCTTCCAAACTTGGTCGATGTATCCAAGAATTACAAACGATTCGCAAATGGGTTTTCCATTGTGGATCAGTACAGGAACTTTCTTGTAAATGGGATTGAATTTGAGAAGCTCTAGAGTTTTGTTTTGGAGATCTTCTTCCACATATTGGAAACCAATGCCTTTGATTTTGAGGGCAAGTTCGACCCTTTTCACAAAAGGGCTACCCCACATTCCATGAACTATCACTCTGTTTTCCTCTCCCATTGATAATGTTATCTTTTTTGGCTCTCGAATTGAAGTTGTAGTTGCGATTGTGAATGCCTTAATTATTCTTATTTGTGGGACCTTTCATCCAAATTTCCAAAGGCTTGATGTGGATGTGCTTTGAGAATTAGTCTACAAATTTAGACCCATTCCACAAGCAACCTTTCCAGTCAAAGATGGAGTACTACTCCTTGTTCTCTATCATTTTAAAATATTCATTTTCCATCATTACATTTTAACCCTGATGCCATTTAAGTCAATTTTGAAGGGAACGTTTCAGCCGCTAAGTTGTTATTATAATTAGTGGTTACTATAGTTAATGAGTTCAGTCTAAGTTAGAATAGTTTGTATTTACTATAGTGTTTGTAATAGTCCGTGTTTGAGGTACAAAACTAAATATAAAAAATATAACATAGAAGAGAAGAAAAGAAAAAATGAGTCAAAATAGTAATAATAAATATTGTTGTAGTAAAAATGATTTTGAAATAGTATTTAATATATTTAATTGTAGGTTATAAATAGTTGCAAACTCCACTGTTATATTTTATGCCCTAAACATGAAGTGAGTTATTAATACCCCTAAATATTCATAGAACTTTTCTTTTGTAGGCCACCTAGTTCATCATCTAAATTGATCATCCATCGATCAAACATATTAGATGTTATTATTGAAGACCATACAGTGAAAAATACAGAAGCAATTACATTAGAGACAAAATTTAGGTTTATTTATGTTGATGTATTCATTCCAAAGATGGAGTTGCAGCATTAAGCAGCAGCAGGGGAGTGTAGAAATCTTTGTCTGACGATGTGAAGAAGCCCCAAAACCTTTTCTTTGGGAGCAGCTCCCTCCTTCGCAATTGGATGCTCTATCAATCTATTCAACCATGAGAAAACAATTGGGATCTCCTCTTCTTCCACAATCTTCACTCCAAAAAACTCTTCATAAATCTTGTACCTTCCAAGCACTGTCAACATCCCTATGTCCAAATATCCAAGTTCATCTCCATTCACAAATCGACTTCCCTCTACCAGCAAACTCTTCAGCCCCTGTTCTTCAACAACTTTGAGCTTCTCTTTCACGTCTTTAATGGCTTTCTCTTGTGCTTCCCCTTCTGTCTTCATTGATAAAAGTAGACCATCGAACAACTACACCAACACAAAAACAACAAAGTTATTTAGAAATTTTCATAAAGTCAACCTAGCAATTGCATAGAATATGTACCTGATTCTGAACGAAATCGGCCCAGAATCGAATCTGGGCTCGTTTGTAGGGATGTTGAGGTAGAAGGGAAGGACCATTGTTGTTCCAAACTTCCTCTATGTACTCAAAAATTACGGCTGATTCACAAATGGGTCTTCCATTGTGGACGAGTACAGGAACTTTCTTGTAAACAGGATTGAATTTAAGAAGCTCTGTGCTTTTGTTTTGGAAATCTTCTTCCACATATTCAAAAGGGATGGCTTTGATTTTGAGGGCGAGTTCGACCCTCTTAACAAAAGGGCTAGCCCACATCCCGTAAAGCACCACTATGTTTTCCTCTACCATATCTTAACCCAAGTGAAATGTTTAAGGTTTTGCGATCGGTTCAATCCCTTCAAAGGAAACTATAAATAAGACGTTGATGTTGTGTTTATGGAGGAGGTCTTAAGAATACTCTAGAATTTTAGATGGGTTTTCTCCTTTCGTCTTCCACAAGGCAGCTCCTCCCAAGTCAAGGGTCATCCTCCATCGCCATCGTGGGGAACCATTCGCGAGAACCGGAGGTTTTGTTCACATCTTAATTAAAATATCTAATTTTAATCAAAGAGTTAAATTATGACTTTGATTGTCAACATCATTTGTTGGGTTGGAAAGATAGTTTTCGTTTTGGTTGGTTGTAATTGTGGAGGAGGTGAAGTTAAATGGTGCATTAAGTGAGAATTCTATATGGTTAAAGCATATATAAACTCGACTTTCCAGAAGACAAAACGTTCAAGGTTATTAGAACAACCCTAACCAGTACCCTAAATAATTGAATTGAATTGGAGAAAAGAAGATCCTAACAAATAGTGAAATATGAGAGGGAGTGTAGAGCATTTTGCCTCATGAAGTGAAGAAGCCCTGCAATCTTTTCTTTAAAAGAGCTATCTCCTTTACAATAGGGTGTTGACTCAAACTGGTCAACCATGAAAATACAATTGACCAATTGGGATCTTCTCTTCTTCCAAAGGTAGCCCACATTCCACGAACCACCACTCTCTTTTCCTCCGCCATTGATAATGTTATCTTTTTTGACACTTGAGTTGACGTTGTAGTTGAGATAGTGAATGTCTCAGCTATTCTTGTCTGTGGGGCTTTCTGTCTACTTTTTCAAAAGTTTAAATGATTCTTAGGCCACCTAGTTCTTCATCTTGTTGATCATCTATCAATCAGTTTTAATATTTCTAACAAAAACAGTAAAAAGCTCATTAAAGAAAAGACAACAGTATAATCAAAACATATATCTTATTACTGAAGCCCATAGAGTGAAATACACATTCAATAACATTAAAGACAAAATTTAGGTTTATTTTTGTTGTATTATTCATATGAAGGCAAACATGGAGTTGTAGCGTTAAGCAGCATCCTGGGAATTGAGCAACTTTTGCCTGATGAAGTGAAGAAATCCCAAAACCTTTTCTTTGGGAGGAGCTACCTCCTTTGCAATAGGATGCTCTATCAATCTGTTCAACCATGAAAACACAATTGGGATCTTCTCTTCTTCCACAATTTTGACTCCAAAAAACTCTTCATGAATCTTGTACAGTCCAAGCACTGTCAACATCACTATGTCCAAATATCCAAGTTCATCTCCATTCACAAATGGAGTACTTCCCTCTGCCAGCAAACTCTTCAACCCCTGTTCTTCAAGAACTTTCAACTTCTCTTTCACTTCATTAATGGCTTTCTCTTGTGCTTCTCCTTCTGTCTTCATTAATAAAAATAGACCCTCAAACAACTACACCAACGCAAAATAAAAAAAAGTTAGTTAGAAATCCGATATGATAATACAACTCAAAGCAGCAATTGCATAAAAAAAAAATAAAAAAAATAAAAAAATGTACCTGTTTCTGAACGAAATCAGCCCAGAACCGAACCTGGGCTCGTTTGTAGGGATCTTGAGGTAGAAGGGAAGGGCCATTGTTGTTCCAAACTTCCTCAATGTACTCAAAAATTAGAGATGATTCGCAAATGGGTCTTCCATTGTGGACGAGAACAGGAACTTTCTTGTAAACAGGATTGAATTTGAGAAGGTCTGAGCTTTTGTTCTGGAGATCTTCTTCGACATATTCAAAAGGGATGGCTTTGATTTTGAGGGCGAGTTCGATCCTTTTGGCAAAAGGGCTAGCCCACATTCCGTAAAGCACCACTCTGTTTTCCTCTGCCATATCTTAATGATCTTCTCGTTTGGTGAGTGAAAGAAATGAAGAATGTTGAACGTTTTGTGAGATGAATCTTTTCCATGGAAGCTATAAATAAGGCGTTGATGTTGTGTTATGGAGGCGGTCTTAAGAATACTCTAGAATTTTAGATGGGGTCTCCTCCTTTCGTATTGCACAAGCAAATCTTGGAACACAGTTCACGAGAGCCGGAGGTTTTGTTCACATCATTTTTTTTCTCGTACAGTTCACATCTTCATTTAAAAAAATCTAATTTTAGTCAAACAAATAAACTACTTAAAAAATAATAAAATAATAAATAATACAACTTTGGGCAAATTTTGAGATTTGTGTAATATTTGATTTGTTTAATAATATATATATATATATCATTTTCGTGAGTGTTTTTGTTAGTATACATGCATCCCCACTTATCTCAAAAAACAACTCTATCGTCAAATTTTTATAATAAAACATGCTTTTAATTTTTAATTAAAAGAATTATTATAAATAAAAAGAATATCAAATTATTTAGCAAAATTTTACTTTATACGAGTTTTACGATTTTAATATTTTTAAAATTAGATAATGCATTAAATTCAAATTTTAAATTGTCTGCTATACTTTTATTCTTTTTGTCAAATAAATTCGTAAAAGTTTAAAATTTTAATTTGTAATTTTAAAATTTATAAATCAAATAGACATGAGTGACTAAATCCATAATTTAACGATGTTAAATAAAATTTAAATTAAAAAAAAATTTGAGAGTTGGACTGTTCAAATCCTGTATTTTATTAAATATCATTACTTCTTTAACATTATTTTTATGAAAATTATTGTAAATGACAAAATTTGCAGAAACTATTTACAAATTAGCAAAATATCATATTTCATCTATGATAGATCACGATAGACTATTATATGTGTCTATTATGACACAAACAAACACGGATAGTAATTTATCATAGTCTATTGCAAGACAGTAGAATTTTAATATATTTATAAATATTTTGATTATTTTTTTATATTTGAAAACCATCTTTATTTTTATTTAATCAATATCGTTGTTGTAAGACTATTTAATTTTTGACTAATTATCTATTCTTTTATAAAAAAAAATAAATACATCACTTTTTATTGATTGAAGAGTTGAAGTTGAATCCTGACACTACGTCACATATTGAACTACATAAGTGGGAACGAATACTTTTACTAGTATTTTAAAATTTAATTAAAATTGAAATTTGTGAACATAATAAAATTAAATTGATATAAGCTTATCCGTTAAATTTTCTAAAATATTTATGTAATACTTAGATATTATGAAAAGAAAAAAAGCTTAGGGGCAGCCAGGTTGCATTTATCTCGAATATAATCTTAGTTGCACTCAATAAAATATTGCCACGTGACAATATATATTTTTAGATAATTCTCTCTAATTTTTTTTTTCTTTTTGTTAAAGGGGAGGGAAGCATGAAATCATTGTACTTATTGAAAAAAAAAAAAAAAAAAGAAATTGTTTATTTTAGAAATTTCTTAAGGTGTGAGAAAATGATGATGAATGCAGTGACGTTCATAAGTACAAATAAAGAAGAAAAAAAAACTTGCGTGCTATACCCATCATTTGTAACCCAAACATGCACCAATGGTATGGTGCCACGTGTCAACTTACATTTTGGGTTTTGAGTTTTTTTTTTTCTTTCTTTCTTTCTTTCTTTCTTTCTTTCTTTCAATTCTTTTTAGATTTTATGTGTTTTACTTTTTCGTTTCTTTTGAAAAATAGATTTCTTAAGCCAACAACCTAGCCACAGATGAAGTTCTAATAAAGGACGCCCAATTAAAAAAAAACAAAAGCCCTAAGACATTATACATAGTTCAAATGAGTGTGTGAAAAACAAAATTACACAAGTAATTGCACTTAACATAAGAAATGACACACAATGAATTAGCAAGTTTCATTGTAGCATCAACTACATTCTTAGTTAATTTCTTAAGGATTAGCTAGCTTTCAACTCAATGATTACACGAATAACATTAAACAAATAAATTCAACAATCAGAAGTTGGCTTGATGTCCTAACAACTGAAAAAGAGAAAATAGTTTCAAATTAATGGTTCACATTCTAATGTTCTAATGGGCCAACCATGATTAACATGCTTAAAACTAATGCAAATAGGAGCTCGACGAGAATCGTGACTCACCCACCTCAAATCTCAAGACTTTCTTTTTGTACTCTCGAGACATCATGTAACGGCCCTAATTTCGGTAAATCATTTCCTCCCTTTAAATTTATTAAAAAAAAATTATTAATTATCGTTAATAATAGTTTTACAACGGGGGAAGT
Organism: Citrullus mucosospermus; assembly: GCA_030954485.1. Lineage (NCBI taxonomy): Eukaryota > Viridiplantae > Streptophyta > Magnoliopsida > Cucurbitales > Cucurbitaceae > Citrullus > Citrullus mucosospermus. Next base: position 25,892,185 of record CM062058.1, read on the forward strand.
ATGAAGGGAGTTGAGAGTCAGCAGGAGGCTGCACCATTTTCGGTTGGTGGAGAGATCCCCAGTTGAATTTTGAACGTGGGGGGGCGTTTTAGAAGAGCAGAAGGAAGGGTAGGCAGAAGAAAAAAAAAAGAGGTAGTCTAGTTTTTTTCTCTGGAGACACCATTCGTCGGCCATATTCTCGCTTGTCCCCGTCACTCAGTCGTAGTGCTCCAGTCCTCACGGTGTGGCCTTAGTCGCAGTGCTCAGCATTGTGGTATCGTCATAGTTCCCACGCCGCAGCGTCTTCGTCGTCGCGCCGCAGCGTTCTGGTCATCATTAGCCTTCGACGCATCATCAGTCCGCGACGCCGCATCATTAGTCTCGACACATCATCAGTCCGCGTCGCCGCATCATTAGTCTCGACGCATCATCAGTCCACGTTTTCGCATCATTAGCCTCGACGCGTCGTCAGTCCACGTTGCCGCATCATTAGCCCTCGACGCATCATCAGTCCGCGTCGCCGCATCGCCCGTCCTCTCCGCGACGCATCGTCAGCTTGCATCGCCGCGTCGCCTGTCCTCCCCGCGACGCGCTGTCACAGCCTGCGTAATGCGTTGCCACATTGTAAAGAAGTCGCTGCCTCGCGGACACACTCAGTATCGCTCGGTAACGTTGGTAACGCTCAGTATCGCTTGTAACGCTAAGTATCGCTCAGTGTCGCTCAGTGTCGATCCTTTTCGCTCTCGCAGGTAAGGGACTTACTACCGGGTTTTTAGTGATGTATATTGTCTAATGGCGTTGTTGGTTTTGAATGTCGCTATGAACCCATGTTTCGAATGTTGTTGCTATAATTATTCAGGCATGTCAAATTGTTATATTGTAGGTTATTTCTCATGCTTATGTGTTGTAACTCTGAAATCTCAACTATAGATTAATTATGCCATGATACGTCATAGGTTGCCATGTTGTTGTGCCCCGTACCCTCACTGTACTATGCTACGAAGGGTGTCCCTCGGGATCACCACCTATGTTCATGTTATAATGTTAGTTAATGCGTACCCTCGGGACGCTTCCTATGCTTATGCCTACGCTTATGCTTATGCCGGGTACGGCGCACACGACAAAAAGGGGTAACAGCTAGGCCCAGTAGTGGGTCTCTTACTGAGTATATTTTACTCACCCTTTTTCTATGTTTTTCCTCTAGGTAAGGAGCATGGTGGCCCAGCGCATGTCCGAGGAAATCCGTGATCATACCATGGGACCGTCACACTGCTTCCGCACCTTAGTCTAGGGTAGTTGCACTTGTAATTTATGAAACTATTTTTTAAATGTTTTGGGTTATATCGATTCCTTCCTTGAGATTCGGCCTAATAATATAAGGGGTACCCCGCTAAAGTATTTTTCTTCTTTTCTTATGTTGATTAAATTAACTTTCAATAATTTGGTCATTTTATAAGTAAAATTTCAATTGTTTAAAATGGATGATGTCATGTCTTCTTGTTTCCATCGTTTTTACGTAAATGTTCATGCATGTTGTAGCGACAAGTTATATGTTAAGAGGTCAGGTCGTTACACATCAATATTGAGTTTCCAACATCCATTCGGGGAAGGGGACCACCTATCTGAAATTGGATAGCTCTCAAATCTCACTAGAGTAAAGAAAACAAATGCCTTCTCAAGATTGGAAAGCATGAAGTTACCTACCAAAATTTTTTTAAAGGATATATATATATATATATATATATCAAAAAAAAATTGGTTAAATTTTTGTTCATCCTTTTAAAAGGAAAAAAAAAAAAAAAAAACACTTATATGTGCTGCAAGTTGATTCAGTTTCGAAGAAATTTGATTTCAACAATTAGTTTTAGGACCCATTTGCATTGACTTGAGAAAAAAGTATTTTTCAAAAAAACTCATTTTTATTTAAACTCTTTTGATAAAAATTGTCACTTCAAAATCTTTTTTGAATGGTTGCCAAACATTCTAATTTTTTCCAAATGACTTATTTTTTTAAATTAAACACTTGAAAAATGCATTCCAAACACACTTTTAATTTAAAACTAATAGTGATGGATCAATTTGACTTCCAACAATTGTTTTTTGTAACCCAGAAAAAAACTATACGTGTACAGTATTGAAAAAAAATTTGAAAGTTTAAAATTTTAATGCAACTTTTGAGAATCTTAGGACTTTGTTGAAACATATTCTGAAGTTGATATTTCATAATATTGTATAAGGCATGTCTACATTGATAGTAAAAAATATTTCAACTTTTAATCTCTTGAAGATTTAAAAGATTAACGCTTAGAAGACTTTCACAAGATTAGAAAACTTTCTAAAGCTCTTACGACTAGAGGTCAATCTAAGTTGATCAACAAACCACAGGCTAATCCAAACTGATCAATAAGCCATAGGTCAATCTAAGTCCATCAACAAGTCCGAGGCCGATTCAACCCAATCAACAAGATCAACAAGCCCAAAGGTCAAAGGCCGATCATCTAAGACGATCAGCAAGTCTAAGGATTAAAGTTTACTTTTTGAGAGAAAGAATCAAATGATCATATATTAGGGATTGTACTCACAACACTAAAATCAATACAAATATAAAGTTCAAATTCAACGAATTAAATTTCTTCAAAAATCTCATCGAACATATATATTTGCAAAATAACTAAATATACATCTCAATTTCAAATATATACGTGCGTATACATGATAAAGTATGTGGAATAATAGAAATGAGACTAAAATTAAAGTCTGAAGTATATAATATATAACAACCTTAAGTTTGTATTAGTTCTAAATACATTTAGAATAAACCTCATATATATATTTGAAATAAACTTTGTATATATATATAAAAAAACAAAACATTGATGAAATTGAATATTTGTAACAATAACTTTGCATTAAATAGAACCACCGAAAGCTCCTAAAATTTAAGACAAATTCGTAACTAATTGGTAAAAATAATCTTTAAAGACAAAAACTCCTAAAATCAAAGAAATAATATTATGTCAAATCTTGCATTAATGGAATATAAACGAAATTTAATAAATATTAAATTCATATTGAATTTTTTAAATTTCAATAAGAGAGATAATGTATAATAAAATAATATAAACATTTTCCTAGAAATTAAGGGATATATATCATATTTGTTAATAAATAAAGGGAGATTATCTCTGATAGCAAAATACATAGTTTATCTATTATAGACACATATAGTAGCCTATCGTGATCTATCGCGTGTTGGCTTCTTGCCCCTTAATCTCAAATTAATTAATTTTAATGGATTGATTAATTAGTGTTTTGATGATAACAAACCTGATTTTATTTATTAACCATTTGAGTGTTTTGAAGTGTCTATTGTGTGGAGCTTGGAACAACGGTTCCAATGCAATTTGAATCACTCAAATCGGAGTCCAAATGAAGAAGATATGACCGAAACAAGCTTAATAGAAAAATCCCGAGCTGATGACGTGACATATTTTTTTTAATCAAAGTGGACAAATTGAAAGGTGTCACTTGGAGCAATGGAGAAGTGACAATTGGTGGGTCTTTTATTTTTGGATTGATGTTAAAAAGAAAATGATTTTAAAAAGAAAATGAATTTAAAAAGAAGATGAATTTAATATTATTATATATGTTTGTGTTTAACGGCTAGTTGATTTTTTTTAAAAGGATTAATTTAATATTATTATATGTTTGTGTCTAGCGGCTAGTTGAGTTTAAATCTCCACCATTCAATTTTCTTTTACAAAAATCTAATGGTCCAAATTAATTTGGTTTTCACCCACTTTCATTTCTTTTTAAACTTCATCTTCTCCAAAAAATTTCCCTAACTTTTACAATTTTTCAATCCTTAAAAATTGAAAAAGGTCACCATTGTTGCTCTCTCTCCAAGCTTTCAAATTTTTTTATTTTCATCTTATTCTAGAGAGATACTTTCATTGTATTGTGAGGATTGAGTATTGTGAATTTAAATTTGTGCATCTACTTTTTTTAGAGAGTCTTAGTGTGTGATTTAAAACTTCAAGAATATTGTAACGATTGGATCCTAACCCGTGGAAAGGATCGGATTTGCTCTTGAATCTGGAAAAAGGAGCAAGGTAGCGGTTTGACTCTCATCCGTGGAAAGAGTCAAAGGAGATTTTTTAATCGAAATCCCAAGAGGCGCTTGGGAAAGTGGATGTAGGTCGAGTTTGACCGAACCACTATAAAAATCACGGTGTCTTCTTCTCCAACTCTTTTTCAATTAATTTTGCATTCAATTTTTAGTAGCATGTTATAGATTACTATCATTCTTTGTTGAGATTGATTTAATCTTGTGTTTCATATATTTTTTATCAATCTTGATATTTAGCATCAATTAATGTTTTTATTAATTTAATTCAAAAATTAATTCAATTAGTTTAATTTGAGCATATTTAGGAATAAGTTTAATTAAACCCTATTCACCCCCCTCTAGGGTTGCCATACCGGTCCAACATCGCGGTATATCACAAATAGACTGTGAAATTTTGCTATATTTATAAATATTTTTGTTCCTTTTGCTATATTTGAAAAGAGCCAATAAATAAAATAAAACAATCATTAAATGAAAATATACAATTAATGATGACATATAATAAAATTAATTATTTTTTATAAAAGATATCTCCAAATGATTATTACTAAAAATGTTTTGAATTATTTTTAATATGTTAATTATAAAGTAATACAAACATTGAATAGAAGAGAGTGTATTTACAAGGTTAAAATTGTCCAAAAAAAATTCAGAAATAATATAATTACAGTTTAGATACATTTGTAAAATATTGTTTGTGAAAGAAGTTAATTTTATAAATCTTTCATAATTTAATTTAAAAAATTTTCTATTACAACGAATGTGAAAGTACGAGAATTTGAACATCCAATCCAATATAAAAAAAAGTATTACATATAAATTACTCCTTAATTATCCTTAGTTTGAAACGATCAATTTAATTATAGATTGCATATTAATATGTGAAATTGGGAAGGGAAGGAGATGTAGAAAATTTCCCCACACGTGGGTTGTAAAGGAGTAAATAAGATCGTGATTCACTTTGGCACAAACTAGAAGCACAAATACTTATTGAAGAAAGTGTGGAACAAAAGGCATTACATATCCCAAAACAGCAACAAAGAACAAAGACAACCCTTATTAATTTTTTTAGTATAAGATTTGGGATGGGATCAAAGGTATTAGAAGAGAGGCATGCTAATGATGCATGGTTAAGCTAAGTTGGAACTTATTAATTAATTAAGAAGGCGAGAATTGAAAGGCAAAAGGATAAATCAAGAAGAAGCGGCAGCAGAGGAGTTTAAAGCATTGTTCCTAACGTAATTAAGAAGACCCATGACCTTTTGTTTAGAAGGCAATATGGCATTGGCAAGGGGGTGGTTTATGAGGGTGTTGAGCCATGAGTACACTCTTGGGGTCTCCTTTTCATCTATAATTTTGACCCCCAAAACCTCTTCGTGGATCTTGTAAGCTCCAAGAACTGACCACATTACTATGTCTACTAACCCCATTTCTTCTCCATTCGCAAATGCTTTACTTCCATCATCTCCCAACAACTCTTTCACTCCATGTTCTTCAATCACTTTCAGCTTCTCCCTTACTTCTTTAACCGCTTTCTCTAGTGCTTCCCCTCCCACCATCACCATCTTTACCGTACTCTCGAACAACTGCGTGCTCCAATTCAAAAATCAAATGTATTTAATAACGGTTTCTTGTTTTGCGTTAACTTTTAGAAACATTTCTAAAACATGAAAGTAGTGATATAAATATATGATAACTTGGATTCTATCTCAAAACTAATTAGCAATAAATGGTAAGAATGCACCAAAAAACCAAACCGATCCACTAATTCGGTTTAGTTTTTTCATATACAATTAGATATCTTAGTTTGTATTTCAATAAAATAAGAAAGTATTGGTTTGGAATCAAACAGAGAGTATATGTATAACTCTTAAAAATACACTCTGAGATTAGGCATATTTCAGTATTTTAATTATTATGGTGCATACAAATTTGTTGTTTAGAAAAAAGAATAATTATTATGGAGCATGTATGTTTTTTATTTAAAAAATAAAATAAAAAAAAAATCCAGACCAAATTTTAATTTAAAATTAGCAAAGAGGACCAACTCCAAACAAATGTGAAAATAAAAATAAAAATTTGGAAGAAAAAAAAGAAAATGTCAAAAATCGAGAACCAAATAAAACCAACCTATTGGTTTTTGTTCTTTCTTGGACATCGGTTTGGATTATTTTTCTATAAAACCGATTGGTTTGGTTTGGTTCTTGATTTGCCCCGAAACGGACAAAATTGAACCAACTATGAGTTCTGATGAGAGGGAGTAGTTCATCTATTTTGTTAAGATTGTGAGATCTTTGATTTCTTTTTTTTTTTTTTTTTTCCAATTTGAGATTCACAACATACCACTTAAGATGATCTCAATTTTTGTATTTTGACCGAATGCATGTTGAGTTTCATGAGCTCTAATATCATATATTAAATCACCAATTGACCTAAAAGTTTAAGATAGAGTAAACATACCTGTTTGTGGATGAAATCAGCCCAAAATCGAAGTTTGGCTCGTTTGTAGGGATCTTGAGGTAGAAGACTAGGGCCATCATTCTTCCACACTTCTTCTATGTATTCAAGAATCACAAGCGATTCACAAATGGGATTGCCATTGTGGACAATCACAGGAACTTTCTTGTAAACAGGGTTGTATTTCAAGATTGTGTTTGGATTTTTGTTCATCAGATCTTCTTCCACATATTCAAAAGGGATACCCTTTATTTTAAGGGCAAGTTCGACCCTTTTTGCAAAAGGACTAGCCCACATTCCATGAAGCACCAATGTATTTTCCTCTCCCATTATTTTCTGATAAGCTCTCAATGTGTGAAAGAAACAATGTCTGAGCTTTTTGATGGGTTCAACTTCAAATTCAATCCTATATATATAAGTACGTAGATATTTTATTTTATGAATTATATGACTTCTTGTGTGTTCCAATATTATATATAAGAATACTCTAGAATTTGATTTTTAAATTGGTGACACAACTTCCCAAATTAGTTGGATTTTCGTATATGTTTAATGACTAAGAAAATACAGAACGTGGCATCTATTTTTTTTTTTTTCCCTTTTAGTTAGATGTAATTATAAATACATTTTTTGAGTGATAGATGTAATAAAAAGGTTTTGAGTAACTAATTTGATTTCGTTGTAAATCATTTTTTACTCACTCAAAAACCTCAAACATCTTTTTTCTTATTATTTTGTTTTTTTAACAATAATTTAACCAATGAAATAAAATATTGTGGAATATATTCAATAATTATTTTTTTAAAAAAATTTATTGACACATGTCAACATTTAATTAGATACAACAGGGACTGCACAAGAGATGGGTACAACCTAGCTGCACCTAAGTTCTTTCGAAAACAAAATGGCATCCTTACTTATGGGTAAATGATCATATTTTTTCTTAAAAACATGTTATCAATAAAATATATATATTTAAATTGATTCTACATTACACATCTTTGTGATTCTCACTCAATTTCTCAGTCATATAATTTGCCATAGTTGCAAACTCTTCTTTTTATCTTCTTAGCTCATTATTAATTATGGGTAAGATGGAGGGGAGAAAATGTCTCATGTGGTGATATATAATAACATATTTCTTTTGTCTAGTGGAGTGTGTGTTAGGTGTAGAGAAAGACAAACACATCAAAGAAATACAAGCATGGCATGAATCACGTGTCTCACCCCCACAAATCACGTGTCTATCCCTCACTAATCATTATACTTATAATAATTCGACCTCAATTAAAACTAGACTTAAATTATTGGTTTTAGTTGCCTAAGTATAGTGGTGAATTGGCATAGAGTATGTGCTAATAATTAAAACATAGGATATTTGCAAATATAACAATTATATTCAAAAGGTTTATAAATATAACACAATGCAAAAAAATTTGCAAACATAGCAAAAATTAAATCCTACTTTCAATAAATCATATCAATAGTAAGGACCATATTATTGATAGAAGTAGGGGTGTTCATTTGAACCGTAAAAACCAAACTGAACCGATAATGCATAGAAACCAAATTATGTGGTTTTTTAAATGTAAAATCGTTTTTTTGCTGTTCGGTTTGGTTTGGGCCATGAAACCGAAACCAAAACCGAACCAATTATATATTTTTATTATATTATTAAAATATAGGTTAAAAAACACCTTTGGTCCCTGAAAAGTAAGGAAATAAAGCGAGAGAGAGAGAGCGATGAGTGAGAGTGAGAGTACACATGTCATTTTATCATAAACATCATCTTTCTCTCTCGCTCTCTCACACTCTTGCTCTCACTTTCGCTTAGTTTGAGAAGAAAAAAACAACTCAACCGCAAAACTGAATCGCATATATGCGGTTTAGTTCGATTCGGTTTGAGTCGAACATGCGGTTCGGTTCGGTTTGAACCTCAAATTGAACTGAATCGAACCATGAACACCCCTAAATAGAAGTCTATTAGTGATAGAGTATATCGCCAATAGATTTTGCTATATTTGCAAATTTTTTAAAAAATGTTGTTATACAGTTAATTATTATCTCTAAAAATATTATCCAACACAATTACCCACGAAAAGTATGTGCTTCAAATTCTTCTCCAAGACAGAAACAAATATTAGTTTTAATTTAGTAAAATTTGAATAAATATAAATTTATGCCCCTAAACTTTGAGGTTATATAAATTTAAAGTCTAAACTAATAATTGTATCAATTTAAATCCTAAATTTCAGAGTTTATATTAATTTAAACTTTAAATGTTTATAATTGCATCAATTTAAACCATGAACTTTCATAAATATATCAATTTAAATTCTAAACTTTCGTAATTGTATCTAAATAAAAGGATTAATCGGATGAAGAAGGTATTTTTGAAAATAATCAGGGAAAAGGAGTTTAAATTAGAAAAATAGGGTTAAAATATTTTCTTTATTGGAACTACTTTTTTTATTATTATTTTTTTAATAGTTTCACACATTCACTCTCTCTTTTCTTATAGGTAATGGTGAGGGATGATCTCTCACTTTATTTCTTTTCTTTTTTTTTTTCTTTTTTTAATTAATTGTTTGCTTTTTTTATTAATGTTATTTTATTTAGTTTGTTTTATTGCTTTTGGTTCCTCACAATCTCCGTTTCTCTCTCCCTTTTTTATAATTATTTATTTATTTTTAAATACTATAATTATCTTATTAATGGTTTGTTTTTTTACCTTATATTTTCCTTTTTTATTTTATTAACGTTACTTTTTTCTTAGGAAAATGTTACTTTTTCCTTTTAAAGAATCATTTCAATATTTTTAAAAAGACCGATTCATTAATATATATTTTAAAATTTTATTAAAAATTCGGAAAATTTGATAGGTAGCAAAATTTGGGATTTGGAATTGAAAAATAGCAAAAACTGCAAAAAAAGGAAAAATAGGAAAAAAAAAATTATGGCAGACTTCCCATTCCTCATCTGATGAAGGTATTTGGTATTAAAAAATGAAGACAATTTTAAATATTTAAATCTCTATTATCTAATTGTTTTAAAATTTCATATATATTTTTCATTTTGATTTATTTTTAAGAATATTATATCATTCTCTCTTTCTCAAATCGACTATTAAATCTATTATCCTAACATTAATTCTTCAATGTTTCCTCATCTTTAACTCCATCTTTCATCTTTTTGAGAACCCGGACCAAAATCCATGGTTTAAGACTTTGATTTTCTTTAGGGGAATTTCGAGGACGCACTTTCAAATATACCGCCGTAGGCTTTTCTCTTGATCGAGAAAGAGCATTTACCTCGCTGCTAGGAAGAGAGGAAGGAACATGAGGCATCTTTCTTTTAGGAGCTCAGACTCCGGTTCAATCGTTAGAAGGAAGGCGAGTGTGGATAATTCTGAACAATCTGTGCCTGAAACTGAACTCACTTCTTTTTCGATGAAGGGATTTGAGACCGGTTTTCACAATTCGCTTCTCTCTTCGGCGAGGTTTGAACTTTGCGTGGTGGGAAGGCCTTTGCAATTCACATCTTCCTATCCAGCAAAGAAAGTGAAGGAGAACGGAAATCAGTGGAAAAAAATCCAATTTCTTAACTTATTAATCTTTGTAAATGTCGAGTTATGCCGAAAACATTGTTGGAGCATAGAAATCTATTATTTGGTGGTAAAAAAGAAGTTCCTATATTTTTATCCTTCTAATCCATGATTAATAAGTTGGAAAAAAAAAGGACTTTGGACCTGAGCAACTTTAATTACTCGGCTCGCTCTAGTCTATAATTTCAAGCCCAATCGAGCCACTAGCCAATTTAATTAAGAAAGCTTTAGAGATTTAACCTAGTTCACAAACGAAATTTCACAAATATCCTAAAATTGGTAATATATTTCATATCTTAATTTTGCCCTAATTTTTGTACAAATCTCTTATTAAAGTTTTAAAATTCTTACAATTTAATATTAATTAAAAAATCAATCAGAAATTCAATTAAATATTAAAATATTCATATTATCAATTAATATTGTATATGTTGTAATTAGTATGTGGGTATTATTTAATGAATATTATTTTATTATTTCACTTATATGGTATTTATCCCTTCAATTTAGGAATATTTTTTTGTTCACTTTTTTGCTATTTAATGAATATTATTATATTCTTTAACTTATATCACATTTATGTATGTATATAATGTTTATTTCAAATATATACAATGTTACTTCAAATATGTATGAGGTTTATTCCAAATGTATTTAGAATAAATATAAATTTAAAATTTTATATAATATATACTTCATATTTTAATGTTAGTCTCGTTTCTATTGAGATATATGTTTAACATACTTTGTCATATATACTTTCTCTAATTATTTAAAATTAAAATAAAATATACAAATAAATCTCACATGTTGGGAATTATCACTCACGATCATACCTATTAAGAAGAGAAGTGGGCATTGCCATTATGTGTATAAGAGACATGCCAGAAAAAAGATTAATAATAAAAAAAGAAAAAGTAAATGTGTTAGAAAAATTAATAAAAAAGATCAAGTTGGTCAGAATCTTCATTGAATGCGTCTCTTCTCTAATTTTTTTCAATACAGCCTGTTTTGCCTTTTTTTTTTTTTATTTAAATTTCACTATGTATTCAATTGATCAAAATAAAACATAGAGGATTTAAATTGATACAATTATAAAAATTGAAGGTTTAAATTGATACAATTATTAGTTTATGATTTAAATTGATATAACTCCTAATGTTTAGGGACATAAATTAATAAATTGATATTTATCCTTAAAATTATAATTTATTATATATAAAATTAAATACAAATGTGGAGAACAATTTTGTTATCTTTAGATTTACTTTCTTTCTGTGGATAGAAATCATGGTAGGAGTGGGGATCTTTGCTTAGGGTTAAAATGTAATGGGGAAAGCAAAAATAGTTTTTATAGTAAAGAAAATGATTGATGATTTCTCTTTTTTGTGTTTGTTTAACAGTTGTTTGTGATTTAACAATTGCAGTGAGACCACTCTTCTCTATAAAATTATCACTGTACACTTTTGGTTGATCAACATAAATCATTTATCATACCCCACAAATCACGTGACTATCCTCCCTAATCATTGTAATTATATACAATAATTCAAGCTCAATTAAAACTAAAATTGTCAAGAATGGGATTCGAACCCATGCCCTTTCGGACCAGTACCTGAAACTGGCGCCTTAGACCAACTCGGCCATCTTGACCCTTCATCCAATAAATGCCATCTTATATTCAAATATCTCACTCTACGCAAAATCCCAAGCCTCCTTCCCCATCTTCCAAATGAACCCATATGAATTTTATTGCAACTGTAGACAATGCATCCAATTTTTCCTTCACCAATATTGAAACTTTCCCTCTCTTCGATCCTTTACAGTTGCTCAATGATTATGTAAAATTGAAAAAATGCTCTTAATTTAATCCTGGGACTCTGAATAATTTAATTATGTGATGGGTGCAGGCAAGTATAGAAAACAATGCCCTAATAATTTGGTCTCAACTTGTTACTTGCGTTCTTTATTTTTTGGTGAGGTCTTCTAAGCAGTAGCTATTAAAGTTTACTGTAACCAATTGTTTGGATTGAAATATGTTTGAAGTTAAGAGTATGAAAGCTTCATGTCGTCCAATTATGATTCAATAGAGAACTTCAAGCTTGATATTGCTCAAGACTTGTTCATTTATTAAAATTTTCAGAAAATGGTCAATATCAATGATTGGTTGACATGTATGAAACACTGCTTAGTAGCATCTTTTGTGTTAATACATGTGAGATCTAACTTCTACTTCACATTATGATCTTTTAAATAGGTCTATACAGATTCACATGCCTCTTTCCTGAACTAGGGGAAGGGCTTCTTTTGAACTTTTTCTTGTCCAATTTTCTATCCCGAATTCCATCATATAACAGTTCATAACTATAGTATGTGATGTGGGATTTCTTCATTAGATATTCTACAACAATTTTAGGTGCAGCTATTTCCTTCTTGTCAGCTTCAAATATTGAATTCACTTCTTCAGGAACAATGCCATTCTGCACCATAAGGTTGATAATATCCACTGCCTCACTTAATCTGTTCTTCACACAAAGACAGTTCAAAACCCTTCCACAAGTTGTGAATGATGGAACCAACCCTTTATTGATCTTTTCTAGGAGAAAAGTGTGTGCAGGGTCAATGTTCCCAGTTTTGCAGTAACAATCTATCATGACACGGTAAGTGTAATTGTCTGGAGCACAGTCACAGCCACCCATCTTATGAAAGAGCTTCTCTGCCATACTAATATTTAGTTTTTCACAGAAGGCATTGATCATAATGTTGAATATAGCTGTTGAATATGAGAATTTGTATTCTTTTTCTAGTGTCACAAATAGCTGATAAGCTTTATCCAGCTCTCCATTACTGCACAACCCACAAATCAAGGTGCAAAGAGTAACAATATCTGGAGTCAAACCTCTAGTTTTCATCTCCTCAAACAAGTCCATTGCTTCGCTAACTTTTCGGTCTTTACAAAAACTTTCAATCAGTATGTTGTATGTAATAATGTTCGGTGTACACCCCTTCTCGAGCATTGCTTTAAAAGTGTCCACAACATTGTCAAGCTTTCTTGTCTTGCAAAGGCCATTTAAGAGTGTGTTATATGTAATCACATCAGGAGTTATACCATGACTCAACATTGTGTCCAAAATCTCAATGGCTTTGTCCAAGTTAAGTTGTTTACAGTAACCATCAATCAATGTATTGAAGGTAAATATATCAGGAACACAACCTTTGGCAATAGCATCATTCAGAAGTTCACTGGCATCAGATAGACAACCCATCTTGCACAACCCATTCACAACTAGATTGTAAGTCCAAATATCAGGGCTACAACCATGCTCCATCATATCTTTCATCAGCTGCAAGGCCTGCAAAACAAATCCCTGCTTGGACAACCCTTTTACTACTGTATTATAGAGAATAATACTATGCTTAAATCCCTTTTCCATTGCCTCATTAAATACAGCCATGGCTCGGTTGATATCTCCATTGCCACATAATCCATTAATTAAAGAGCCATATGTGAATTCATCAGGCATGAATCCCTTAAACATTGCATCACGGAGGATTTTATCTGCATTTTGCATCATACCCATTTTGCAAAATCCATTAATAATTGTATTATAGGTGAACTCATTGGGCTCAAACCCATTATTCACCATTTTACGCAAATAACACTCAGCTTCTACTAATTTAGAATGTTTACAGAAGCCACAAATCAGTGTGTTATACGAAACTACATCAGGAGTTAGACCTTCTGATACGATACTCTCCAACAATCTAGCAGCCTCATCTATTGCACCTTTTCTACAAAGACCCTGAATGAAGATATTGAATGTGAACAGATTTGGGCACACTCCCCTCTTCAGGACCTTGTTGAAGAGTTTTTCACTTTCTTGAACATTGCCCTTCTTACATAGAACATGAATGAGCTTATTGAATGTTAAAATATCAGGACAGATACCTTTCTTGAGCATTTCGTCGAACAAGTGATATGCCTCAATTTGACAGTTCTCTTCATAAAACCCACCAATCACAGCACAATATGAAACGGCATTGAACTCACATCCCTGGCCAGGCATATTATTAAGCAGCCTCAGGGCAGCACTTGGCCTACCAGTTCTACAAAAGGACTTTATCCTAATTGTGTGTGTATAGACATCTGGATAAATTCCAATATCTTTCATCCTCATATACACTTTGTGAGCTTGATTGAAATACCCGTACTCAACTAAAACGTTCATGATGACATTATATGATTGAACCGATGGCTCACAATCATAAAAATCCATCCTTTCGAACACATTAACAGCTTCCTGGACCTTTCCTTTCCTTCCATAGTCCCTCATAATTCCAATATACACTCCTTCAAGCATTTTGTTATCGACATTCTTCCTCATTTCAGCAAGCACATCCTCCATTGCTTCAAACTCTCCATGAAGCCCAAGCTTCTCAATCATGCACTTATACGTTGCCAATGTGTGCTTGAAACCATCTTCGGTTTTCACTTGGTTGAACATCTTGAGTGCTTTTAGGGGATCATTTTGATATCTTATCACAGCAGCTACATGTTTCGGCTGCAATGCTCGATTCATTCTCAACAAAGGAATTGAATTAATATATGAACGCAAAGCTCTTAAATATTGTTATCTCACAAATCTTCAGGAATTCCAAGAGTTGACTTATGCACAATATAGAAAAGTATCCAACAAACTCCATTAGTTTCTGAAATACTTTGCAATCGAGGAAAGGAGATGTTGGTGTCGTATCTCTCGGTTTTCATCTTCTTCCTAGATTAATCATTCATAAAGATCGGAATTGAGTAGATTGCGCCAATAACTTTAAGAAGAAAAAAAAAGTTACTTACCTAGCAGCTCCAATCGAGTTTTTCAGCAGAGGTTAGCCGAAATGAGCTTTAGGTTGAATGGATCGCATTTGGGGTTTAGGGTTTAAGAGGAGGAGGCTGTGTAAATGGAACTGGAAGTAGAAAGGGAAGAAAGACGAGGACGATGAAGCCTGGAGGAAGCGGAACGCACTTTCCTTACACGTGGCAAGATCCTAAAAGCGTGTGTATCAAAACAAATGTGGTTCGCGTAACACTCGATTACCAATCGTCATTCTCATATTTCTAGGATTGAAGTTTAGCCGATCTGTCGCTTGGGTTCTTGTCGGAAAGAGAGAAGAATGGCGACGTCAGGACAGTGGCTGGAGAAGGCGTTGGACGATCTCTGCAAGAAGATGGAAACTGGTTGGGGTCTCGATAAGGATATGATTTCGGGCTTGGTCTCGTACTGTGAGCTCGCCCAGCCCCAAGACGCTAAAGAGTATCTTGATGTAAATTTCTTCTCTCGGCTTCCATTTTTTTTTTTTTTTTTTTTTGCAGTAATCTGAATGAATGATTGATAAGTTTCTATCCATCAACTTCGCGGCTGGTTTTAGATATTGTCGCTGTATTAGAGTTTTCGCATCGTCGCTTTGAGAACATTATATTTCTAATTCTTTCACCGAGCGTTTTCTTCCGTTATTTTCCCGCTCTAGGCAAACTCCTGAGACTCCTTCCGCTTCTTCAAAGAATCAAATGAATTTTATTGCAATCCAATCCTTCGTAAACAAAACACTATTATCCCCACGTAGGTTGGTTTCCTCTGTCGCGACTGTAGACAATGCGTCCAATTTTTCCTTCACCAAAACTGAAACTTTCCCTCTTTTCGATCCTTTAGAGTTGCTCAATGATTTTGTAAAATCGAGAAAATGCTCTTTGAGAAACACGAAAGTTCTACACGCAAAGTTACTCCGAGCAACTCTTCTTCATTCCAATATCTATGTTTCAAATTCTTTGCTAGATTGTTACTCAAAGTCTAACGCAATGGACCATGCACGCAAACTGTTTGATACAATTCTCCACCCAAATGTCATTTCTTGGAATATCATTATCTCGGGTTTCAACCACAAGTTCTTACATTTGGACTCGTGGAGAACATTTTGTAGGATGCATTTCCTTGGTTTTGAACCTAGTGAGATAACATATGGGAGCGTTTTATCTGCTTGTGCTGCCATTCAAGCCCCAATGTTTGGTAAGCAGGTTTATTCACTTGCTGTGAGAAATGGGTTCTTTGTTAGTGGTTATGTTCGAGCTGGAATGATTGATTTATTTGCAAAAGATTTTAGTTTTCTGGATGCTCTAAGGGTGTTTCACGATGTTGATTGTGAGAATGTGGTGTGTTGGAATGCTATTGTCTCCGCAGCTGTAAGAAATGGGGAGAATTTGATGGCTCTGGATCTTTTCAACGCAATGTGTCGTGGGTTACTGGAGCCTAATAGTTTCACCTTTTCCAGTGTTCTAACTGCATGTGCTGCACTTGGAGATCTTGAATCTGGGAAAAGAGTTCAAGGGAGAGTGATTAAATGTAGTGGAGAAGATGTTTTTGTTGAGACAGCCCTTATTGATTTGTATGCCAAGTGTGGAGATACGGATGAAGCTGTTAAGATATTCTTGCGAATGCCCATTCGCAATGTGGTCTCTTGGACTGCTATAATATCTGGCTTTGTGCAAAATAATGATTATTTAATGGCCCTCAAGTTTTTTGAAGATATGAGAAAAGTGGGAGAGGAAATTAATAGCTATACGCTTACTAGTGTGTTAACTGCATGTTCTAATCCAGCCATGAAAAAAGAAGCGACCCAACTTCACTCCTGGATTCTAAAAACTGGTTTTTCTTCACATGCAGTGGTGGCGGCTGCTTTAATTAATATGTATTCAAAAACAGGTGCAATTGATCTTTCATTGAGGGTTTTCAGAGAGATGGATGTCCAAAGGAATCTCAGTTCTTGGACAGCTATGATAACTTCATTTGCACAGAATAATGATAAAGAGAAAGCAAGTGAATTGTTCCGAAAAATGTTAAGGGAAAGTGTGGGACCAGATACATTTTGTACTTCCAGTGTCTTGAGTGTGACTGACTGTATTACTTTTGGGAGGCAGATGCACTGCTACACACTTAAAACTGGATTAATATTTGATGTTTCTGTTGGCAGTTCTCTTTTTACGATGTATTCCAAATGTGGCCATCTAAAGGAAGCTTTTCAAGTTTTTGAAAACATGCCAGAGAAAGACAATGTTTCGTGGGCATCAATGATTTCCTGTTTCTTAGAACATGGCTATGCAAAAGAGGCCATTCAATTATTTAAAAAAATGTTGTTTGAAGAATATGTACCTGATCATATGACTTTAAGTGTAGTCCTAACTGCATGTTCTGTCCTTCGTTCTATTCAAATAGGCAGAGAAATTCATGGTTACTCTGTTCGTGAGGGACTTGGCAAAGACGTTGGAAGCTCGCTTGTGGCTATGTACTCGAAATGTGGCAACCTGGAATTGGCTAGGAGGGTGTTTGAAACATTGCCCCAGAAAGATCATATTGCATGCTCTTCATTGGTTTCAGGATATGCTCAACAAAAGTGCAATGAAGAGGCTCTTTTGCTATTCCGCGATCTGTTGGTGGCCGGCTTAGCCATCGATCCCTTCTCAATCTCATCCGTACTGGGAGCTATTGCTCTCCTAAATAGGCCTGCAATTGGGACTCAAATCCATGCACTCACTATGAAAGTAGGCTTGGAGAAGGATGTTTCTGTTGGGAGTTCGCTAGTAATGGTATATTCCAAATGTGGAAGTATAGAAGACTGCTGCAAAGCATTTGGGCAGATTGGAAAGCCTGATTTGATAGGCTGGACTGCCATGATTGTCAGTCATGCCCAACATGGGAAAGGTGCTGAAGCTTTATGTGTCTATGAACTTATGAAGAAAGAAGGATTCAAGCCTGATCCAGTCACCTTTGTTGGGGTTTTGTCTGCTTGTAGCCATAATGGTTTGGTCGATGAAGCCTATTTCCACCTTAATTCAATGGTGAAAGACTATGGTATACAGCCAGGATATCGACATTATGCGTGTATGGTAGATCTTCTTGGGCGGTGTGGGAAACTGAAAGAGGCAAAAGAACTGATTGACCATATGCCTATTGAACCTGACGCTCTCGTTTGGGGAACACTACTTGCTGCTTGTAAAGTACATGGAGATATTGAACTTGGAAAACTAGCAGCAAGAAAGGTGATGGAGTTGAAGCCAAGTGATACTGGTGCTTATGTCTCCCTTTCAAACATCTGTGCTGATATGGGCCTGTGGGAAGAGGTCCTGAACGTTAGAAGCCTAATGAAGGGAGCTGGAGTGACGAAAGAACCTGGTTGGAGCTTTCTGTAAGATGCTATTATGCTAGTTGGTTAGTCCTTAAATCTTCATGTACATCAGCAAATCTTTCTAGTTGGTTGGCAGATGCGGATGAGAATTTCTTCACAGTGTCCTACAAATAATTGCATTCTAGGTTTATTTGGGTAATTGATAAACATGGGTCTTATTAATTGACAATTAGAGAAGTAATCTATGCATCTTATAAACATTGTGACGTCTTCCCAACTTTTCAATGTGAGATCTTCAACATGCCCCTCAATTTTGTCCCTTATTACGTCCCTTCTTGGGTTGGATCTCATTTTTATTATCCCAAATACTTGTTTGGGTTCTATGAGCTCTAATACCGTAATAGATGAACATAAGGTTCCATCTCAAAACAATTGACAATGAAAGGAGCAATACATGTATCTTGATGTAAGTTTCTTCTCTCGGCTTCCTTTTCTGCAATAATCTGAATGATTGGTATGTTTGTATCCATGAACTTCGCATCTGGCTTTAGATATCGTCACTGTATTAGGAGTCTTTGCATCGTCGCTTTGAGAACATTATGGATTCTTATTTTTATTGATGCGAAATTGTTGCATTTGGATGGGAAGTGAAATATTGACCAACTGTTAGCAAATTCATCTCGATCCATGCTTGAATTCCTTAATGAAGGTTTTTAGCAATCATTGGCTTTCTATTAAATTAGCGTTTTATTAAATTGAAATCCTTGGAAAGATATTGTGATTGAGTTTTCCTCGTTCTCCCATTTGGTTCATTGCATTGTGGAATGGTTAGGATACGTATTTTTAGGAAGATCAATGGGTTGGGATAGTCCCCTTTACTTTGCATTTCCTCATCTTTATCATTTGTCTTCCTTTGAAAATCATTTGGTCTCTGATATTTTGATTTGGTCAGGGAGTTCTGTGTCCTTTTCTCTCAGTTTTCGTCATCATTTATCCAATACGGAGACGACGGAGGCTGCCTCTCTTCTTTCTTTGTTGGAAGAGTGCAATTTTAGGGAGGGGAAAAGGAATGTTCGTGTCTGGAAGCCTAATCCTGTTGATGGCTTTTCTTGTAAATCTTTCTTTAGACTATTGTTGGATCCCTCTCCGGTTAATGAGTCGATCTTTGATGATAGGCTCTGGATGATTAAGATATCGAAGAAAATTAAGTTCTTTACCTGGTAGGTTTTGCTTGGTCGTGTGAACACTACAGATAGGCTTGCTAAAGATGCCTCGTTAATGAGTTCTTTCTGCTGGATTCTCTGTCGGAAGGTGGAGGAAAACTTGGATCACCTTCCTTGGGGTTGTTAGTTTGTGACGTTTAGATAGTTGGTTAGAGGGATACTCGTGCGATGATTGAGAAGTTCTACCTCCGTTCGCCTTTCAAAGAGAAAGGCCATTTGTTGTGATTTGCTAGGGTGTGTGCTGCGTTGTGGGACATTTAGGGGTAGAGAAACAATAGGGTGTGTAGAGGTTTAGATTAGGATTCTAGTGAGGTTTGGTCCTTAGTGAGGTCTCATGTGCCACTGTGGGCTTTGATTTTGAAGCTTGTTTGTAATTATTCCCTCATAACATCTTATTTAGTTAGAAACCCTTTCTTTAGGAGGGTTGCTTTTGTAGACTTGCTTTTTTTGTACGTCCTTGTATTCTTTCATTTTTGTTCAAAAGATGAATTGCTCCACTAGAAGTCAATTTTCTCCGCTAGGTTTGGTTTTGGAATTGTATGATGGAGAAAAATGAATTTTGCAGCATAAACTCTGCACAGTTCGTGATGTGTGGAGATATATGTGTCATAACGGGTAACTACAAGATTCTTATTTTGGAAAAAAAAAAAAAAAGAGAAAAAAAGAAAAAAGAACTCCTCGTTACAAGATTGACTTCGTGGGCTCAGCACTGTTATTTATTTACCTTTGGTAAATAAATTGAGGACTTTCTTGTAAACATAGGGGTATTAGTTACTTGTTCCGATCAAAATCTGGTTAAGGAAAAGGAGAGATGCGAGTAGAATATCTGATTATTGGATTGTACGGCTTCTCTTTTAACATCCATCGGTGCTCAATCTTTTAATTTACTATTCTGCAGAACATCATAGGTCAGGAAGCTGGGAAAAGTGTGATAGATGAGTATTTGCGGCTGCGAGGCCATGACCTCTGTAGCAAAACGTTGGATGTTCCAACTTCAACCTTACATGCCTATGTCAAGCCACCCTCCCATGAAGGTTCTTTTGGCGGATCCAAGAAACCTGTTAAAACACCAAAAACTATTTCTATCTCCAGTAAAGAGATAGAACCAAAGAAGGCTACTAGCTCTAGTAACGTTGAAAACCAGGTATCGTCAGACACACGCAATTCATCATCGTTTGGCAAAGGGAATCAAAGTTCTAGAAAGAAGAAAGCTACCAAAGTTGTTTCTCTGGCCAAGGCTGCTAAAGGATCGATTGTGTTCCAGCAAGGAAAACCATGTTCGTGCCAAGCTCGTCGTCATAGACTAGTGAGCAATTGTTTATCATGTGGCAAGATTGTATGTGAACAAGAGGGAGAAGGACCATGCAGTTTTTGCGGTTCGCTTGTGCTGAGAGAAGGGAGCACCTATGCTGGTATGGATGAAGGTTTTACCCCACTTTCAGATGCTGAAGCAGCAGCTGAAGCCTATGCAAAACGGTTAGTTGAATATGACAGAAACTCTGCTGCAAGAACATCTGTAATTGATGATCAAAGTGATTATTACCAGATTGAGGGTAATAGCTGGTTGTCTAACGAGGTATGTCAATTTCGTGCACCATCAGTAAATGGTACAGTCTCTAATTTTGCACTACAAATTTGACTGACAAATCATTTTTTTGGTTTAAGGAAAAGGAACTTCTGAAAAAGAAACAAGAGGAGATTGAAGAGGCTGAACGAGCTAAACGAAACAAAGTGGTTGTAACCTTTGACTTGGTTGGCCGCAAGGTAATCATCTTTATGGATAGACCACCATCCCTTGCCCTGAAATATATCATTGAAAAGTTAGCTTCTCCAGGATCCCTCTGTATTTTGTTATTGCTTAGGATTTTGGATGATTTGGCTTATTGAATTATTTCTTCTGTAGGTTCTTTTGAATGAAGATGATGCCTCTGAACTTGAATCACACAACAATATCTTGCGGCCACCAGATGAAAGAGAAGTGAACAGGATTAAACCAAACCCATCTCTTCAAATACATCCTGTGTTTCTAGATCCAGGCCCCAGAGAGAGAGAGAAATCCACCAAAGACAGAAACTCAAACAAAGCCGTAAGCAAAAAAGGCATTTGTCTGGAAATTACTGGAAGGGTGCAGCATGATAGCAATGAATTGAAGCATTTTATGATGGAAGATGATTTGGACACGTCATTCAATAGGAAAGCTTGGGAAGGGCCTTCCGTGAATCACCAAGCAGCAATTGCAGGACAATTATGAATGTTGTTTAGATGCTCGTTGAAGCACAACAACTTAAGCAGACTTCTAGACTGGTGGTGTTCAATTATACTACTCAGTGTAAAACTTTTTCACAAGGGAATATTTCTTTTCTAATTCCTTAGACCTCATATATCTTGTGTTCTTTCCTGCAAGAATATAGGTTATTATTATTTTTTTAAAAAAAAAAAATACACCTTTGAGAGTTCCATTTACACATCCTAGCCGACAGCTTTTTGTTAATCATGTTAATATATTCCCCACAATATTTGAAGTTTCTGTTAAAAAATATAGAACTTGCAGCAGTACTGATAACTAAAAAAAACAATAAAATTAAGGAGTACTAGAATTTACATAAAAAAAACTCTAAAACCAAAAAACAATCGCGAATCGATAGAAAGTTCTACTACGTGAAAATTTATTATAATCATATAATTCTCTTCATCCCTTCTTCAAAAGAAATAGTCACTCAAAACTTTGTATCACACGACCAAAGTAAATATATTAAGCTTACAATTTTTTTTTTATCAAGATGATATTAGATATGAAGCTTCACATGTAAAGTTTCGACTTCTAATATTTTGCTAAAAATTATGAGGAATTGAATGTTATGGTGGGACTTGAGAAAAGTCAATCAATGCTGAACATATAATTTATTATCATAATTTTTGCTAAAAGGTGGAGATGGCCGAGTTGAAAGGGCGTGGGTTCAAATCCCACTCTCCACATTTTTTTTTTTCAACGCCTGATAGGCAGGTGATTCAAAAAGGAGAGTCATAGACCATAGGTAATACTATTATATTTCCTTATGGTATTTCCATAATTTTCCAGAAGAACAAAATGTGAAAAACAAGAGGGGAAAATTTAATGCCTCTGCAATTCTTAGAAAAATAAAAGAGCATTTACTATGTGGCTTTTAAGCATAGAATTGAAGACAACAAACTTTTCAGTTTCCAAATCTATAATTTCAACAATGATATGGATTTCCATGCATTATAGTGTTTCTGTTTGTAAAAGCTCATCTGAAACAGTTGGAGAAATTTTTTACTTTACACAACCATATCTACTACTCTAATTAATGATTAATGTGTGTTTGATGAAAGTCAAATCAAGTGGTAGGACCCTTCACTTTTAAATAAAAACTTTTTGGTGTCTATGATCCAGTCCTTTGAGGCCTACTTAAGATGGGAAGGGGTTTCCAAACTTGCCACGCTACCTGAAACTTCTTTGCCTTAATCAGTTTCTTTTCTTTCCCATCTTTTTATTTCTTAAAAGCTTGTCTTGCTTTGAAATCTCTATATAAACTCCTCTACATCATCAACACTAGTCTTTGTCCATTCTGTACTTATTTCTTGTTTGTTTCTGCTCTTCCCACCAGCTTCTCTCTCCTTCATTCTGTGTGCTGTGCTCTCTTATTCCCCTCAGATAGTGTTTTTTTCAACTCCTTGAGCCATCTTAATCCTTCAAGTTCTTACAGTTTCCTGTTTCCTGTTTTTGTGTGGACTATGGAAAGTGAATGCAAAACCCATCTTGCCAACGTTTTGATCTCTTCA
Organism: Citrullus mucosospermus; assembly: GCA_030954485.1. Taxonomy (NCBI): domain Eukaryota; kingdom Viridiplantae; phylum Streptophyta; class Magnoliopsida; order Cucurbitales; family Cucurbitaceae; genus Citrullus; species Citrullus mucosospermus. The sequence goes on from CM062058.1 coordinate 25,915,550, forward strand.
TATCTTGCACCAACTGAAGACAAATTTGTACAGAAAAATCCTCCTGTGAAATCTGAACAGCAGCAACTTCCTTCTGCTATCAGTTCAAACCAAAAGGCTTTGTGTTCCAAAAACATGAAGAAGACGACAAGTGCAGAAGAGGAGATTGGAGTGTTCAGAGCTGAAAGGTACTATGGAATGAAGCTGGAAGATAACAGCACAAGAGTTGTTGAGAATTGTGGTAGCAACCAGGCAAAGAAGAAAGAACAACGACCTGATGTGCAATATAGGAGACAAAAGAGCAGATCAGGACCTTCAAGTGTGACTTCGGAATCAAGTTGGAATAGCCAAGCTGCTTTATTTCCAAGTTTTTTGAGAAATTCATCTCAGAACATTCAAAACAAGACAAAAGGAAGAAGCCTGTTGGTCAACCTTACCTGCAACAGGTCATGTTCTGATAAAAAGTCTATTCTTGTCCATAGGAATTTGCATGAGCAAAAAGGATTGCAAGGGAATGATGTCAGAAAAGAAGCTTCGAGGAATGAACAAATTCCTGTCATCATGGATGGTAGAATGAAGTTTCAAGCAGCTACTTTGGTGAAACACAAACCAAAAAGTTCAATTTCTGGCGGGACAACTAGAGAAGAAGAGTTGGTATTTCCAATTTCAAACTCTCAGTTGCAAAATTCTGCAAAGATCAAGGATGAAGATCCAAGAAAATCCATTGAAGTATTCGGCTCAAACAAGTTGGATAAGAAAGACTTGGTGACTAAAAATCTAGAGAGAAAGTTGTCTGTCCTAAAATGGGATGCCATTCCAAAAGCTAAGGCCACTCAAACTGCTCCAAGAAGCGATCAAATGATTGAAGATATAGGCAGCGATGCAAGTTCCGATTTGTTCGAGATCGAAAACATATCTGGAATCAATGGAAAGCCATTCACAAGACATACTTCAGATGTTATATCAAGCTCCATGACAGCTTATGAGCCAAGTGAAGCCAGTATCGAATGGAGTGCAGTCACCGCCAGTGCAGCTGATTTCTCTTCTGTTGCAGAATATGATGAAAAGAAAGTCACAGCCAGAACTAAAACCACAGTACTGAACAAGGATTTGCATAAAAGTCACCCTATTGGACTGTTAGGCTGTAAAAGTCACAAGGCAGTCAGCATAGCTGAAACTGCATACAGAAATATTGAGAAGTTGAATTCTGATTCTAGACGTTTCCCTAGGTTGGATTCAACCATGATCGCTACTAATGCAACAGGCTGAGCTGAGATTATTGTGGAAGATTATGATTCCCCTATCAAAATTATGTTTCTGCTTACACAAAACTGCCATTAATTATCTCAAGTGTTTAATAGCACTATTATTCCGAATGTGCAGTAAAATTGAAACATGTGGATGGAAGACTGGGATTTGTCCATCAAATGATGCTTTCTACTTTACACAGTTTTAGTTTATGCATAATGGATAAGCACATGATCTAGCCTTTGAAAATGAGACAATCTTGATTTGCAAAGTCAGTAAGGTCAAAGAGCAACATTTACTTGGCAACAAATTTCTGAGTTGCCGTTCTGGTTTTTGTTTATGATTCATTGATTCACAGCCATTTTGGTCTTCAATGTTTCGTTTTTTAGTTTCAGAGATACTCTTGGAACAAAGCCATGGCCTTTTAAGGTGGCCATGTAGCTTCATTATTTTTCCAAAAAAGAAAAAAAAGGAAAGTGAAGGCCCTACAGGTTATGCCTGCCTAACAAAGCAACACATCGTTGAAATTATGTCCCTAACTACTGCCTGTTGCTTCAAGATATGTGTCGTTAAGCTTTATATACAAACATCCGACATGACAGAATTGTTATGTCTGTATGATATGGAAATTACAATATATTTCACCAGTAAATCTGGTTCAGACTTCATGTCCAAGTTGAAAAAAGAAATCCCCTTGAGATCTATTTGCTCTATAAAAAATCTCATGAGAAATTGAGAACAAGCACCATATTAAATGGCAGTTAAAATGGATCATAACTACAAGCATGGTACTACCTAATCAAATTCATAAGTGGATTATTGTTAACTGATGTTTATACTCTCACAAATTCTTGAACAAATGAAGAATCCCAGTTGAAAAAACAATTGAGATCCTGTTTAAGTGACAAGTATAGGGTTTAGGGACAAGACCCTCGTGACTTGTAACATCAAAATTCAAGAAAAAAACAATCCTGTACTTGTATTTGGAGGGTGAGAAAATTTCAATGGGTAGTGGAGTGGATAATTTCATGTAATTAAGCGGGTACAGAGAAAAATATAAGGTGGAACAAGTTGGGTTGGCAGCATTAAATTCTGCAACCATCTCACTGCTATGGTGGATCCCATTGGTCCTTTCCTTCCCTTTCACTCCACAGAAACTGGGTTGGAAATCTAATAAACACTGCATCCACAAGATTGTAGCAAATCCATGATCAACACAGCAAATCAAACTATTGGATAATAACTAAACATAATACTGTACAGCTTCATATACCTGAAAAGTTATGTGATCAAAGCATATGGCAGGCATGACAAGATTGATCCATTGCTGACTTGTTTGGATAATAACAAAACATCCATCTAACAGCTGCTTCCGCCACTTTCCAACACATTAAAACTTAATCCATCTCTAGCCATTTTCGCTCATGTTCCTCCAATTCAATCAGTCAATACCATCCATCCAACTTTAATGAGGAAAAAGCAGCGATTTTGACATATGGGAAGTGAATTTATTGAGCTCTAAGTAAAAAAGATGAGGCCTTTTTGAGAAGGGTTCTGTTGAAAAGGACTATTAGTGGGCAAAACTATTACAGAAGCATTGTTTATAGATGACTGACAACACTTAGTGAAACAAAATTAGGAACTTGGATTGGTCCATAGAGAATATGTCATGTTTGCCACTAAAGGAGCAAGTTACTGTGTACAAAAAATATGAATTGTGCATATATGGATGCTAACACACTTTCCAAGCAAGAATATGTCGCATAATTTCAAATTTCATCTATAAAATAAAACTAGTACAGGGAGATGAGAGTTTATAAACCCATGTGCATGATGTGACAAAGAAGTAATACAAAGAAGTAGGTAAAATAAGTTATAAATGCACATGAAAGAGAGAGAGAGATAGGAAGAGAGAGCATTAAATTAATTTAAATTAAAAAGAAAAAGAGAAAATTTGAGCCTCTTGCTGTTGAATAACAAAATTGAAGGCCGTATGGTCCAGGGAGGAATGTTGTGAAGGGGACTAAATTGGAGGTTGGATTAATATCACATCTGCAAGCTAAAAAGAATGGTAGATAGTGATTAGTGGTTTCACTTGAACCATTTAAGATGGAAGGATGTTGAAGCCTCTACCTCCCTTTCCCCTTCATGTTTAAATCTCCATTTCTATAATATTATATATCAATCAATCAATCATATTATATCTCAATCAAAGTTGATTTTGTGAGTTTATACAATTATTTATATAGTTGGAAGGATAAGGAATAAAGAGTTGTCTCTGTTTGGAAACCAACTTATCATCTATATCTAACTTCTAAGTGGCTCATTAATAAAGGTTCAACTAATAAAGTTTAAATTAAAATTTTCAAGAAACATAGACCTATAAATGCAATGGATTAGTAGCTGGACCCAATTATGTAATGTACTGATCTCAATCAATTGGGTCTGATCCACCAAACAGTGAAGTTTGGGCTCTTGGAAAAGTCATGGGCTTATAAGAGAGACAATGTTGTCTATTTTTCAATCTTATGATGGTCTCATCCTCCATCTTCCTCCACCCTCAAGACTATTGGATTGAGAAAAGAGTATGCTACAAAGTGATATGTAACATAAGTTCTCTGTACTATTGTTTAGATTATTCATGAAAAGAAGCTTGTGCTTCAATCAATATTAGATCAAACTACCGTTCATATTTTTGGACTTCTGTTTTCTACTATCTCCGATATCAAGCTAATCAATTGACTCATGAAATAGTTAAGTAAGCCTTGCAGACAAAAACATAGTTCATTTTGATGGAAGAAGTTTTAAAGATCAAGGGAACATATAAACGTGAAAAATAGTTGATGTGAGATGAGGTTGTTATCATTCAACTGAAATGGTGGCTCTTGAGGGAGGAACTTTCTATGTATGTTGGCTTTTATTTTCATGTCCTTTTGTTGTTCTTAAAAAAGAAAAAAAAGTCAAATATTATTAAATTAAATAATAGTTATGTATGACTTGATTATATAATCAAACAAGTACACAACTTCAATTAATATTGTGTGAAGATAAGAGGTTCTTTAAGATATTGGGATGTTAGATTTTACTGTGATAATTATTTTAACAAAATGTAGAGTTGATTTGAATATAACTTAATAGTTAAGACGCTACTGAATTGTGTATAGAAGTTTGATGTGCCACTTTTGAGTGTTTACCGCAAGTGTACGGGTCAAGTTATAATATAAAACGGTTAAGTCCGAGTATCGTTTCTACTAGAGATCCAATTGGAAAGGTTTAAGTTATTTAGCTATTCTAGAATTGAATCAATTTTATTTGAGGATTGGAATTCAACTTTTGTTTTTGGGAAAAAGAAAAATCAAGCAAGAAAATATCAAAGGGAGAATTGCAAGAGTCAAAGAGAGTTCTAGGGTTTCAAATCCTTGTTTGTTTCATCATGCAAAATTATGAATTTCATGGATTTAATTCTTATGCCTAAGTCTAGAAACTTAATTCCAAGTTATCTTCTCTCAAAGACAACTCTTTCTCATGCAACTTGATTGATAGTTAATCTCTTAAAACCAATACAAAATTACATGGCATTAAAACTAGTCTTTAGCAACTTTCATTGTAAACCTAACTACTCTCGTGATAGATTAACAACGATTCATTGTTATAGATCAAATTAAACATATAATCTCTCGATTCATACATCTAATCTAACATGTGAAGGTGGCAATCTTCAAGAATTAAACACAATAACAATAAAAAGCATATTTATTTGAACAAAACCATGACTTTCCAAAATTATCATGAGTTTACAAACAATTCATCAAAAACCTTAAAACCAAAGAATTTAGCCACTCATAGCGTAAAGCAACATATTGATCAAAAAGAATAAAGAAAGAGTATAAAGAATAGGGAAACTCTACTGAAAAGAGGTTCTTGATTGAGGCAGCACCGTCACGAACTCCTTGGCTCTCGCGTCGGACTTCGAAGGGCACCAAAACTATCTCGAACTCTTTTCCTCTTCCTTGCGGCTAACTCACTCTTGGAACTCTAGCTTAATTCTCACCTTTTCGGATCGTTCTCTTGTTCTGCAACTTTCTTGATCTTTTTGATATTTCTCCCCCTCTTTTGGGGCTGAAAACCACTAAATTTATAGAGTTTGGCCGCCCAAAATTTAACATAAAATACAAAACTTGCGTTTAAATTAACGCTGGCGTCGCGGCGCTAACGCATAGCGCCGCGGCGCTAGTGTTGCGACCAAAATTAAGTTGCTCTTGGGTTTTAGCGCCGCGGCAGCGCCGTCTCAGCACCGCGACGCTGTCTTGCATTCACCAAGTACGCGTCGAAGCAGCGCCTTCCCAGCGTCGCGTTGCTGCTCTACGTCCATGCTGATGCGTTTCTGCCTCAGCGCCGCGTCGCACCATGCGTTTCAAGCAAGGATGCGTTTTTCAGCACTTTTTCTCCATATTCTCGCTCAGTTTTGATCTTTCAGTCGTTTCTTCTAATTTTTCTCGTTTTAACCTGAAAATCACTAGCAAACAAGTGAAATCTAATATAAAACTTTCTTAATTTGAGAGAATAATAAGCACTTTTCAAGTGCTTATCAAAGTCGACTTCAAATTTCCATCCTTACATTTGTAATGCTATTTTTATAGGTAAAAATACTCTTCCAAATGTGAGATTGAACAAGTATTTTGTAACACAGTTGCCTGAAATAAAACTATAACACCTCACCTAAAATTGAGCTGACCTGAAGACATCAACCCAAGAAAAGGATTTCGATTGTGATATTCTCTAAAATAAAAATGCTAGCAAATTTGATGTTTTAAAGTTCTAACTAATCATTTTAGTTCCCTGCTGACTGATCATACCCAATATGGAGAGAAATACTATGCTCAAACTTGTAATTGATATAATTAGTAAATTGTTCATACAAATTCAAGTTCACTGGTTGAATGAAAATATAATGTATCCTCAATTAATACTATTTTCATTCTTTATAAAAAATAAATAACTTGAATATCCAAAACATTAAGGGATTAAATTATTACATAATTGAATTAGTGATTGATTTTACTGAAAATTAAGTTGGATTGAAAATAGTTATAAAATTCCTAATATGAATGTAAAGAGGGAAAAAGGCAATTTAGTAAGAAAAGGAATTAGAGGGAAGGGAAGCGTGGGGCATAGGTCAACACAAAATCGTTGATTTAGTCGTACAATGATGAGGTGGCAGAAAATGATTGGTGGAAATAGTGGACGCAAGATTTGTGTAATTGGAGCAGATTTAAGCTCCAAAAACCCTAACTTGTGTGCTCTGTCTCATTTGACAAATAATCTGAGAGTCCCCAACGAAGAGAAGCACAAGGGTTTTAGACACTCCTCTTCTGGGTTTTACCGCTTCTTCCCTCAACGCCAAGATGGTTGCTGATAAGGGCAAGAAGGCCAAGCTCTCTGAAAAGCCCGAAGACGACAATTCCGAGGTCATCGATGAGAAACTCGTTATATCCATCGAGAAATTGCAGGAAATTCAAGACGAGCTGGAGAAGGTACTGATTCAATGCTTCTTTACTCTCTCACTCTATCATTCTATCGCGTCTTTTTTTTTTTTTTTAATTACTTTTGCGACCCCCTCTGTTTAATGTTTACCCCAGGAGGTTAATGAAGCCAAGCGAAAAGCGTTACCTTGTGATCTATCATTTTTGTTCTTTTTTGGGGTGCTCAGTTGAGCTTTTTCCTTCTTCCAATTGAGCTGGACGGAATTGTGTTCACATTAACTCAATTGGTGCTTCAGAATTTCTTTTATGAGTCACGTCTTCTCATTCTACTTCAATTGTTACCCAAAGCTGAAGGCTTTTTTTGTAGTTTTGTTGAAGAACGTCAATGCCGACGTTCAATTTCTTTTACCTGCTCTTGGGAAATCTGATTGTTCGTTTTTAAACTCATTAAGGCTGTGTGGGTTTGTTCTTTGTGTGATTTCTAATCTAATTCTAAAGCTTCGCTAACATTTAACCCCTATTGATAGCGATACATCCCATGATACCTGGATAAAATCAATTACGTTACGATAATTGTTCATTTTGAATTACACGCTGTGAGTTCACTGTTCCTGCGACCAAACAGTTATAATGTCTGCCTCTAACTCCTAAGTACTGTAGAAAGTTGGTATCTTATTAATAAGGGTGTTTATTTAATTATATGGTATCACTGCTAGATAAAGTTTGATGTATATTCTACAGTTAATCAATATGTGCCAGTAAGTTTGAGATAATCATGTTGTTTATTTGGTTTGATCTTTAAGATCAATGAGGAGGCCAGTGATAAAGTATTGGAAGTGGAACAGAAGTACAATGAAGTACGAAAGCCCGTCTATGATAAGCGGAATGAGATCATCAAATCAATTCCTGACTTTTGGTTAACAGCGGTTAGCATTATCCTCTCAAATCTGTCATCTTGGAACTGCTTATGAACTTGTTGTCATGCTGATGAGTTTCATAACTATTTCTTCCTCTCTGTTTCCTATGATAAAAATAACTGCTTCTTCCTCAACGTGCAGTTCTTGAGTCATCCTGCTCTTTGTGAACTTTTGACTGAAGAGGACCAGAAGGTTTGGTTTGTCTTTCTCTTTTTATTATTTGTGTTTTCGAAATTGTAAATGAAATTGCAAGTCAAGTGCTGAATTTTAATAGTGAAGCTGATTTTTAACTCTAATAATCTTGTTTTAGTATTTCTGTTCAAATGGCCATTAAATTGTTGTTGGTCGTTTTGCCTATGTTAGATATTCAAACATCTCACCTCCCTTGAAGTGGAAGATTTTAAAGATGTCAAATCGGGTTACTCAATTACTTTTGTGAGTTTGAATTATTCCTCTAGCTTGCTCCTTTTCTGTTCTGTAGTGATTTCTTTCCCTTTGTGTTTCTTACATTCTATTTCTTTAGGAGTATTTATTTGTTTCTTTGATTCGACAGAACTTCAACACCAACCCTTATTTTGAAGATACAAAGCTGACGAAGACCTTCACCTTTCTTGATGAAGGAACAAGGAAAATTAATGCTACATCGATAAAATGGAAAGAGGGAATGGTGAGAGGCATTTTTTTCCCTTTTTCTTTTCTAGATTAATGCTTGTATTAGTTCGTCAAGTTATTTTTACTAACTGTTTACTGTACTCTACATATCTGAAGGGTTTACCTAATGGGTTTAACCATGAGAAGAAAGGGAACAAGCGACCTCAGGCTGAGGAAAGGTTGGTTGTTAAACCTTTTATTTGTTTATTTTATTTTCTTTTATTTTTTATTTTTAGTTTTATATTATTGTTTTTATGGTTATTTGTGAAAACACCGTCACTAGACTATCTAATTTATGCTGCTTGCCTGCTTCATTTTTTTATACAAAATCGTATTAATTTGAGGAAATAACGGCGATTCAATGGTAGATTATAATCAGTGTTATAAAAGTGTGATCTTGAGACATTTTATTATGATAAAAGTAAAGAAAAAGTCTTGCGGTTGAATGTGAAACGTGTGCCTAAATTCAACATAATGTTAATTCCTACTATTTGTTTGAAAACTTCCAAAGTCTAATATGATTTTATTTTCACATTTTTGATGTTATTAGAATTCAATAGACTGAATTGCAATGCATATAGAGAATAGATTTCTTGCATTTCATGAAAATAATTTAATGCTTCAGAAAGCTTATAATCCTTTGAAAATGTGTAGAGCAAAGAACAAAAAGAAAAGAATGCTTAATAAAATAACCTTATGTTGGAACTCATTCTATTGTTAATAATCAGAGAGATTACAAGCTCCCTACCTCTCCACTTTTTAATGACCATTAGCTGAAAAGACACTGTCTTTCTCACTGCATCTGACTATGTACAAGGCAACCAACTATTCCCAGAACATTCCAACCATAACTAACTTGGGACCCCTCTCACGAATCCTTCTTTGTTATTTTTTTATACACCTCAGGCGGCTGATAGGAATATTATTAGGAGATGTATCAGTAATTAGTTACTAGTCAGGAAAAAAGTTGTGGTATTTAGTAAAAAATAGAGGGAGTGGAAAGGAAATGGAGGAAGGCAAACATTGATCAAGTTAGTTTAAGCATGAGTGTTTCCAAGAGAGGGAGGGTTTAAGTACCTCAAGTACCTTTAATTACCTTGTTATTTTCTAGTTCTTTTAACTTTTATATTTCAATATCATTTTAGTTTTATATGGGTTCTGTCACAAGTCCTATCACCGAACAAGGTAAAGCCCAATATCAAGAAAATGAGCTATCTGTGAACCTCAAGTACCTTTAATTACCTTGTTATTTTCTAGTTCTTTTAACTTTTATATTTCAATATCATTTTAGTTTTATTTGGGTTCTGTCACAAGTCCTATCACCTAACAAGGTAAAGCCCAATATCAAGAAAATGAGCTATCTGTGAAAGTTGACTACATAAAGAATGAAAGAAAGAAGTTAGATCCCTGATGTCATTCAAATGACTAAAACCTTGAGAGGAGGTAAATAGAGAGGAAAAGAAATATCTAGTTGCCGATAGGAGAGATAACTGACAACTGAAGTACAATCTGCCAGAGATGGGGGAAATCACCGACTGAGATATAACAGGAACAGAGACAGAGGTATAAAAGAGAGACAGAGGAAAGGGGGGGAGGGACAAAATCTATGTTGTAGTAATTATTTAGATGGTGTGCTATTTTCTCTTATCTTCTCTTCTTTCATTCTCTTTCCAATTGTTTATTTACCTGACTTCAAATTCAATGGACATCGAGAGACTCAAGGATTTGAGTTTGATAATAAAAAGGCAAATGGCCAGAGAGATTTAAGCTATGAAAAATGAGGTGGTTTATTAAGTGTACGCCTCAGTTGTTTTCTAGTACCTCAAAACTAATCTTGCATTAAGGCTAAGGTATCAAATGCAAATTAAGACAAAGATCACAAGTTTGTTTCACATTTTTACCTCTGCAAGATCCTGACAATTGTAGATCTCATAATAGTGTAAAAAAGGTGTTTTTGTGGGTGATTATACGTCCGTCTGATTGATTGCTTAGCTATATTTTACTTGCATTAGAGGCCTGAGCACTGAAGTTTAGCTGTACTATCTCTTTATTGGGTTTGTGGATCTAGAGAAAATTGGCTGGAATTTACTTTTCTGTTAAAAAGGGTTTTTTTTTTTTAAAAAAAAATCTCTTGAAGTAATTTATAGTCAAAAGCTTCAAAATGGAAGGAAGACGTCAAAAGGTTTTTGTTGCTCAATTCACTATCTCAAGTATTAGTCTGATGTCATATACTCATAGCTATAATCTTATTATCGAATAATTCATTTCCAAGTGACATACCTTCTGTGCATGAAATGAAGGAAATGCCTATAACTTTGGGTTTTAAAAAAATAATTCATGACCTCACTGGTAGTACATTTTTTCCTATTTTGGGTGCAGCTTTTTTAGCTGGTTCAGCGATACAGAACAGAAAGATATTGATGACTTTCATGATGAGGTAAGATGAAAATATATTGCATATTCAGATCACCCCACAGAAAGTTCTTTTTTCAATATGGCATGTGCATCACTCCAAGGCAGGTGCCTGCATAACTGACCAGAACACAATTCTTCCCATTTAGAAAAAAGAGGAATACTATAATCTTTATGACGATTCCCCTTTCACCTCAAAATAAAAGCTACGTTTTGAAATCCTCTCTGGTTGCAGGTTGCAGAAATTATCAAGGAGGACTTGTGGCCTAACCCTTTATCCTACTTCAATAATGTATGTTTCTTTCTGCTTCGTAGGTTTTTCTTTTTGCAGCACACAAGCTGAAATTCTTATTTCAAAAAAAAAAAAAAAAAAAAAACACAAGCTGAAATTGTACTTCATTAATATTTGCTACATGGCTATATTCTCTAACAGTTCTTGTACTGTGATATACAGGAGGCTGATGAAGATGAATTGGAGGAAGAAGAATCTAATGAAGAGGTGAAGGAAAAACAGTTCTACGGGCGTTTTCTATTCTCCTGATTAAGGCAGCTAATTTGTTGTGCTTGGTTGTTGTCGGATAGTTCACTAGATGGCTGCTCTGTGATCTTTTGTGTGTTTGTTTATCCCTTGCTATCTTCTTCACTGAGATTATAATTTTTTGTTTTGGGATTTATTCTTTGCAGGGAAAGGAAGACGATGACTCTGATGAGGATGATGACGACCAAGATGATGACAATGACGCTGGGGATGATGAGGACGATGACTAAGATGACTAGTGAAGTTTGATGCATCTCTCCAAATGGCTCGTTTCTGTAATAGTTGCTCAAGTATCAGTTGGTAAAGGAGAATGTTGATCGTTTCTTGTGGTAGCCTTCTTCCAGTCATGGTAGGGTAACAGTCTGTAAGTTCAGTTGGTCAGGCATTTCGACTCGACTCTACTTTCTCCCTAAGAGCCCTTTCCTTTTCTCCTTCCTCGTTGCCTAAATTACTCTCTAATATATAGATTGTTGAGGATATTTATGGTTTTAATCTTATGTTTCGTTCTAATGCTAACATTGGAGAAAGTATTTTGGTGTGTAAAGTTATTTGGACTCCCCCCTTAATGCATATGTTATTAATTGTGTTTCTATTGCTATCCCTCCCAAAGCTTCACTTTTAAAGGTGACCTTGGTTCTGTTCTTGCCATGGATGTTTCGTTCATCCATACACAATCTGCTTTCAAGTTTTAGTTTTTTTTTCTTATCAATCGATTAATACAAAATTATTTTCTGGTTGACTGTATAGTTTAGGTATCAGCTTTTGAGTCTCAAGATGAATTACTTGCATGCACATTGCAAAACAAGACAAATTAAGTGATGCAAGTAAATTGTAACGAGTGTATCAAGGAAAATTAAAAAAATAAAATAATCAATTATAATAAAATAGATAAATATTTTTTACAAAGTGAAATTTAAGACCTTACCAATTTTACTTAAATTCAAAAAAGGTGTTGTGCACTTTGATTTGTTAAGTACTTATTTATATATTTTGGTAATTTTTAAATCTAAATCATTAAATAATTTTGATATTTCAACTAAAAAATGTGTTTTCTTCGACAATAATTGACATATATGACCTCTTTTGAAGTTGGAGGTTCAAACCTCTATGCCTTTACTTATTAATACAAAAAAAAGATAATTACTACAAAATTTTTCATGATGTTAAAAATCTTTGAACATGGAAAATGAATAGGACTTTTAATCCTAAGGATTAGTTTTTTGGTTGTATTTGGGTGTCTCAATTTTCAAATTCAACCATTTTACTCTTAAGAATTTTTTTAATAGCACAATTAGTCCCACGGAAGAGTTTTCGTTAAGTTCTAGGGTTCTCGTTAATTTCTAAGTAAAAGTTGATGCATCTAACTTTTATTATAATTTTTAAATTTTTTTTAATAAAATAAAATAACATTTTAATATATATTTTCTCTCCCCCCTCTCTTATAAAATTATCTAATAAGTAAATATTTGGCCAAAATGAGCACAACTCAATATGTGTACATGTACTATCAAACCTCAAAATTAGAGGTCCAATTCTCTCATCTTACATATTAAAAAAAAAAAAAAAAAAAAAAAAACAAACAAATAGTTGACTGTTAAAGGAATATATGACTACAAGTCAACATGAGCGTAGTTTAATAATAATTGATATGTACTCTCTCCTCAAAGCCATTTTTTAAAATTGTTTTTGAAAATTAGTTGTATACAAATATTTAATAAATTGAACAAAAGATTATATAAATATAATAAAAAATGCTTTACAAAGTTGGAGATGAAGGATGGATGGGTATATATATAATGTTTTCATGATGAAGTTTACACAAAAATTAAAAAGAAAAAATAATAATAAAAAGGGAAAACAAACAAATAGAAAGTTAGAGCAGATTGAAGATGCATTTAATATAAAGTCCTCGAGAAGGAGAACCCAAGTGTGGACGCTTATTTCATGTCTTTTTCTATATGTTTATTTACTTTGTGGAATCAAATTTGAAGAGTTTATTATTATTTTGCATTCAAAGGATGGGAAATGTAAGCCTTACTAATTGACAAAACCATGTCTTCTTACATTTGTATGGAGAATCTCTTTTTTTTTTTTTTTTTTTTTTTTTTTTTTTTTTTTTTTTTTTACTTTTAAAATACTGCATGCAACTTTAATATTATTCTGCCCTTTGATTGACATACCTTATCTTACCTTAATTTTTCAGGATACTAAATATCAACCTTTGATTTGACACATGTTGGACATTGCCAAGTACATGTGCCGACCATTCCTTGTCATACTTTTGTCCTCAAACAAAATCAACTAAACCTACTTCTCATTATGTAAATTCATACGTCACATGATTAGAAAATAATCAAATTTTGATAAGTTTTTGAATCTCTATCCTACCCTCAAACTTGAACACGATGGGAATTCCCTTTTATAGTTGGGAAGAGTTTTTATGTAATGTACTACTTAAAAGAGTTGAGAAAAGAAATTTAAATTAGGTAGAAGCAAATTTAGCAAGATGAAAAAGAAACACTTCCTAAATCTCTCTGGAATGACCAAAGCATGTATTCCAAGTGTGTTACTTTCCATACTTGACAGCTTTTTGTTTGGTATATAAATGAATCAAAAGAAAAAACTCCCACTCTCACTTTCACTTTGAAAAATGGCCAACAACACAGGCATTCCAACTGTGGACCTTTCTGTGCTCTTTAGCCAAGATGAAACTGAAGCCAAAAGGAAGGCTTTTGAAACCATATTCCAAGCTTGTTCCAGCTATGGCTTCTTCCAAATTGTAAACCATGGGATCCCCATTGAGTTCCTTAAAGGAGCTTTGGAACTGTCAAGAACTTTTTTCCATTACTCTGATGAGGTAAAGCTCCAATATAGCTCCAAGCCAGGGGCACCACTTCTTGCTGGTTTCAACAAGCAGAAGGAAAACTGTGTAGACAAGAATGAGTATGTTCTTGTGTTTCCTCCTGGATCCAACTTCAATATTTACCCTCAAGAGCCACCGCAATTCAAGTAAGTTTTTTTGCAGAAGTAATTTCATTTTCATTTTCATTTTAAAGCCTTTTTGATTCATGTGATTTTGAGTGTGGTTTATAGGGAAGTGCTGGAAGAAATGTTCAAGAAACTAAGCAAGGTTTGCTTGCTTCTAGAGAGCGTTGTAAATGAGAGTTTGGGGCTTCCTCCTGATCTGCTGAAACAATACAACAATGACAGAAGCTGGGATTTCATGACTACTCTTTACTACTTCTCTGCAGCTGAAGAAGGTGAAAATGGACTCACTCACCATGAAGATGGAAACTGTATCACTCTGGTTATCCAGGATGAAACTGGAGGACTTCAAGTAAGGAAAGATGGCCAATGGATTCCTGTGGTTCCTGTTGAAGGAGCTATAGTAGTCAACATTGGAGATGTAATTCAGGTAAAGTTTCAAACTTTAATCTGAATGAATTCTGTTTTTGGATGTCTGAAATCAATTGGGGTCTTGATGTGATTAGGTGCTGAGCAACAAGAAATTCAAGAGTGCAACACACAGAGTTGTGAGGCAAAAGGGAAAAGAGAGATTTTCTTATGCATTCTTCCACAATTTGCATGGAGACAAATGGGTTGAGCCATTGCCACAATTCACAGAAGAGATTGGAGAGAAACCAAAATACAGAGGATTTCAGTTCAAAGATTACCAAGCCTTGAGATTGAAGAACAAAACTCAGCCACCTGCTAGAGTGGAGGATGAAATTCGCATCACACATTATGAGATCAGTTGATATATATATATATATAACCCTTTCTTCCAGTGTCAACCACAAGGGAAAATAATGTAGTACAAGTTAGCTAAGTGCTCTTGTTGTCTCTGTTTGTTTCTTTTACTGTCTTGTGTACTTAGGAGACTCCTTTAATATAATGTCATCATTTCGTCATCCTACATTATATTCTCTCTTTGTATTACAATTGTATGAAGAGAGGAAAATAAAAGTTTATATGGATATATCCTTCACTCTGCTTTCTTGTTAATTTAGAGACCACTTTCTTATATTCACCAATATGAATTTGTGGATGGGCACTTACAATCATATAACATGATATGGTTCATACCAATCCGTAGGATTTTGGTCCATTCTCAACAGTCATTCAAGATCAGGAGTTATAAGACATTCATAAATTTGAATCACTATGTATGTTGTTGGCGCGTGAAACTTGCACCCGTTCGTCATTGTTGTGGGCCTCTTGTGGACTTATCTGCAGTTTGCTTCTCCTAGTCTAGTCTCGCTTTCTGAGTTGATCTACGTGAAGCTCCTCTCATTGGTGTGGTGTTGAGCCTATTATACTCTAATGTCTTAGTTCGAAAAGGAGTGTATAGTTAAGGTAAACACATAGAAGTTAGTTTAGGACTCTCCTTAAGAAGATTACTTACACTGTCACCCTTTATAGTCGTCGAATGGAGCTATATATTTATAATGTCTTTCCTCTGACTTATATGTAATTTCAACAAGGTTAGGGTTGTTGTGGCGCTCGAGATTGTAGGGCTCCAAGCCAAACCTGATTCGATTATTTTTTTTATTGGTATATATTCACCAGCTCGGCTGGTTGCCCAAAAATCTAAGCTTTAACTTTTCCTTTTTGGAATATGTGTTTTGGGCTGGGAATATATTTGGACTTGGGCTGATCTATATGGGGTTTTGGACTTTGCCTAGAGTAACCCTCAACAAATGTTAAAAATATACAAATACAAATAAACTTTTGAAAGATGAATTATTGGAAGATTTGAAGAAAAAGACTAGAGTTGACAAAAAGGAAGGATAATATCAAATTCATGAATTATTTCTAGGGTAAAAGAATTAGTGAAAATGTTAATAAGGAACAAATTAGAATAGACATGTAATTTTTGTAGGATGTTGAGCAAATGATAAACTAAAGGAGAAAAAAAATATTCTCTTAGAAACATAAACCTAACTCTAGTGGGCGTCGAAAAACAATAGAACTTTGGCACTAATCTTAAGAAGAAGAAAAGTCGTGTGAAATGTGATCGATCCAGCAGAACACAATGGGAAGAAATAATGCAAATGAAAATTATAGATAAAAATAGGGGAGGACAAAAAAATAAATAAATAAAAAATAAACATTGAATATGTTAAAGGGCAAATTTGGAATACAAAATAAATGAAATTTCAAAGCTTTGTCATATTCGCAAAATCCCAAACAGGGAAAACAAGCTTCCTAAATTTCAAATGCAAATCCTCAATAAAAATTTGAAAGAATGGGTCGTCATAGATTTATTTATTTCGATATTATTATTTAAAAAAAAAAAAAAAAAAAATTGACGTTAATGACAAAGTGTAAGAGTCTACTAGTTGGTAACCAAGTGGCGTATAATTATACAATAGTATCAAAATTTGGTAAGCAAGTTGGCGTATAATTTTCTTTTTTTTTTTTTTTTTTCAACTTATGCAAGTGGCGTATAATTATACAATTATTATCACTATCATATATATATATAATATATATAAACATAGAAAATAACAAGTGAGAGAATTAAAATGGTGAACTCATCAGGAACAATAATCCCCACAGCTGATCTTTCTCCATTTTTGACAGAAGAAGGATCCGATGAAGATGGAAAGAAGAAGGCAATTGAAATAATTGGAAAAGCTTGCTCTGAGTTTGGGTTTTTTCAGGTGGTTAACCATGGCGTTCCAATTCACCTTATGCAAAAAGCACTTTTGGGATCAAACCAGTTTTTTGGATACCCTTTGGACCGTAAGCTTGAAGCCAGCCCTCTCCCCGGAGCTCCTATGCCAGCCGGCTATGGCCGCCAGCCGGACCACTCGCCTGATAAAAATGAATTCTTTATGATGTTTCCTCCTGATTCAACCTTCAATGTCTTCCCCTCCAATCCTCAAGGCTTTAGGTTCTTCTTCTTCTACTACTTTTTGCCTTCTTAACTTTCACTCTATAAATTTTCATCCATATATATAATGATTTCATTTCTTTTTTTCGCTATTTTATTTTTGTTTGATTTTCTCATTTACAAAGGAAACCATGTCTAATTTTCAAAACTTGACTTTATGTTTTAAAACATTAGTAGAAAGTGGGTAGCAAAACATAAAAACCTTATAGGTGGAAGTAGTATTTATGAACATAATTTTTAAAAATCAAATAATTATCCAATGAGATATAATAATTTTAGTATTAACCTAAATCGCATCCTCCGAATAAAAGAGTTTTCGAGGATATGACAAAGCATACTGAAATGACTAGTGGAAGCAATTTAAGATCACAAGTAATGATCTTGGGGTCCATTTGGATTCTGAATTCCCAGTCTGAGTGTTACATAATCAATTGAAGAATGCTTAGTTAGATAAATGTGATTTATAATAAAAAGTGAATGGAAATTGATGAAGTATGTAGTGTGTGTGTTGATTGATCGGCATATATATTATGTTATTGCAGGGAAGTAATGAAGGAATTATTCTCATGTTTTGTGAAGACAGCTTCAATAATAGAAAACATCATAAACGATTGCTTAGGGCTTCCACCGAACTTCCTAAGTGAATACAATAACGACAGGAAGTGGGATTTAATGTCGACATTCAGATACCCAGAAGCAAGTGAGACTGAAAACGTTGGACTTAGAGAACATAAGGATGTGAATTTCATCACTTTGTTGTTCCAAGATGAAGTTGAAGGCCTTGAGCTCAAAACCAACCAACATCAATGGATTCCAATTACTCCCAACCAAACAACCCTTGTTGTCAACGTTGGAGATGTCATTCAGGTATCTTTTACTTTCCATAGAATCTTACTTTTTTATCCTTAACGTATCTTAAATTCACTAGCAAGATACACGCGAAATACGTAAGGGATCATCATTAAGACCGTCTAACCAACCAAAGTTAGCTTCTGTCATAATATATTGAATAGAAGCAAAAGTCTTAGTAACAATCGGACGTAGAGTAAGATTTTCAAAACTCGAGGATAAAAAAGTAATTACCTTTTTTAAACTCCCTAGACTAAATAAAAACTAAACTCAAAACTTAAAAATAAATATGTAATATTTTAAAACTCAGAGACCAAAACTTAGAGGTGCCATGAAAAATTATGTTTTTTCACCTATGGTTTATAACAAAGAATGAGTGAAAATTTTGAAAATTTTGAAAATTGTGATTGCATTGTCTAGACTAATGCATCACTTAAACTAAGGGTGTGTTTGGAATATATTTTCAAGTGTTTAATTTAAAAAATAAGTCATTTGAAGGAAATTGGAGTGTTTCACAACGACTTAAAATAGCTTTTCAAACATATTTTGATCCATTTTTATCCAAAATGTTTAAATAAAAATGAGTTATTTTAAAAATATTTTTTTTTCTTAAGTCAGTACACTCAAGCCTAAGTCAATAGAAAATAATCTATATTTAAGCAATTCTAATTATAACAATTCCATTATCATGTCATGGTTTAGGGCATTTGACTCCCCAACTTGTCTTGGATGGAGTGAGGCTATTATAATTCATTCAATATTTGTGACTCTGTTTTTAATTATTATAACTCACACTTAGCTACAGTAGACTCAATAGTGTTTAATATTTTGTAACTATTATCTCTTCTCATTTGTAACCCAGACTAAAAAAATCAGCACTCTAAACACAATTACGGACTATAATAATCAATTAAGTGCCACAAACAACCCTTAAATTCAAATCTAGCTATTAGACTAATACATTTAAATTGAAAGCGCCATGCAACCTTCTGTAGACAATTTTTTTTAAAGTACAATTGTACATGTATTAGATCGAGAAAAAGGCATTAAATTAAGTTTAGAACGTTAAAGTAACCTTAATTAGAAGTAGGAGATCAAAATAGTGTAATATTTAATTAAGTTTTGTATGATTTATGATTATGTAGTTAAAATCATATGTGCAATTTTGTTAGGTATTGAGCAACGATAGGTATAAGAGCGCAAGCCACCGGGTGGTGAGACAGGCAGGGAAGGAGCGTCATTCTTATGCATTTTTCTATAACATTGGAGGACACAAATTGGTGCAGCCATTGCCACATTTCACTACCTACATTAATCACCCACCAAAATACAAACCTTTCATCTATAAGGACTACCTTCAATTAAGATTGAGAAACAAAACTCACCCTCCCTCTAGGCCTCAAGATATCATCAACATTTCTTATTATTCTACCAATTCCTCTTAGCTATATCTTGTTGAAATTCCAACCATTTCATTAATAATAATTGCATGTTGTTTGGTAATTATCTGGTTAATTAAACATCCAATACTTAACATGGTTTAATTGATGAAGGTATTGTAATCTCAGACATGTTAGTAATCCAAATGGTTGGGTAGCGGTAATTAATTTTTGAAAATGATGGTAAAAGGGGAAAATATGAACCCTACTCATAGAGAGAGAGAGAGACATCACTTTTCAATGGAGCAGCCTTTTTCTCTTTTATTGACAATTTATCATAAATCAACCACTTCAAGTAAAACCTGAATCTCACTTTATATATCAACTAAGTTTTGTCTAGTAAGGCTTTTTTTTTTTTTTTTTTAAGGGTTTAGTTAGAGTAAAAGAGAAATGCGTCATTTGGATAAGGGTAGAAGGAATAGATTTGAAGAATCCACAAATCTCCAACATAGATTCCGAGAGAAAAAGGAAAAGGTAAAAGGATATATATTGTCAAGAATGCGAACAAAACCCACATTGGTTAGATAAGGAAAAGATCATAAGTTAATAAGAGAGAACAATTATTTCAAGGTATTTTGGGTGAAACCAAGAACAAAACTATGAAGGTATATTGTCTAAAGTAGGCAGTATTATACCAAAAATGATAATTTAAATCCTAAAACCCTACCAAAAGCAAAACCTTTAGATATAGATATTTAAAGGTCCGCTGTTCGTGTCCCTAACAAAAATGAAAATTTAACATTCGATTTGATGCAATGGGAGAGAATAGAACTCAAAGTTTTTTTTTTTCCTTTTCTTTTTTAACCCAACAAATCTCGAGTATAAAGAATTTGTAACACACCGACTTTAAGAAAAGAGATTCATAGTATATATCAATTACTATTCAACTACGTTTACGTCTGGAGTTTTTCAGAGTTATTTTGACTTGAAGTTGAGAGGCCCCACCCTTAGCCACCATTGTCTTTATAAATTACATCATAAAAAGCCCCATTTCACGTGGACTCTGAACCAATGGGGCTGTACAACCCACAATAATAGCAACCCTATAATTCACTCTTCTTTTTTTTTTTTTTTTTTTTTTCTTTTCCTTTTTCTTTTTTCTTTCAAAGCATTATATATATATATAGATATAAATAAGTGTGTAATAATATATATTACTCCCCATTCCAAAACCAAACATCTAAAACCCCTTTCAAAGTTGAAGCCATTTATTTATTTTCTCTTCAATTCCTGACGATCTACATTATTGAGACCCACCAGAGATCCAAATTAAGAGATCATAATTTGAAGAGTGATGGAAGCTGGAAATGACCAACTTCAGTATCACCAAAACCATCGCTCAACAACTTCTTTTCCTCTCCAATTGTTAGAGAAGAAGGAATATGATAATAATCCCCAACCTCCCCTTGACATCATCTCTAAGAAGCCCTCTCCCAAGAGAACTTCTACTAAGGACCGCCACACCAAAGTGGACGGCCGCGGTCGTCGCACCCGAATGCCTGCTCTTTGTGCTGCTAGAGTTTTCCAGCTCACTCGTGAGCTCGGCCACAAGTCCGATGGCGAAACCATTGAATGGCTTCTTCAACAGGCGGAGCCTGCCGTTATCGCCGCCACCGGGACCGGTACTATTCCTGCAAACTTTAACTCTCTCAACACGTCGTTGAGAAGATCGGCCACAAGCATTTCTTTGCCATCTCAACTAAGATCCTCATCTTACTACCACCCCGGAGGTAGGCTGAACACTTTTTAAGATATCTATTTTTCATATATATGATTCTTTTCAATTACATCCTTTCAAATGCCTTCCATTTTAAGAAGTCTTACTGATTTTTTTAATCTTTCCCATTAAAATTCCCATTGAGTTGCAGTTTAGATGTTCTCCGTGTGTGTAGGAGGAAGAACAATAATCTAAAGTCCTATTTTTAAAAATATTGGGATTCTTTTCTTACTATTTATTTACAACATTTTATCATTTCTAAGTAAAAGAGAATTAAATTCTTATAACTTTAACTTTCAAAAATAAAAAACTAAAAATCAATCTCCCTACGGTAACTATTTGGTTTTTAGTTTTTTATTTTTGAAAATTAAGCTTATAATAACATCACAACCATCAATCGGTTTAGGTGTTTTGTCATCTAAATTTTAGGACTGTTTTCAAAATCAAAGCCAAATTAAAATATTAAAAAAAAAAAAATAGGCTTTCAAAATTTTGTTGTTGTCTTTTTAAAATAGGCTAAAATTTAAATGTTTATATAGAAAATACGAAAATTATGAATAGAAAATTGTGAGAAAACGAACACAATTCCTAGAAAGAAAGAAAAAGAAAACCGAAGAGTTAACACAAGTGCCTAAAATTTTATCACAATAGGGCCTAAATAAACAAAAGGAGTATTTTCCTTGCTTTCTCTCACTCTCAAGATCCATGAAAAAAAAAAAAAAAAAAAGAGACCTTTCACTTACAAGTTAGAAAGAAAGTTTATCCTTAAAAAAATAATAATAATAAAATAAAATAAAATAGGGGTAAGAAGATCAAGTAAAAAGAATGTGATAACCTTCATTTGCCTTTATGTTATGTATCATTGATTCCCATGAAATGATTAAGGTATAGTATTATTTTTTAAATAAAAAAAAAAAAAAAAAAAAAAAAAGTGTGGGAGGGTTTTGAAAGGGAGAAATTAGGCTAATGGAATATGATTAAAGTTGTTCAGTGATGGGGTTCAACTCTGAAGCAATAACTAATAATATGACGCAACCAAAAGAAGATCATCACTATCTACACCAATCCACCACGGGCCTAATCCCCACTACGATTCCGGCCAACTTTTGGATGCTTTCCGACGCCAACAACCAATTACTCGGCGGCGGAGGCGACTCTCTATGGAGGGTTCAGTCGGCCAACAACCAAGACGCCGCTTTATATAGATTAGGACAACCCTCCGGTGGTAATAATTTACGTTTATCCAATAATCTGGCTGCTCCATTGACGCTCCTCCCTGGAAAGCCACTCTCTTTGGGACCCACTGCCGGAGGTGGACGTGGAACCATGAATGATGACGGACACTTGAATATCTACGCCGCCCAAGATCCGCCGCATGGGGCGGCTCCCGACACCGGCGTCTCCTAATGATAATTGTTGCCTATGCCTTTCCGTACTAATTTCTTCATATATTATGTATATGGTTTGAGACGTGAGGTTAGACATATGATTCTCTTCTCATAACAATCCTTCTTATTACCTATTCATTTTCAGTTTATTATTGTTTCTTTTTCTCTTTTTAATATTTCTCAATATACCCAAAAAAAAAAAAAAAAAAAACCTTTAATCAAATGAGCTATGTCCAGATTCTCGTCGAGAGTACTATATTATCATCATTAATATTCATATAAGTTTGTAATTGGTCCAAAGTAAATTTTTTTATGTAAATTAAGCTAACCTCTTATTACAAGATAAATAATGTCTTCATCAATTGAGTAGGCCAATTAGACTTAGAAATATATCACACTGCATTATGATGTATTACCATAATATTGAAATTAATATACTATAATTGTTACCATTACTATATTTAACATTTAAAAATATCGATATTTCGTGTTTTTTAGTTGACTATTATATCAAGGTGGGTTAATTCAAATTTAGATCTATTTTTCTAGCTAAAAATATGTGAAAAGTTAACTTTTTAGACCATATATATATATATATATATATATAACTCTACTCTTTAATTGAATTGGGTTCAAATTATATATATTATTTCATATTATTCAATGTTGCTAAAGTAAGCTTAGCTCAACCACAAATATTGTCATGATTTTTCTTTCTCCTTAGAATTTGAAGCTTTACTCCTTTTATAGATACTTGAATTATTTTTTAAACATAAAAGTTTTTTAATTAAGTATTGATGAATGGTGAGACAATAGCATTGGTATATTATTGTTGTGAATTAATTTTTACCAGCATAAATAGTATCCATTGCGTAATTGGAGTGTAATGCAATTGATTAATATATATTTTCGACAAAAAGTCAAAATTTTAAGTTTCCACGACGCATCTATTCAACTTAGAAAAATTACATCCATTCCTCCATTGAACCAAAATAAAGTCAACTCCACTATTATTTAATTAATTAATTCACCTTTTAAACCAAAAGTACAATTTGTTGAAACGTGACATATCTTTTCATGTAGCTCATGTTTGATGAAAGGTTTCTCAATACTTCTTGACATTTGGTCTTTTAAACAAAAGGACGAAAGGAAAGATTCTCTGTGATACCGCTTGAATAACGATAATCGGAGTGAAAAGCCTTAAAGAGAAAGCTTTAGCAACGGTAGGAGTTACTACTTACGCCAGCACCTGACGAGCTTACCAGAACCTTCTCCCGTTGAGAAAATCGGGATTTTTTCCACATAATAGCGTCAACCAAAGACCGGAGCATCTTAGCAGACACTGGAGAGAAATCCCTGTCACTTCGTCGCTCCAAAATCTTTTGGCAAACTCCAATCAAGGAATTCCAATAATCAAAAAAGTTTGAACTTCTACAATTGTCCATTTTTTTTCTTTTTTAAAAAGAGATGTTAAAAACACTTGTAAAGATTAGGTACAACTACCAATCTTCTGATTCAAAAGAAGATAACCACATTGGATAATTATTATTTCAAAATACAATTTTATCCTCCAAAATGAAAGATGCTAGCCAAAGAAAGCATTAAAATCAGCTCTGCCAAGAATGTGAGCCACATCATTGTGATTTGTATTATTATCATTATCAACTTGACTACAATTCAATTGGTGAAAATATATATTTTGGATCGAATTTTTATAATTATGAATGCACTACTTCCACTTGTAGAAGTCAAAGATAAAAAAATTTACTTCCATCATTTAATTTTATACTTCCCTTATTGGAGGAAATTTTTTTTAATATTTGATACCTATATATATATATATATAATCTCCACCTTAAATTCTTTTTTAAAAGATGAATCTATAAACTTTCAATAAGGTAGATTTTGAACGTAATCTTTAAATTATTGTAAATTGTCATTCTTGTCATTTTGCTTGTGCTATGCATAACTTATTTTTCATAAACTGTAAATTACAAACACAATAGTTAGATAAGATTTTCACTCACGCCTCCGACCTCTTAAATGATAATATATATTTAAATCAAAAGTAGTTTTTTCTTTTCTTTAGATGATTTTGATGAAACTAAAATTATAATTTTAGTGTAGCTACGAATATCAAATTAGATCACACCAAATAAAATATCCATTACTTGAACCTAACATAACTTTTGTTCAAAGAAACAGAGTGAGACTTGAGAAAGTGTAGCAATAGGCAATAACCCATTGATGATTGAAGGGTAATGAACAGAGCATTGTTAAAAGTTTTTGATAGTTAAAATGTGAGCATCACCCCAAAGCTTCAAATTTTTTCCCCTTCTTTGGTTGCTATCCTTTTACTGCTTCAATGATTCAAAAACCTGTCTCTGAAAATGGTGGGATCGTCTTGTTGTGTCCACACCTTATCACTTGCAGACTTCCCTCACCTGACTCTGTCCCCACTCTGCTTCCACTCCTTTCCTCCATTAATGGCTTCCCTTAACCAAATTTCAACTTCCCCCAATCAATCCTCTTAATTCCCAGTTGAGTTTAACAAGTGGGTCTTTTCATTCATTCCATCAACCCTCTCTCTGCTACCGAACGACACCTCTTACTTTAAACATTCAACACGTTTCCAAGAACCCCATTTGTGTCAACTCTGTAATTTCTAAAGCTACGTGGTCTCTGTCAGTTTCAGTACGATGATGATTCACTTAACCCATCTCCCACCTTTCATTCTGTTTTTCTTCTTAATTCCACTTTATATGTGTTACTATCTCATTTGACTTATGATTTTGTTAATCACACTTTTTGATTTTCCTTCCACCGACTCCAACTTTCGATGCTATCCTTGGAATTGATTCCTCTGCTTTTTTTTCCTTTTCTTTCTTTCAATGACACTTGTTACTCTTTTTCGTTTAACACGCACACAGCTGCACCGCTTTTCGAGCTTAAGATCTAGAGGAAGGATAAGAAAAGTTAAAGTGAATGAATTTGGAAGAACGAGCTCTTTTTCTCTTCGTTCTTTCGTTTTGGGATTCTGGGTTTTGAAGATAATTGATATATTGACCCGAAGATGGGATCTGGGGCTGGAAATTTCTTTAAAGTTGTTCTTAAAAACTTCGACGTTCTTGCTGGGTATCTCTCTGCCTCTCTATGTTCCTTTTTTGTGCTTGCTTCTCGTGCGCTTGATTGAAGCAGTAAAAAGAAAAAAAAAAACCCCATAATGGGGAATTAGTTTCTTAATGTTCCCAGATATTGATACGTTGGCATGATTTGATTTGCAGGCCTGTTGTCGGTCTTGTCTATCCTCTGTAAGTTTCTTTTTCACTCCCACCTTCAAAATTTAATGTTAATTGGGCTGAATTCAATCTTTTGAAATATCGGGTTTTGGGCTATTTTGGCAGATATGCCTCAATCAGAGCCATCGAGACCAAATCTCATGTCGATGATCAGCAATGGCTTACTTATTGGGTTTTGCACTCCATGATTACCCTCTTCGAGCTGACCTTCGCCAAGGTTCTTGAATGGTAGGCGTTTAGGGGGTTTCTTCTTTCTCAATTGCTTTGAATTTGATCTGTTTACAGAAACTTTCTGATGGCAGGATTCCAATATGGCCATATGCGAAGCTGGTTCTGCTCTGTTGGTTGTCAGGCTTTAGTGGAGCTTCGTATGTGTACGAGCATTACTTAAGACCTTTAATGGTGAACCAGCAGAGAGTTAACGTTTGGTATGTTCCTAAAGGGAAGGACCCTTTGAACAAGCGTGAGGACATTATCACTGCTGCAGAGAAGTACATTCAGGAGCATGGAACTGGTGAACTTCAATACATGCTTGACAATGTGAGGATGATTTTGGTGCTTCTCCCTTTAATTCACAGACCTTTGTAATGCCTAAATTGATGCATTTCTTCTTCTTTTTGTTCTACTTCTACAGGCCGAAGTGCACAGGAGAAATAGCAGCAGTTATTATGGTTATTCAGAGGACTATGGATATTGAAACTGATGCCACTCGCATTCCACTGGCTACTTCGGACTAAAATAAGAGTAGAAACTCAAACAAAGCTGAAAGTTTTTTCCTATTTTGTGTTTTTTTTCTTTTGGGTCTGAAAAACTTGTCTCTTTTCATTATTGTAGATGTTTTGTCCAAACTTGTGCTGTTTTTTGGTCGACTTTATGTAATATCAAAGCACATTCAAATAAACATCAAGAGAACTGTAGTCATTATATCAAAGTTCACTCAACAAAGCTGGTCAAACTTAATTAGAAATCTCAAGACTGCAACATTTTCTCAAACAATAACAAGAATTTAAGGAAAGCTAATGTTGAGCATCTGTTGTTATTACGAAACCCCAACGGTCGATATCCAGTTAACAAGCTTAATCCTTAGTACAGCACAGACAAGGATTTTTTAAGTCTAAGATTTCTATTCATTAAAGATCATTAAGTGATGGATGATGATGAGTGAGAGCTTTGTAATTACTTGGCAATGCTTCAGCTTTTTCTTGCTCAAAATCTACAATCCCAAATTTGTGTCAAACTTCAAATTCACTCCTCTTCATTTTCATCTTCAACGTCAGTCCTATTTTGTGACTGGTATATGTACTCTTGAGCCTCAGTTAGTGCCGATCCCTTTGCGTCTGCTGCATATAAAATCATCTTGACTGCTGCTGCCATCTGCATCAAACGTACAATTATCAATGTACCCTTAAAGTTGATAGTTCTGACAAAGAATCGTTTTCTAGTCATTAATCCCGAAGGTTTGCTCCTATATCCATGGATTTCTTACCGGGAGATCTTCTAATTCAGACATCTGACAAAAGATTTCTATGTCCCTTAATTTTGCGAAGTAAAAGTCTCTTTCTTTTTCCAAAAGATCTACAGACATTTTCAGTTCCGTAATCTGTACAAAAAGAGAAACAACTTGTGAGAGGGAGAGTCAAAATAGTAGTATATAACATCAATTTGGAGGAGAAAGGGGAAGCAAAAAGTTGGGAGCCGTCCTTGAGAACAAAGAATAAAGCAGAAATTAGCAGCGACATTATTGTGCAGCCTACCTCCTTGGACAAAGCTTGGATTTCTCCTGAAGAATTTGCCCCGCCCGTTACGCCGTTCTTCCCTGGCTTGGATCCTGGTTGGACATGACATCAAATAGCTTAATCTATGGTTCATTACCAACGAAAATAGATCACTGGAACAAGATGAGCAGAAGTTCTACTTGGTTCAACTGAATCACCAGAGCCATGGCTATGCATATTATGTGTTTGCAGTGATTTAGCAGCCTTCTGGCAACCCTTCATTGTGGCGCCACCCTTTCCGCCCTTACATCTTCGCTCCACAGGATTATAGTTCCTGTTAAGACATTCAAGAAAAAGTTGATGACAAAATTGAAAGAAGACACTGTTTATGGTCTGATACTCGGAAGAAAAAAGGCGAATAAACAACGATAAATTTAGCATACTCATTCATAATGCCACCATTAACTGAATCACAGTAGCGTTTCAGCCATTGCAAGAATTCCAAGTTATCCAGAGGTCTACCTTTTACAAGCCTGTTGACTTCAATGTGCTGCCACAAATAACATCAGCATTCAGTATACCAAGTAAAGGAATGAACATCCTTCTAGCTACCAATCACAAGACATTAGGCTTTAAAACAACAGTAGTAAGGCACCATTCATTTCATTAAAGATGTTGCTAGGAGGAATGAAAAATGATATCAAGATATGTCCAGTTCTTAATTCACCCATGTTATCTAAACAGCTGAGATATCAGGCAGACCATTTGGTTACATACCTTTTCAATTTTCAACTTATTGAATACATCCTGAAGAACCTTGTAGTTCTGGATCATATCGTATTCAGTTTTTGCATCAAAATTGACCTTTTATATACATCCAAGGCAAACAAGTGAGTATCAAACAGAAGCCATTAATTATTCTCACAATCTAAAGCAGATGAAAATTGAAACTAGGAAAAAAATGGATAAGAGATAACTAACCTTATGCATTGGGACAGCTCCTGGGTAGGTCATATCAATCATCTGACACTGCACAGCCCCGGAAGCAGCCTAGGCAGAAAGACAAAATGGGAAAAGGGATACTTTCATACTGAAATAACCATGATCACTCCAAGAACTTATAATGGAGGGAAAGAGAACAAAGGGAGAACCAAGATAAAGGGAAAAGAAAACTTCAACAGTAATTTATCTAGCAATGAAATTAATATCATAATAATAAACAAACGACTTGCATCTAACTGAAAAAACAATTCTGACTTGAACAAATGTGGCTAGACATAATAATATGAGACAGCTATACAGAGAATCTCTCATGACTACATCAATAAAAATCAGTATGAGCATAAACAGTTTTGTTTCACTTGAATTCATACATAATCCAATTCCCATAATTACTTCTCTTAACTATAGATTTTAAGCTTTGTAAACTAAGATTACAAAGAACGGCTTGCATTCCAGGTTTTCTATCACATGCTTCAAATGTACAAGCAACTAGTCAATCCTCAACTACAAGTAGTAATTCGTCCAAAATCAGTAGAATGCAAAAGGATAATGTGAGATTAACACAAAAACATTATGACCCTTTTCTTTCATCGAGCAAAGGTAACAAAGTTACTCCCAATGAAAATTCACAATCACTATCATATGACATAGTTAGCCATTGCCTAGAAACCCCTATTTCCTGTTAAGAAATCCAACCAAAACCTGGAAAAAAGCAACTAAACAACATTCTTGGAAAAAAAAAATCGAGGTAGGAGCAAGCATTGATTCCTTTTTTCCAAGCATTTCTACAAAATGACGTCTATATCACAAAGAAAGAGATGGAGAAATTAAAGAAAACACAGCCTCCCTTTCTCCAAGAGGAAAGAGGGGACCGAAGAGAAACTCAAAATACACAAACAGAAAAAAAAAAAAAAACCCACTTCAGGCATTACAATACAAACATTTCCCCAAGAACAAACAGGAAAAAAAAGGGTAACAAGGAAAAGAAAGAACCTCTTCAATGCGAGAGAGATTGAGTTGAAGGCAATTGTTGATCCATGTCAAAATTTCATTCCGACCGACAAAGTAAGCACTGTCCATCATTCCAATATTGGAAGCCATAGTCGAAAAGCAGTTTCCAGAAAACCCAAATCATAAGAAGGGGAAAGAAACAAAATGGAAAGAGGGGAAACAGAGGGAAGAACAAAGAAATGTTAAAATAAACTGGAAACGAAGGACGGCAATAAGGAAGAGGCGGCTTATGGCCGGATATTAAGGGGGAAACGCTGCTTAGTTTAAACAAATTTTTAATTTTTTTCAAAAACCCATTTGGAAGATTTTTAACATTTGAAAACGGAAGGTGCAATTGAACGGTGGAGGGAATTCACTGTTCCTCACCCATAACTAATTAGCGTTTGACAAACAAAACTACCCTCATTAACACCATTCTTTTAAATCCCAACTAATCAAATTTAACTCAAATTCGCTTCCTTTCTACCATGGGAAGGATCTCTTTTTCATCAAATTAAGGAATAATTAGTTTTGCCAAAAAGACAAAATTGTCATAATTACATCAATCAAGCCATAGAAATATTTTAAATATAAAAACATTGAACACCCTTGACAATGAATATTTCTGGTGTACGGTTCAGTTTTTTTTTTTTTTCTTTTTTCTTTTTTCCATGTCACCTCGCAATAGGAAAAAAAAAAAAAAACAACCGACCACCGACAAAAAATCGAATTTCTTCTAAAAGATATTGAATAAAAATCCGTTATGAATAGGATTGAATTAAATATTTGTATAATGACAATAAAATTTTTTGCGTTTATTAAGAATTTCCTTTACGATGTTGTCCAGTAGAACAACTTTCTTGTAAACAAGTTTTTTATTAAATTATATTTATTAAAATTGTTGACAATGTACTATATATAAATTTTGATTGGTTTTAAGGAGCTTAGTTTTTTTTTTTTTTCATTAAACAGAAGAATTTATTTTTGAAGATTAAAAAAAAAAAATTGACCTTCATTAGAGTTGACAAACGTGAAGAGGCTTTTGTATTATTTTTTTTATACTTTATAAATATTATAATTTTGACTTAATGGTAAAGTTGTATTGGTGATATGTTATTGTAAGAAGTTATATATATAGCTAAGTATTAAGAAAAAATTAGAGAATCTAACTTTTCTTAATTCGTTGTGATTAGTTAAGGAAGAAGTTGCCATCTTTAAAGAACTGTTTTTCAATGAAATCTTCTTTTACCAAAAGTTATTCCTTTATATGGTCCATGGGAGCCAAATTAATATAGTTCACAACTTTTATAGAAATTAATTAAGAAAATGAAAATAAAAACAATTTGACAGGTGGGATTTTTATATGATTCCATCATCAAATTTGCTTTGAATTTGGTTATTGTTCTGTCTCAAAAATTTTAATTCTTGAAGGAAAAAAAATTAAATGGTAAACTTGGCCCTATAATTTAAAAAAAAAAAAATTGAATTTTATTCTTATAGTTTATGATTAGAATTTGTTTGATGAAATCTTATAAATGGTCTCTGCCATTCTAATTTATTCTAAACTACAGAACAAATGGGGGGAAATGTTGTTTGTCCAAATGGAAAGCCTAAAGAAACCGTTAATGGGCAATGGGTGCGGTGTGGTTGGTTTGCCATTTATTGTTTTTCTTTTATTTCCTTTTCCACTTGTAAAAAAAGTACAAAACAAATATTTTTTATTTAAACAAATTATTTGAAATCAATAAGCACACCCAATTATCCTCTTTATCTTCAATTGGTTGGCATTTGGCATAATTTTAAGATCCATATCAAAGGAAAATAATTGATTTAAAATATGTTAGGGTTGATTAAGAAATTTTGGCTAGCCAAATTTCACTGACAACAAAAGTTCAAACCCAAGAAATTATAAAATGGATTGGGTTAAATAATTAAAGTCACTCGGGTCCAAAGTCCAATCCAATTCAAGCCTTAAAAAATTTGAGCGGAAGAACAGACTGGGCCCAGGCTGATGTAAGGCCCATGGGAATCCTCCCTAAATAGAGGCTCTTCCCCTCCATTAGGTTGAAAACATTGACAACGGAGTGCTAAAGTTTTAAAAACTTGAAAATTGAAGCTGTGGAGATTGAAATTCCTTGATTGACCTCAAGATTACAACTTCTTGAAAATGGAAAGAACTAAAGCTTTGAAAACTGAACTCCAAAGCTTTGAAGATCTAAAGGTTGAAGCTCTAAAGATTTGAACTCCAAAGCGTTGAAGCTCTAAAGGATTAAGCTCTAAAGATTTGAACTCCAAAGCTTTGAAGATCTAAAAGTTGAAGATCTAAAGGTTGAAGCTCTAAACATTGGAAGAATACAACTCCTTCAAACCATTAAAGATTAGAAGAGAATAGCTCCAAAGATCAACTTTGGCTCTTTTAAAGGTCTAGAGACTAAGGGTGCGTTTGGAATACATTTTGAAGTGTTTAATTTGAAAAATAAGTCATTTTGGAAAAAACAGGAGTGTTTGACAACCACTCAAAATAGATTTTAAATGTATTTTAAACTCTTTTTATAAAAGAATTTAAATAAAAATGAGTTTTTTTTTAAAATATTTTTTTTCTCAAATCAATCAAAATGGACACTAAAGCTTAGAAGACGTCTAGAACATCTCTAAAGTTCTTGAAGTTAGAAACTCTAAAGGTTCATCCAAGCATATCAACAAAGCAGAGGACGATCGAAGTCAATCAACAGTTGATCCAAATTAATCAACAAGTCAAAGGCTGATTCTTTAAGAAGATCTAAGTCATGTCGATTCTCTAAGAAGATCATCAAGCCCGAATACCGAATCAAAGAATCAAATATTAAAGATTGTACTCACAAAACTAAAATCAAAGCAAATATGAGTTCAAATTCAACAAATCAAATTTCTTAAGAAATCTCGTCGAACAGTTATATTAATATTAAAGTTCCAAGTAGAATTGGTAAGAAACAATTATCTACTTTGTCAAACGATGAAGTAAGATATATACTAATTGAATTTCATCTTAGATTCATTGTACAACACTGGTAACATAGAATATCAAATTTCCAACCTCAAGAGAGAGAACAAATCAATTGTCACCAAGATAAGTTCAATTAGATGTATTTGGTTGATGCTTAAATATATAGTTCTCTTTAACTAAATTTTTAAATATATACTTGGTTTTAAGTTCTTGTTAGCTAAATTTTTTTCGAGGATAATGTTCTAATTTAATGTTAACATATATTTAAATTTATAGGTAAGTTTGAAATCCAAATAAAAATGATTATAATTAAAAATATATCAACATTTTTAAAGAATCTCAAGTATAGCAAAATTTATCAGTGATAGATTCTTAATAACGATTTAGTCTATCACTTATAAACTTTGAAAGTTTAATCTAAATTTTGTTATATTTACAAATACTTTTGTATTATACTATATCTACAATATAATGATTTGAATCTAATTGTTATATTTGTAGTTGTATATTTGAGACTTTATTGCTATCTTTTGCAATTGGGCTTTTAGTGGCAACTAAAAATCCTAATATTAATTTTTTTTTTCACTGTTCACTCCTAAACTTTCCCGGCTAAAATTACATATTTAATCTTTATCTCTGAAGTTTAACATTTAACATTTGTCTTTAATTCCAGCAGTTTCAAAACTATAAATTTAATCTTGAAATTTTCTATTTTTTTTTTTTAAATTCATGAATTTTGTAAATATAAACTTGAAAGCTTAAGATTTTGTTGGACATTAAATTCAATTTATATTAAATAGATTAACTAATTTTTAAAATTTTTTAATTTGTCACATACATCACAAAATTAAAAATTTAGTATTTATTAGACACAATATTAAAAATTTGGAAAAGATACTTTGAAAAGTTAACCACTTATAATTTTATATCAATAACAAGGAACCAATAAGTTCTTGAGAGCAAAAATAAACTTAACTATAATGGACGTGCACTCATCTATGAGATTAGAAGTTAAACTAGTGTATGTATGAACTATTCATCCTATTGAGAACTTAAAAATATGCATATAACGTATTAAAAGATATTCATGCATATCATGGAGTACGCTTATAAACATCTTAATAAATCATCCAATCATAATTGGTCAGGTATCAATTTTTTTTTTTTTTTTTTTTTTTTTGAAATAATTTGGTATATTGTATAAAAATGGATTTATCTTAATCTATCAATCAAATCCTCACGTTGAGTGGAAAAAAATGAAAACAATGGGTTTATCTTTGACTTTGACTTTGCCTTCCCCTTCCCCTTGCCTTTTCCCCTACCCCTTCCCTTCCCCTAACTCATCTCCAAAATTTCAACAGAACAAACACATATCAATTTGAATTTGGTTTCACACTGATCATGGATCAAATCAATGCTCTCAAAGGCTATGGCAAAGTGACTCACATCGAGCTCGAAGATCAAATCCCCCCGCCGTCCAAACCAAACTCCAAATTCCTCAACCACAAATCTCCCCGTCTCATCGCCGCCATCTCCGCCGTCGTCCTCACTGCTCTCATCATCTTTTTGATCATCGGAGCCTACATCCACAACTCCCCCGCCGGCAACAAATCATCCAATTCGGCCGACACAATCAACATCGCCTGCAACGTAACTCGTTACCCTAATTCCTGCTTCACCTCAATATATTCTCTCAATTTCTCTCCTGAACCCGATCCCAAACTCATTTTAAAGCTCTCTCTCCAAGTTTCCCTCAACGAACTCTCGAATATGTCCCGGTGGCTAAAAACCCTAGCCGCAAAGGGCGACGGCGGAGCAGCTCTGAAGGACTGCGAGAGCCAAATCGAAGACGCGATTAGTCAAGTCAAAGACTCGGCGGCAGAAATGGAACCCAGCGCCGGAGAAAAGACGTTGACGGAGAGTAAGATCGGCAACATTCAGACATGGATGAGCAGTGCGATGACGGAGCAGGAGAGTTGTTTGGACGGAGTGGAGGAGATGGATTCGACGTCGTTTCAAGAGGTGAAGACGAGGATGAAAAAGTCTATGGAATACGTAAGCAACAGCTTGGCCATTGTGGCTAATATCCACGTCATTCTTGAGAAATTTAATATGCCACTTCACTAAATTAATTTTATATTTAATCATGTCAATACCAATTACGCGTTTCTTTGTTTGTTTTAATAAAATTTGTGGTGTTTACAATGTTGATGCTTATTGTTTTTATTTATTTGAAAAGATATGAGGTTGTGACAATTCCTAGTTATTACCCATAACCTTAATGTTTACCAATTTTGTAGCAATTACTTGTTTCTATCACAATGAAATCCACAACTGATATTGCATGTTTAATCACTAATTCATCTAAAAATTTATGATAATATTAACTTAAATTTAGGGCATGTTTGATATATGCAATTTGAACTAATTTATTTTCTATTTAATATGCCTTCTACAGTGGAATGAACTTAGTTTACGTAGATTTATGCAATAGTGTGTGAATGTTTAAATCTTCAAAGCATAAGGAATCTTTTGATAATGGAAATGAGTCTTTCTAAGTTCTCGAGTCTTAAATTTCTAAACAAAAAATGAGGAGGAATTCTTCTATTTATAAAGTTATCGCAGGCAATGTGGGCTTGAGTTTGATTTGTCGAGAGATCACGCTCTTAAGCCCAATTAATTGGTTTTTTAGGCTTGGTTGGCTTTTTAGCCCAATTAAGCTTTTTTTTTTTTTAGAGAATTTGCAATGGGTGGCAAATATATAATTAGGGGTTTGTCTTTAACATATTAAAAATTGTAGAAATGTCAAAACTCTCAAATTTAAATTTTCATTTATTCCGTGTTCCAATTTTTCCCTTTTAACAAACCCACGTTTTTTGGTATATCAGTCAACTAAAATACCACATTTAAAGTATATCAATTGTGTATTTTTTTCCATTGATTTGTATACTTTTTGTATTTTTTGTTTGCAACAATATGAGTTATTACTCATTTTTATTTTTGTATTTGCTACATTTTTTTTATCCCTTTTGTAGTTTTTTCTTTCTTTTTAAATGATGTTGTTTCCTTCATTTTTAAATACAATTATACAATAGGCTAGAGAGATTCAACATAAAGCTCGCTAACATTCAGTTTAGTATACTCATTTTGACAATTTGGCTGTCTTTGAAATAACTAGAGAAAAAAGTGTTTTTCAAAAAAATTACTTTTTATGATTTTTTAAAAAACTTTTAAACAACTATTTCAAATGTATATCAATAGTTTATCAAGTGTATAAAATGTCTATCAATAGTGTATTACGTGTGTATTAGTAGTGTATCCAAGTGTATTAGGCGTATACTAATAGTGTATCAAGTATACCAAGGATACACGTGTATCAAGGTTACACATGTATCAAGTATATCAAAAGTATATCAATAGTGTATCAAAGTGTATATCAATAGTGTATCAAGCGTATCAAGGGTATTAGGTATACCATGTGTATCAAGTGGTTGAGCTTATTTTCTGCTATTTTTGCAAAAGTAATAAGCATGGACTATATGGGTCTAATTTTTTAAACTTATTTTGTCAAATCTGCAAAAAGTCCTTTTTTTACTTAATTGAATTTGCACTCCAAACATTAATACCAAATTAGTTTAATCTATCTAATAGTCATGTCGAAAACATGTTGCATTGTTGTAATTTGCCAACTTTTTTCTTCTTTTTCAATTTGGACGCATGTCAGCTTTTAATTAGTTCCAAATTTGATAATTTATAATTAATTTGTCATAATTTTGAGGAATGACTTGATGATTCGTGATTGGTCAATTTTTTTATTCAACAATCTGAATTATATTTTTTAGAGTGATTGAATTGAATGAAACCACTGAATCTCTGTTTGACATATTTTTCTTCTAAAAAAACAAAAACTATTTTTGAATTACGTGGTTTTAAACAAAAACAAAAAAATTCATAACTCTTTTTTATCAAAATTTTGAATTAGGAAGGGTTGTCTATAAATTTACAAACTCACAATTGAGAAAAAAGTGTGATTGAGTATATATGTTATTAGGCACAATAGAAAAAGAAAATAAAACTCTTGTTATTCATTTTAGGAAAGAAAAAGAAAAAAAAAAAAGAAGAAGAGGAATTCATAATAGTGATGGAATTGGGCTTAAGGGAGAAGAAACTTTGGTGTGTGAGTGAATGGTCAATGTTAAAATTTATGTATTGGTTCATGTGAGGTTGTTGGCTTATTACAACAAAAAAAAAAAATAAACAAAACAGAAATTTCTGAAGTTATTTTAATTATTACACGTAAAAAACCATCATGGATTAGTTTAGTGGTAGTGAGAATATTTTAAAAAGATGGATTCAATTGGCCACTCAAATATTGTAGGATCAGCGGGTTGTCCTATGATATTAGTCGAAGTGCACGTAAGTAGACTTAAACACTTACGGATAAAATGTATATATATTACACGTAAAAAGGCTCAATTTTCTCTATTTAAGATAAAAGTGAGATAATTAGTGGTCTTTGTTGTTTTCTAATTGCATGTAAATATTAATTGTAAACAAATACATGGTAATTGGTAATTCAGATTTTGGTAACTCGCTTTTTAATAAAAGAAACTTTGTCGTTTGTTTTCTTAAAACATCAACTTTCTTTAAAAGCGTTTTTGAAACTTATAAGTTTCGAAAATTTTAAATTCCTTGCGTGTATTCTCATTACACCATTGATAATAAAATAATTGTTATTATTATTTTAATAATTATTATTTTAGTCTTCAAATATAATACTATTCATTTCCATATTGATTCATCTATAAAATTAATCTATAATAGGTATCATCTAAAGATTGCATTGTTTAAACAATATAATAATATAAAATAGATACGTTAATATGAGTATATTGAAATTGTCATATAAAACATAAACTCTTGTCTAAAGGTTAAAAATTTGAATCTCTAACCCCACGTATTGTTGAAGTACTAAAAATAGAAATGGTATTGGATAGCAAATTAAGTTTAGGGTTTAACAATTATAACTTTCAATTTTCAAACTTAGCAACTAGGCCAAATATGCAATCCCTAAATAGTTTTTTGGTTTAGTTATTATGAATTTCTAATTATTTTTATTACATAAATCCTTAAACAATTAATTGATAGAGAGAGAAAAAAGTGGCGACTGACGACTGATGACCGAATGTGTAGTGGTCGATGAAGATAAGCAACGGAGAGATGAAGTAGTGGTTAGCGACAAAGGGTTTGGAGTTGGTGAAAGAGAGATGTTGGGGAAAAGAAAGATAGAGAAAGAAAGAAAAAAAATGGTGATTGATAATCAGCAATCAATGACAGAAAGTGTGGTGGTTGACAGAGATAAGCAACAGGGAGGTGGAGTGGTGGCCGACAACAGATAGTATGGAGCAGTGCTGGTTGTTTGAATAGAGACAGGGGAGGGGGGGTCTGTTACTTTCGAAAAAGAAGGTCTAAGTTTTTTTTTTTTTTTTTTATTCTAAGTGTATCATTTTTATCTAAGTGTATAATGGTATTAAGTATACATTAGTAGTGTATTAGGGGTATCAAGTGGTATCAGGTGTATTCGTATATTTTTTATTGTTTTAAATCATGGGTTGGACTTGTTTTTTTGCTATTTTTGCAAAACTAAAAGGTTTGGACTACGATCCTAATATTAATAACTCATTTTACCTATTTTGCAACTAGCCTTACCAAAAAAAAATTCCTCAATAACTATTTATTGATACAACTTAAATTTTCTAATATATCCCTCGTGTATATCTTGAAAGTTTAAGGGAAAGTTATTGTTTTTGTTGTCCTTAAATTTTGATAATATTTTTAATTGATCCCCAAGTTTCAAAATATTACAATGTTGTCCTCTAAGTCTTGAATTCATAATTTCTATTTGATTCATACATTTCAAGATTTTGCATTTTTAACCTTTAAGTTTTTATTAAAGTTCGCTTTGAGTCCTTTCTTAGAGTTAAGATTTAGTTAGTTAATTTAAGTTAGAGGTGATTTTTTTTTTAAACTAATTTTTATAGCAACGATAATTTGTTTAGTACAATAAGAGGTAGGGAGATCCAACTACAAGCCTCTTGGTCGCTAACACATCCATATATTATTTAAACTATGTTGACTCTAGTAATAGTGATGATAAATTACCAAAAACTAATTCAATTATAATTAAAAAAAATTAACACAAATGACAAAAAGTGAGTATTTAGAGAAAATTTGTAAGTAATAGTGTAAAATCTTGAAACATATGACCAAATAAAAACAAAACTCAAAGTTAAAAAGTAAAAATATAACATTTTGAAATCTAGTGGCCAAATAAAAACTAACCTCATGGATTATTATTATTATTATTATTTTTAATATTTTCAATAAAAGGAAAATAAAGGGGGGAAAAGGTGTTGCATAGAATTAGATATACATATATTAAACATGAGACCAACATATATAGAAGAAGGATAAAAATAGAAAAATACATTTAATATAGATTATAGAATCCACCACTTTTCTCTCTCAACTGTCGGTTGGTAATGCTGAGACCAAACATATCAGTTTCAAAATACAAACACACAGTGATGAGAGTAAGAAAAATTCATCTCAAAATATTTCTTTTTAAGTAAGAAGAAGATCCTTAACCATCTCAAAGTCAACACCCATTGAATCCAGCTGCTTCCATAGCCTCTCACTTAAATCATCCACCTCCCTCTGCAATTTCTTTATATAATCACACGTTTCCTTCAATATCTCCACTGTCGATACCTACATACATGTCAAACCACCAATGAACTCAAAAGTTTATATCGCAAGTTAGAAGAGAGTATATATATATATATATATACCGTAGAATCGTCGGACTTATGGTTGAGGTGAGGGAGCAAAGTTTGTAATTTGAAGATGAGATTTTGAAGCTGGTCGTCGCCTAATTTGGAGGAAGCCATGAATGAAAGAAGGAGAATTGGAAAGGAATGGTGTTTTAGGGGAGGGGGAAGAGTGAAGGTTTTAAAAAGGGAGGAAATATAAGAAGGGGTTAGAGACTTGAGAGAAGTTGCAATCAGGGCTGGCCCATTTGCTTACACATGAACAGTAGAAAGGCCCACAATCAAAGCCCATCAGCTTACGACAATCCAACACCTGTCGTTTCCACCAGATGATCCCTTCTACGGTCTCACTTTTGTTAAGACAAATCAACGCAGCTTCTTCGGATATGTCGTTCCCCAGTGATCCAAAAACCCTCTTCACTTTTAAATTTAAAACTCTTTTTGGATTTAATACAATTTTATAATAAATAAAATTCCAAAATCTTATTTGAAAATTCCCCAACTAACCACCCTTTTTAATTCAGAAAACAAAACTACCAATACCAAACCACATTCGTTGTTTCTTTCGAACTTTGTTGTTGTGAGGGAATATATGTATATCTATGTATGTGCCCATTTCAGCGACAAATCAAATGATGTTTCCATTACAAAACATATGGACAACTATTTAATTCTTAAATTTTTTTTTTTTTTTTTTTTTTTTTTTTTAATTTTTAATGTTGTCTGTCCAAGAATTAATACGCTTCTCTTAAAAGTTTAATGTTTGTTTTTATTCTAATAACGATAAGGGTTTTGTGGACAATTTTGTGTGTGTGTGTTGTTTTGGAGAATGGTACAAAAGAGAAAGTGTCAGAAAAGGTGCTGTATGAAACCATATAAAGTTGTGAGTTTAGGCTAAGGGTTATTTGAGTTCCTTCAAATCCAAATGAAATCTAAGAACCAAA
The DNA here is from genome assembly GCA_030954485.1 of Citrullus mucosospermus. Classification (NCBI taxonomy): domain Eukaryota; kingdom Viridiplantae; phylum Streptophyta; class Magnoliopsida; order Cucurbitales; family Cucurbitaceae; genus Citrullus; species Citrullus mucosospermus. Next base: position 25,955,833 of record CM062058.1, read on the forward strand.
TTCTTATCTTTCTTGAATGGTCATTTCGCCTCTACTCTCACCTTCTTCTTGTCTTTGTATTGGAAACATAAAATCTAATCTTCCAATTTAGTTCTGAAGTGATTTTTCACATGCATGCTGCCATCGCTGCTATAATTCAATTTTAGTATTTGTTGCCAGCCACTCCACAACCATAACAAAATAGGTTCTGTCACACCTAAAAAGACATCGACTTAAAAGAAAGTTCACATTTTTGCTGTTAACAAAAGTTTTCTTAACATTTTTTTGCTGCCAACTAAAGTCTATTTGTTGACACTTTTAAATGTTAATGTAATGTAATGTTAGACATTTTTTTTTAATTATCAACTATTCCAAAAATTCTTCAACTTTATCCTTTTTTGTTGACACACTATGGTCATGAATAAAGGGTAATATTGATTTTTTTTTTTTTTTTTACCGTCAATTATTCCTAAAAACGTCATTTATATAACTTTTATTAGCATTTTAGTCGATGTTTTTTTTTTTTTTTTTTTTTTTTTATCAACATGCACTAATTGTCATTTTATGTTTTTCTTGACGTTTTCTGAACGTCAACTATAACGATGTTATTGACATTTTTTTAGCTATCAACTATACACTGAAACCTCTCGTATGCAACCAATAGTTTACCCAAACAAACATAAAATCTTAAGCTTGCATTATCACAACTAGATATAACTAATAGTCCCAATACATATTTGCCATAAGCATTAATGCACCAAATTACTTAGATAAAATTAACTAACACTTGCAAACCAATAACTACACAATTCTCCAAATTAACATTAACGAATTATCTCACTAAAACAAGTAACATATATATCAACTTCACACAACTAAACAAAATGTCCTAATTCTACCAAACCAACGGTTGCAAAATCAACTTGCAATTCTCATATCGAACATAATCAATGATATATAAAATTAGCTAGCAATCTTAGGAGTTATGATTCTTCACAAATAATTAACTAAGTTAAAAGCATCAAACCATCTTAATGAAACAAAACAAGTACCATATATATTAACTTTTAGAATCAGTCTAGTCCAGGTTATACATTATTCTTTCATTCTCATATATTGATTCTAACTCAAATCATTTTTTTTAATTACCATTTAAAGTTAAAGATTTTGACAGAATTGTGTAATCCATGGTGAACTGTTATTATATATACTGATGTGCCATGTGCTTACCATCGCTTTGGCTAATTTGTCCACATCGGTTGACTACTACTTTAGTTCGTGCTAGTCTAATATACACTTCAAACCATTGCTTTTTAGCCCAACGTGAACATTGCTTTTTTTTAATTAATTTATTTTTTTTAACAATATATACAATAGGAGAATCAACCTTTTAATTTTGAAGTTGATATAATAAACATGAAAATTGATTAAATAATTATGACATTACACTTCAATCTTCGAATTTACGTTTATTTTTAACTTAAAAACACAAAAATAAAGTAGTTGTCCCACAATTTTAGAAGAAAAAATAACTCGTAAGTTAGTCTAAAAAAAAAAAAAAAACATATCTATACGAAATCGACAATTAGAGAATACAGGTAATATAAAAGAATAGAGAATCGACACACAAATTTACGTAGTTCATTAACAGTGTATTGCTACATCCACAAAGTAGAGAGAACAATTTTATTAGAGAGATTGTTACAGATTACAGAACCAAATGACACCTTTAAGTTTAGAGAGTTTATATAGTTCACTTCTATATCATAAAATTCTAAATAACAATAAATAATTGAATAATGTCAAATACAAATTTAACTTAAGTTTTGGGTGCACTTCTCTAAAGTCTAGGGTCATAGTCATAAATAACTATAAATAATTAAACAATGGCAAATACAAATTTAAGCATTCCAATAGTAATATACTAAAAAGTTGTGGTAGCAATTTTAAATTATTCAATTTGAGATGATGGCCTTAATTTAATATCGTAATTTATTTTTTTTTAATTCAATAATTCTATAGTAGAAGATTTAAACTATATATGTATAAAACCTTAATTAAGATATATAATTGATTGTGTTATACATTTAAATTATATTATGCTACAAGTGGTACTATATATATATATTGTGATCTTTTAATATCAACAAATTTGTTTCTATGTTCCATGTGGCAACATTCATAATTAATTTTCCCTTGCCAATCTTGTACATTTTTTTGTACATATTAGTCTAGTACCTATTTTGGCTACTGCTACTCGGGAGAAACTATTACTACCTACTTAACTACATCACACCAATTGATCATTATAAGCACTAATTTTATTTTACGTGCTCTTTTTCCTTTTTTAGTTTCTTTCTATCTCCTATTTATTTTTATAAAATCAAGCTTATTATTTAATATATTCTGATTAAATTTTTTTTAAAAAAAAATATTATAATTAAGTTGATTATTCAATAAAATTATAAAAAAATAAAAAACAAGAACCAGAACTATTAAATTATTCTTCAAATAAAAGAGAACATCTAGTCTTAGGATAATAATTAAAAAGAACCAATTAAACATACATATATATATATATATATAATGGAGTATTCACGTTGAGATGATTGGCCTTTCTATTTCATGCATGAGATGATGATTTTAATTTGTTTCCATATGTTATATGGCGACGCCTAAAACTAATTGTGAATGCCAATTTAGTACTATCTTTATGTACACATTGGTCCATTGTCTATTATACTTAGGCATGTGAGTGTTGAAATTTAGATGAAATTGCATTTGGGTACCTAAATTTTCAAACTAAAATATTTTATCTTTGAGCTTTCCTTTTATTAGTACACCCATTTGGTCCCTCCCATTAGGGTTTTATTGATTTTTTTTAAATAACAAAATTTCTTTTTAATTTGTTGTTTCTCTTTCTCTCCCCATTCCTCTCCATCTCCTACTCCTAATTGTTGATCTCGGCCTTCATCTTCTTTCTCATATTATTGGTCGTTGATTGTCACTCGCAGACTAATAAAGGGCAATGATTATAATAATTTTTTTTCTCCTCCTCCTTCTCTCTTTCCTCTTCCTTTTCTCATTTGGTTTTTTTTTCCTTATATATCTAAACAAACAAACAAACAAATAGTGTGGCATTCCAAATCTCAAACGAAGGAAAAATCCCATTCGTTTCAAATTTGCAATGCCCATTGAGAAGAAAAAAAGAAGTCTAAATTTTTTTTTTAATAATTTAAGAAAATTAATGGTCATATTTATTTTATTTTTAAAATAAAATATTGTGACGTCAGTTTTTCATTATATAATTAACAGAAATATAGATGGAGGGACCAAAGTGAAGCTACAATCAAACTTTCAAATATTGAAATGTTGAGTTTAAAATAATCCAAGAGACTCAAATATAAGATAATTCAAATTTTAAGGAATAAAAATGTTTTTTTTCTAAAAAAAAAATCTATTATCGCAAATTTGTGATAACTATTATTGGAAATGCAAACATAATTTCGAAAATTAGAGAAAATAGAAGTTCTCATAATATATAAAGAAAGGCAACATTTTTATTTGTACAAATTTTGTTAGGTAAGACAAAGAAACTCATATCATTAGAAATACGAAAAAACGTAGGATATATATTAGTTAGAAAAACATAAGAACATTTATTTTTGGTAAATTAAGATTGTTAATTTATTACATACTCTCAAAATTTTATATAGAAACAACAAAACAAGCCGCCAACCCTACTCAGATGGAGAGGAACGACGACTTTTAAGAACCAATCAGACAGTATAATATTATTGAAATCTCAATTAGCCTTTATTTTTAATTTCATAATAAATTTTGTTTTCTTTTACTAATTAAAAGAAAATTTTAAAACTAATTACATTCCATAAAGAAAAGAAAAAAATAAATGAAAATGTTTTAGTGTTACCCCACTCTTTTAATTTTATTTCAATAAAAAATAAATAAATAAATAAATAAAAGAACCCTCCACTAGAAATTTATGTTTTAATTGGGAATTTCGAAATGTTAGGAACAAACTTAAAAACCCAACGTGATGTGTCCAAAATGTCTATATAACTATAACATTTTAAGATTTTTAATCTTGCCTCCAATTTTTTATTTTCTAATAGACGTTTTAATGGAAATTGCCAACAAAGGGTTTTTTTCTTCTTTAAGAAGTTTTTAAATAATTATTTAAATATTTTCAGCTGTTGTTTTATAGTTATGTTAAAGTAAAGGAAAAAAAAATACTATTTTAGTTAATGAGTTTTTAGAATATGTACGTTCGGTACATTATATTTCAAATCGGTCATTTTAGCCTTTAATGATTGTTATAATTTTGTGTTGGTGGAACAAATTTGCATCGAAGAGAGGGGGAGTACAACAAGAAAGAAAAAGACGAGAGGGAGAGAGGGCGGAAAGAGAAAGACGAGAGAGGAGACCAAAAAAATAAAAATATTTCTTTTTTTAACTCATCTACCTACATTATCCATTTAAATAATTTTATATTTAAATTTAATGGTTATATTAGTTGAGAGACATTTTAAACATATTTTTAAAAATTCAATGACTAAAATAGTCAATATAAAATGTTAAAGACCAAATACACATATTCTATTCTTGAAAATTCAGGGACCAAAATATAGTTTTTTTTCTACATTAAATGAGAAAAATAAATCATCGTTAACTTCGTTTATTACTTTTACCAACACTAAAACATAAAATTCCTAATTTTCACATGTAATTAATAATAATATAGTCGGGGTATATCATATGAGAACACTGTGAGTCTCCTTAGCCAATCAAGTTAACAAAAACATTATACAAATTACAAAATGCTCAAAATAGAACTTCTAAATCGTTCAAAATTTGTATCGAAAAAAAAAATCCAACAAACAATAATATAATCAATACTATTATAAAATAGAATATAAAGGGAGATAATAATTTTTATATTATCAATGGTTTCAACCATTTAAGTTAAAATAGTGTATCATTTTGTGTATAACTATGATCTAGACTATAGATATAAAACACTACATCTAATAGTGAGTATATATTGAATGGATAGTCACATCATTTATCTCATTATAATTATTTAGGGTCGAACTGGCTACATGATGAAATGATATATATTTTCGTGTATGGGTATGATCTAAACTATAGATAGAACACGATCTAACGGTAGAGATACATTTGATAAATAAAATTTAGAAGATGTATGGAAAGTGGTATGGAGTAGAATTTAGAAAAGATTAATTGGAAATAAAGAATAGAAAAAGAAACGCCCTTGTGAATGGGGCATCCTGTGTTAATGTGGAGAGGGCCCACTCACCAAATATAAAGAAAGAAAGTATAATTTTTATTTCACTGACAATGCATTTGTATGTAAATCCAATAATTGTATTTCTTCCCTTCCAATTTACCAAACCTCTTTGGATGTTTTGCCCTAATTTTCAGGGTACCCTAACCCACAGACTGATCTCAAGGGACGGCCCACGTCACCTTACCCTCACGAGTCACCCAGGCACTTCAAAAACCCCATTAAAATGGTTCTAATTTTTTTGTACTTTTTTTTTCTTCTTTTAAATAATTAAAAAGTAAATAATAATAAATAATAATAATGATAACAATAGTAATAATAAGCAAAGGAATATAAATTTATCATTATTATTATTATTCATATGTAGACAACAACGGTTGTCAGTTGTTGAGTAAATAATGATATTACAAGAATCTCCCTAGTCCCTCCCTACCCTCTTTTTCTCTCTATCTATTTATCCCCCCACCCCACCCCACCTGATTGAGTTGATTTGAAACACTTTATTTTATTTTATTTATTTTTCTATTCTTTTTAATTAATGGGACTATATTTCCATGGTTAAAAGGCAATAAGTAGGAGTTATATGAGTTTCAATGATATTCAAACCTTAATGTAAAGATACTTAAAAGTTGGATAATGAGAAGAAGAAGAAGAAGAAGGAAAAAAAAAAAAAAAAAAAAAAAAAAAAGGTAGAAAGAAGAGATCTAAATGTTAGAAAGTGGGAAGAAGGGAGGGGGCCAAGAGCAGGTAGTTTTAGAAAGTGAGAAATGGGTTAATGAGCTGTGCACCACCACCCACGTCACATATGAGTCTCGGCTACAGTTTCAGGTGGGCTCTTTCAGCCCATTTGTACGCCCCACGGCCCTTTGTTCGCGGGGGGAAGAGCAACTGCAACATCCGCTGCACTGCAACCCCAGTTTTCCTTCCTTTTTTTCATGGCAGTATCTCGTAACTCAGATCATGTATGAGGAGACTAAATAAAGTAATTTTGGGTTGCCTGACATTGGCATTCACACCTTTCACTGTATGGTTAAGATTCGATACAATGTCTACAGGGAACATTTATATATCTGTAATCATAGGATGAGAGAAGGGATGCTGATATGGATTCTAGTTGCTGATCACGCCCCCTCCCCTACTATGGAAATTGAAAAGCACCCAGTTTGAAAATAATTCAACAACTTCACAATCTCTTCATAGTTACAATTCATTTATCTCATCATTTCAATCAAAATCACAAAAAGTGGAAACCCAAAAGTACGCAGCTCTCATATGCTATTCCAGTTTTACTGTGACTGTGAGAAAGGAGAGAGATTACAGATACAGATCACACACTGGATTCCTCTTTAATTTCTTTTTGCATCTTTTTCAGATTTTTTACACGTTAATTGCCTGCTCTGGGGGGGGGGTGCAGTGGGAGGGGACTTTGATTTCAAGGGAAAAGATGAGGCAGCTATGCAAAATTATTTCACTTCACAATTCAGTAATTTCGATTTGAACTTGTGCACATAGTCAAAACAACCTAAAAACATGCATCAGCACTTCAGATTATTTGTTTGACTGTTCTAAATGATACGGACATATGAGAATATCTCACAGTAAAGGAAAAACAGGGGAGGGATAAAGCAATAAATAGAAACAAGAGAAAGATTCTACCTTCCTTCAATTGGACCTATTCTACCTGTGTTTAAATATCACCGCAATTTCCACAGCAGCAGAAGGCAGAGATAGCTTGCCTTGAAAAGTGAGGATCATGAAGAAGTCCTTTATGAAATGACTCCAGACAGCACAGAGGGTTGTTAAGCATACCGGACGCCTCAGCATCCCATGACTGCACAATTATACACAAAATTACCTAACTGCCTGCTGGCAAGCACACCCCAATGCAGCTGGCCTTGATCTGGGGCCCAAGAGTATATCTCAATCATACGTCCACCTAAAGCCCTCGGTCCACCAATGACGATTAGTCGATCTCCGCAAGCCCTAAATGCCAACCCCCAACCATTTGTTGAGACCACACGCTCGGGCAATCGGCCTACAGCCACCCACACTTGTCTTGCCTTGTCATATCTTTTAACCTCCCTATGTGCATAATCTGCAGCATACAAATTATCATTTACAACTGCAACCAAAGGAGGTGCCTCAACTGCAGCAACTGGCACAGCAGCCCCATCTCCAGCATTTCGGCCCGGGTACATGTTAGGTATCTCACGCCACGTCCGAGTCTTCAGATCGTATTCTTCACCACAAGTAAGAGTTGTGTTACCTGCACCAGTTCCGCCAATCACATAGAACTTTCCCTCAAGAAATACTGCTGAGCACATTTTCCTTGCTTTGTTCATTCTAGGAAGAGTGACCCAAGTTCCTGTTTCGGAATTATAAAGCTCAGCTGAGTTCAGGAGATTCCCTTTCGGATCACAACCACCAGCAAGTATTGCAACTTCACCAAGACTAGCAGAACCAAACAGAAACCTGGGTGTATTCATATTCATCCCAGATGACCATTTGTTATTTAAAATACTGTATCTATATATAACTTGGGACATCGTTTCCTTCCCAAAAACAAGAAGTTCAGTCCCAACAGCCAAGGACTCCTTGTCTGATGACATGAAACATTCATTTGATGCCATTATAGGCAGACGCATCCAGCGGTTAGAGTTTGGATCATATGCATCCCATTCAAGAAGGCTGCAGGAGAAGTAAATCCAATGTTCAATGATGCCCATCTGCCTCCGTAGTTTATAAAGTTCACCACTTGTAATAACAGATCGGAAGCCCCGATTCAACGACGCAATTGAGCCATATTCTGATCTCGAACAGTGGAGGAGACAATTAATGGACATGTCCCGACCAAGTTGGTGGATCAGCGAACTTGAATCCGACTGGTCTCCGCCGCAATGCTGCTTATCCTCATTGTCAACTACGCGAGCTAGAAGATTTAAATCTTCCCCCCCATTGTGAGCATCATCTGGCAACGTGCATGACTTTTTTGCTGAAGGTTCTTCCATATCTTCTAAGAGATGTTTCTTATTCGTCAGTTCTACCACACGGAAAGCATTGTAAACCCATTTGCTCTCTTGTTCGCAAGAGCTAGGCAAGTCCCTTGAGATGAGATAAGATGGACCCTCCAACATGTTTATGGATTTTGGAAATTGGATGCAAATGAACCGACCCTCTTACAATTAGCAGTATAAAAATGCAATGTCAGTGAACAATGAAGATAGATTGTGAAGTCCTTAATCATTCCATGCGAATGACAGAGTCAACTAAGTGGTTAATATGAATGGTAATAAAAATAAAAATAAAATGCGTTGCATACTGTTACAAAAATGTCAATAAAGCATCCAGGAGGGAAAATCATTGAACAATTTCCAACAATATGAATTCAGAACGAAACCTAAGTGCATGCAAGCAACGGGAACAGATCGAGAAACCTATTATGTGCATGCCCATCTAAAACAAGAAAGACAATTAAACTTACACAGACAAGGAGCAATGAAAACAACAATTGCCAAAACCTAAAATCAAGATCTTGAGATCAAGTCGGGCAAAGGCATAAGAAAATAATCGAAAAGGGGAAAAGGGTTGAAGCAGAAAGCATTCATAAGAAATGCAAAAACATAATTGAAGCCAATCTAAACTCACTACTTCATTTCTGGAACTGAAAACACAATACAAGAAAATCCCATTGAAGCTAATTATGGTATTGACCGAAGAAGTTCTATTTCCTACCGGTAATTACAAATTGAGTGGGTGCCCAAGAAAGCATGAGGCTAAAACTACAAACCAAAAGATAATAACAATAATGAAAAGGGAAAAGAAAGAAGCAAGGAAACAGAGGTAGAGCTTACAAATTTGGATAAGAAGAGGGCGGAGAAGGTGTGAACTCCGGCGAGGTGTGAGTTATTTGTTGTTTGTGATGAAAATCAAAGACCCAAGTGCTTCTCTATCCCACTGTGGGCTGTGGCTACAGATTCTCTCTTTTGCTTCTGGAAATATTCGGTATGTGTGGGAGAGAGAGTATTACATTACCATTAAATATAAGATTACTGAAAATATTAGTTAATTAATTTCCTTTTTTCTTGAAATTATTTTTCGTTTTTACAATAACAGAAAAAAGGAATTGGATGTAAAAAGTGGGACCTACAATGCGGTGTAACCGTGTAAGAATCGCCGTTTTCAAATTACGAATGGGGTTTCAACTTTCAAAGGTAACCGAACCCTCTTCTCCAACTCTCCGTTTCTTCACGCTTTCAACATTTGGACTTTCCCTCTTTTTCTCTCTCTCATTATTTCATTTTTCAACCCCTTTATTTATATTCATATTTTCTTTTTTTTTTCAATTTTCTCAGATTATTTTTTTTTTCTCAGAATCCATTATATTCTTTTAACTTCTATTGTTTTTTAACATTTTAAATTAATATTATATTATTATCTTAACTCATACGTTTCGTAATGTTCTTACCTCCTTCTATAAAAGCCTTCAAATTTATGCAGTGAACCCTTCACATTCTCTACTTTTTAAATGTCCGTGAGACTCTTTTGACACCTATTATTTAGTTCAACAATATGTAAGATGGAGATTAGACTATCTAATTAACCTTTTGGTTAAGAATAAATACTTTTAAATTATGCTCGTGTTAGCCACAAATACACTATTGTGCTTAGTTAAATGTTGAAAATTTAATATTGTTTTCATGAGAAAATATTTTTATATGAAGAAACTACTATATAATTCTTCCTTTTTAGGTTACCGTCTGTATGCTACGACACAAAAATCTTTAGATAGATTTGGTTCGTTGTTGGTAATCTTTTATTATCAAGTTTGGATAACGTTCAACAAATATATGAAGATATCGTTAGTTGATTCTATAATGATGCGTTACGATCAATTCACCTTTTATATCATGAAACGTATCGAACTTTTGTCGACTCACATCTCACACTTTGTCGTCATTCATGAAATCTGAGGATGGGAGAACAATAGTCTTTTATTAAAAGTAAACTTACCATCCTAGCCCTGATATATACACATATTACAATATTTCTTTATACTCCAAATTAAAATAATGGACATCAATTTGAACATAAACTCATTAGATAAAAGTAGTAATCATCATCTCAAAGTTCGATGATTCTATCCCAACTTTACAATTACTGAACTCTAAAAAAAATTAAAATTATTAATGACGTAGAACCCATATTTATAGAATAATGAAAATAAAAAATTAATATGTAAATAAGATAAGAAATACGAGAGAATGCATTTTCGTTTAAGAATTTTACGATTTGTTTTTTTTTTCTTTATTCAAATTTCTCATATGGTCTTTTAATTTGAGAGAATGCAATCACTTAAATAATTAGTTGTATTCAAACTCATATATTTCTTCTTTTTTTTAATTCAAATTTCTTATATGAATTTGTAATATACAAACAAAATATAACTGAATTCATTATTCTCTTTTAACTTCTATTGTTTTTTAATATTTTAAACTAATATTATATTATTATCTTCACTTGTACGTTTTGTAACGTTTTTTCCTCATTCTAAAAAAAGCCTTAGAATTCATGCAGTGAAACTTCCACATTTGCTATTATTTAAATTTTTATCTCTACTTTTCAAAAGTCCGTGAGACTCTTTTGACACATATTATTTAGTTCAACAATATGCAAGATGGAGATTCAACTATCTAATTAACCTTTTGGTCGAGAATAAATACTTTAAGTTATGCTCGTGTTAGCCACAAATACACTATTGTGCTTAGTTAAATGTTGAAAATTTAATATTGTTTTCATGAGAACATATTTTATATGGAGAAACTACTAGATAATTCTTCCTTTTTAGGTTACCGTTTGTATGTTACCTAAGTCGACACAAAATCTTTAGATAGATTTGGTTCGTTGTTGGTAATCTTTTATTACCAAGTTTGGACAACGTCCGACAAATATACAAGAAAAAGAAGATATCATTAATTAGTTGATTCTATAATGATGCGTTACGCTCAATTCACCTTTTATATCATTAAACATATCAAACTTTTGTCGACTCACGTCTCACACTTTGTCATCATTCATGAAATATGAGGATGGGAGAACAATAGTCTTTTATAAAAAGTAAACTTACCATCCTAGCCCTAATATATACACATATTACGCTATTTCTTTATACTCCAAATTAAAATAACAGACATCAATTTGAACACAAGCTCATTAGATAAAAGTAATAATTATCATCTCAAAGGTCGATGATTTCATCTCAACCTTACAATTATTGAACTCTAAAAAAAATTAAAATAATTATTGAACTCTAAAAAAAATTAAAATTATTAATGACGAACATGTATTTATATAATAATGAAAATAAGAACTTAATATGTAAATAAGATAAGAAATATGAGAGAATGCAATTTCCTTTAAGAATTTACGACTTTTTTTATACAAATTTTTCAGGCAATTTTTTAATTTGAGATAATGCTATACCTTAAATAATTGGTTGTGTTCAAACTCCTATATTTCTTCTTTTTTTATTCAACTTTCTTGGTTGATTTTTTAATATACAAACAAAATATAACTGAATTCATTATTCTCTTTTAACTTCATTTGTTTTTTTCCATTTCGAAGATAATATAAAATTGTTATCTTCACCTACGTTTTGTAACACTTTTTCTACCCTCTAAAAAAGCTTCATAATTCATGCAATGAACCTAATATTTTTTATTTTTATTTAAGTTTTTATCTTTACTCTTCAAAAGTCAATAAGACTCTTTTGACACATATACATTATTATTTATTATTTAGTCCAACAATATATGAGGTGGAGATATGTCAGTTCAGCTATGCTCATCTTGACCACATATACACTATTGTGCTTACTTAAATATTGAAAATTTATTATTATTTTCATGAGAAAATATCTTTGTAGAGAAACTACTACATAAGTTTTCGTTTTTAGGTTACCGTGGATATGCTACTAAGTTAATACACAAGATCTTAGATAGATTTTGTTCATTTTTTGTAATGTTTTTTACTAAGTTCGGACAACGTCTAGCAAAAAAATATTGGAAAAAGAAGATATTATTAGTTGATTATATAATGATGCGTTACGTCAATTCAACTTTTATATCATGAAACATTCAACACTTTATTGTTGACCCACGTCTCGCACTTTATTGTCATTGATGAAATCTAAAAATCGGAACAACAGTGGGCTTTTTAAAAAATGGAACTTCTCATCCTAGCCCAATATACATATTACGCTGATTTGTTATACTCCAGATTAATATAATTGATGTCAATTTGAACATAAACTCACTAGATAAATGTAGTAATTACCATCTCAAAGGTCGATGGTTCAATCTCCAATCTTACAATCAGTGAACTTTAAAACAAAATTGAAATGATTCACAACCTAGAATACGTAGTTATAGAATAATGAAAATTATAAATTAATATGTAAATAGGATGGCTTACTTTTTTTCTTTTTTTTTTTTTTTTAATTCAAATTTCTCAAATAATTTTTTTAATTTGAGAGAATGCACCTTTAAGAATGGACTATTGTCAAATTCATGTATTTTTTTTTTTTCAAATTTCTTCGATTTTGTTTTCATAAGCAAACAAATTAAAATGAATTCATTATTTCCTTTTAACTTCGTTTGTTTGCCTTTTTTTTTTTTCATTTGAAATTAATATAAATTTGTTATCTTCACATATTCACATATACGTTTTATAACGTTATTTCCATCTTCTTAAAAAACTTCATAATTCATGCAATAAACACTCTATTTATGTTTTTATTCAATTTTTTATCTTTATTCTTCAAAAGTCTATAAGACTCTTCTGACACGTATGTATTATTATTATTATTATTATTATTATTATTATTATTATTATTATTATTATTATTATTATTATTATTACTATTTAGTGCAACAATAGTAGTGCAACAATATTTAGTGCAACAATAGTAGTGCAACAATATTTGAAGCGAAAATTCGAGCATCTAATTAACTTCTTCTTAGTTAAGAGTGTATACACTTGTGTGCTAGTTAAAGATTGAAAATAAATTATTATTTTAATGAGAAAATATCTTGATAGATAAACTACTATATTAGTTTTCTTTTATAGGTTACCGTTGACACACAAGATTTTAGATAGATTTTGTTTATTTTTTTGTAATGTTTTATTACCAAGTTTGGACAATGTCCGACAAATATACGGGAAGAAGAAGATATCTTTAGTTTGGATGAGATCAAAATTAAAGATTCTGCAAAAAAAAAAAATATATATATATATATATATATATATATATATTTAAATAAGATTTAAATATTTTAAAGATATTATTTGAGTAGATATTTATTAATATTGGATATTATTAAATATTTAATTTAAAATCTTCGTATAGAAGTTATCCTAATCCTAAGTTATTCTAATAGGATTAGGAGTAACTCATAGAGTTATATAAATAGGGCCCTTGTAAGCATTTATAAAAAACTCTGTACAAGAATAATCTCTAGGATTACTCTAAAAATCTTACTTTACTAATTCTCCCAATTTTCTTTCAAGAGGCAGTTCCCACAAACTGGGTCTCCCAATTTTCTTTCAAGAGGTAGTTCCCATAAACTGGGAAGATCTCTCGGAAAATGAAGATTACAAAGAGAAGACTACCGATACGAGAATTGTAAATTGGCAAATGTATGATGCTTAATTTTTTTTTTTTTTACTTTTTGTATTTTTAATTTTTTCAATAAATCAAAGAACGCAATCATAAACTTCCGCCGGAATTCAATTCCCTACATATACATATTACACCAATTCTTTATACTCAGATTAAAACATTCAAACATAAATTCACTAGATAAAAGTCATAATTAATCGTTTCAAAGATCAATAATTCAATCTCCAACTTTATAATTATTGAATACTAAAAATCAAAATAATTGATGACGTAGAACAATTTTTCATATAATTTTCATATATAAACAAAATATAACTCAATTCATTATTCTCTTCTAACTTCATTTGTTTTTTTCATTTGAAATTAATATAAAATTGTTATCTTCGCTTATACATTTTGTAACGCTCTTCCCACCTAAAAAAGTTCCATAATTTATGCAGTGAACCCTCCATATTTTGTTTTTATTCAAATTTTTATCCATTTTTTACTTTTATTCAAATTTTCATCTTTACTCTTCAAAAATCTACAAGACTCTTTTGAAACATGTATTATTATTATTATTCAGTGCAACAACATGTGGGGTGAAGATTTGAGGATCTAAATAACCTCTTGCTTGAGAGTGTATATTTTATGTCAGTTGACCTATGCTCATCTTAGCCACATGTACACTATGCACTTACTTAAATATTGAAAATTCATTATTATTTTCATGAGAAAATATCTTTACAGGGAAACCACTATATAAGTTTTATTTTTTTAAAGTTACCGTTGGCATGCTACCTAAGTCGCACACAAGATCTTAGATTTTGTTCGTTTTTGGTAATGTTTTATTACCAAGTTCGGATAACGTCCGACAAAAATACTGGAAAAAGAAGATATTATTAGTTGATTCTATAATAATGTGTTATGTCAATTCACCTTTTATATTATGAAACATTTACCACTTTGTCGAACTGCACTTTGTTGTAATTCTTGAAAATCTGGGAATAGAAGAATAATAAGCTTTATAAAATTAAAAAAAAAAAAAAAAGTTGAAACTTATGATCCTACCCCTGTTTTATACACATATTACATTAATTCTATCATAACCAAATTAAAATAATTGAGGTCAATTCAAACATAAGCATACTAGATAAATATAATAACTACCATTTCAAAAGTCGACGATTCAATCCCCAATTTTACAATTATTAAAGTTTTTAAAAAAATTGAAATGATTTACAACCTAGAACACATACATGTAGAATAATAAAAATTAAAAATTAATATGTACCTAAGATGAGAAGTACGGGAGATTGTATTTTCCTCTTAAGAAATTAGAAGATGGTTTTTTCTTTTTTCTTTTTTTTAATTCAAATTACCTAGATGATTTTTTAATTTGAGAGTGCAAATCTTTTAAGAATGGGCTATATTCGAATTCATGTATTTTTAAAAAATGAAATGATAAATGACTTAGAACACATACGCATAGAGTAACGAAATTAGAAATTAATATGTATATAAGATAAAGAAATATGAGAGAATCCATTTTCTTTTAAGAATTTGTAAGGTGATTTTTTTTTTTTAAATTTCTGAAATGATTTTAAATTTGAGAGAATGCAATCCCTTTTAAGAATTGGCTACATTCAAACTCATGTAATTCTTTTTCCTTCAAGTTTTTTAGATTTTTTTTTTATATATATACAAACAAAATATAACTAAATCCATTATTCTACGTTTCGTAAACGCTCTTTTCGTCTTCTAAAAAAGCTTATAATTCATGCAATGAACCCTCCATTCTTGTCTTTATTCGAATTTTTATTTTTACTCTTCCAAAGTTTGTGAGACTCTTTTGACATGTATACATTATTGTTATATTATTATTCAGTGCAACAATATTTAGGTGGAGATTCGAACATCTAACTTAACCTTTCTTGATCGAGAGTGTGTATTATATATCAGTTAAACTATACTCATATTGGTCATGAATACACAATCATAAGAAAATATTTTTATAGAGAAACTATTATATAATTTTTCTTTTTACGTTACCGTTGATATACTACCTAAAGTTGACATAGAAAATCTTAAATAAATTTTGTCTGCTTTTGGTAATATTTTATTACTAAGTTCAAACAACGTCCGACAAATATACATAAGAAACAAGATGTCGTTAGTTAATTATATAATGATGCATTACATGAATTCATCTTTTATCATGTATGGCACTTTGTCGACTCACATCTCACAATTTGTTATCATTTACGAAATCAAAGGATAGGAGAACAATATGTTTTTTTAAAAAGTGAAACTTACCATCTTGACCTTGATAGATACACATGTGTACATATTACACCACTTCATTATACTCTAAATTAAAATAGTCCACATCAATTCAAACAAAAGCTCACTACATAAATGTAGTAATCATCATCTTAAAGATTAATAATTCAATCCTCATTCTTACCGTTATTGAAATCTATGAAAATTTGAAATGATTGACGACTCAAAACACGTATTTATTGAATAGTAAAAATTGGAAATTAATGAGTAAATAAGATAAAAAATATGAGAGAATGCAAGTTTCTTTAACAATCTTTAAGATGATTTCTTTATTTTCTTTTCTTTTTTTTTTCATATTTATGAATTTTTAACTTGAGAGAATACAATCCTTTAAGAATTGGCTACATTCAAATTTTATGTATTTTTTTTTCAAAATTTTCAAATGTTTTTTTTCCTATACAAAACAAAATATAACTTAAATCATTATTCTCTTTTAACTTAATTTATTTGTTTTTTTAAGTTTGATACTAATATAAAATTTGTATCTTCACTTATACGTTTTGTAAGACTCTTTTCACTTTCTAAAAAAGTTTTATAATTCATGTAATGAATCCTCTATTCTTTTTTTTTATTTATTTATTTAAATTTTTATCTATACTTTTTAAAAGTCTATAAGACTCTTTGATACGTGTGTAAACAAGATATTTTTTTTTAATATGTAAACAAGACAACATATGAGAGTACATTTTCTTTTAATAATTTGTAAGACGGTTTTTATTTTCAAATTACTCATATGATTTTTAATTTGAAAAATGGAATTTCTTTAAGAAATGTATTCAAATTTATGTTTTCTTTTTATTTCTCGAGATGATTTTTTCCCAAAAATCTAAAGATTATTATCTTTTAACCTCTATTATTTTTTATTTAAAAATAATATAAAATTATTATCTTCATTTATACGTTCCATAATATTCTTTTCATCTTCTGGAAAAGGTTCTTAATTCATGTAATAAATTCTCCATTTTTTCTTGTATTTAAATTTTTATCTTTACTCTTCAAAAGTCTGTGAGACTTTTTGACACGTATACATTATTATTATTATTATTTGGTTTATCAATATGTTGGAATGGAGATGAACGTCTAATTAACATGTTAGTTAAGAGTGTTACTTTATGTCAGTCGAGTTATGTTCACGTTAGTCACTTCACTACAAGAAAAATTAGATCTACCGACGGTTTTCTTTGCGACGCATAAAAATTTTTCAGAAAAATACCGTCTCCTGATGGCAGTTTGGTCGTCAGGAGATCTAGGTATTCCTGATGCCATGTTTTAAAAACGTTGGGGAAGGTACTCCCTGACATTGGTTTCACTTGGTGCCAGGATAAGTCTTAAGTGAAAAAAAAAAAAAAAAAGATTAGGGTCTTTTCTGATACCACATCCATGATGTCGAGAAAGACCGTTTATCTCGATGCCAAAATTTAGGCAATGGAAAAAGTCTTTGCAAATAGAATTTGCTTTTCACGCCCTTTATTATTATTTTTTAAAAAATGTTGAATAAGGATTTGTTGACGTTATTTTAATATAGCGTTGAAAAAGATGCAATTTATTTTTCTTTTAAAGCCAAATTTTGAAAACTAAAAGAGTAGTTTTTAAATATATATATTTTGAAATTTAGTTAAAAATTCAAATTTTTTATTTAAAAAAGATGTAAACCATTATAAAAAAAATTGAGAAGAGATAGTTAGCATATATCAATGCTCCATCCATTTTTGCAATGTTACGAAATAAAGATTTTAATTTAGATATCTAAAATAGATATATAATTTTTAATCAATTGAATCACAGGATATTAAATTTCTCGTATTTTATACAACATCCATTATTTTTTTGAAGAATTAAACAATATTGTTAATGCCTTAATAATATGCTAATATTTTTATAAAAAAAAACCCAAAATGAAGAATCTATAGCGCACGTGTTGATATCATAATGCCATATAAAGGAGGAATTTATCATGGTGCTCAATAAGAGTGTATAAAAATTCGCTTTTAAAGAGTTGTTTTTGGAATAAACAAAACAAAATAAATTAGTTTCAATTTTCTTTGTATAAAGAAAAGAAAATGCAAGGAAAAAAAAAAAGACAGCGACAAAAACATCTTAATTCGGTAGTATATCTATATACTATACTATATTAAATTTGGATTGATGTCTGTTTTATATTTTCCTTAAGATACATGAAAACATAATATTACTTTGTTGTCCTATTCTTTCTCCACTAAAATTCCATCATAATTTAAAATTAAATATATCTCATTTTTTTAATGTATAGTACTAAATAAAACCAATTTATCATGAGAAAGTGGTAGGGTTTATGTTTTAATATTATAAATCTCTTTTGGGTTTTGGGCCATTTTCCCTTCCATTTGCACAATATTTTAGGCTCACCTTTTCATTTATTTATGATAAATTTAGAAAATTATTAACAATCTACTTCACTACAACTCTGTAGTAAACAAGAAAAAAAGTTAAAATAATAATAATAATAATAATAATAAACCCCACAGTTTTTAGGGGTGTGACCAGCCAGCATGTTGAGATCTATTTTAGAATACCTATTTATTATTTTATTTGAAGGGCAAGTTGTGTCATCTTCCACTTGGCCTTTCAAAATATTCAATAATTGACCATTCCCATTTTCTTATGTATATTATGTTCATATCCTCCTAGGATTTAGAGCCAATACATTTTTAATTAAAAGAGATATATATATGTTTTCAAAACAATTTAAAAAAAAATGATACGCAACCAAATGAAAATTTTTAATTTAGACGTATTATAATTGAATTAAATTTACTAGAAGTAAATAAATAATGATCATGATAAGAGTTTATCAAAATCATAGTCGGTTAATATTGAGATTAATATGTGATAGTTGTAGTTGTAGCCAATTAATGATTATTTAAATGTGCCCTATTTAGTATCTACATTACCAAAGATATGAAAGTTTTTTTTTCTAAGTACAACAAGTGATGTATGAATTTGAACCTCCAACGTCATGAAGTAGTAAATGTCAATCACCGCTAAACTATACACATTTTGGTGGTTATAAAAAGTTTATGTATTTACTCTCTTTTAACCATAATATATCAAATAAGCTATTAATTTACTTTATAGTTGGACTTATAATTAAAAACTACTTTCTAGCTATATTATTAATCATAAATATCTTTTTTCTTTAAAAAATTATTTATTATTTTATATGTTATATATACATACAAATGTACAAATAGTAGAACAATCAATGAATGCGTACATGTTGGCATTGATTTTACCAAAGATAATGAAAATAAGAATTCTCAATCATTTACTAGTAGGATGCTAAAATAGGTGAAATCAAGGTACATTGCATAAATGTCATTGCAAGTACATAAGAACAAATAATCAATAAATGACATTACATAAATGTCATTGAACCCAAATACTTTAGTAATATCTTTTAGTCATTTAGTTAAACGAGAATGAACAATGCACAAATTCCATATTGAATGGTCTGATCAATAATATTTAGAGAATTCAACATGACAAGTGTTTTGTTAGAGACCATGATTCATAATTGATCTTTTCCATCTTGGATTTGAATTGCACTAAGAAAATATTGAAGTAATGGAGTGGCTAAATTTGAATGACCATCATGAAATATTTGTCACTTGACTTTTTTTCTTGAATAAATGGTAAGTGGGAGAATGAAAAGTTGAATCTTCGATCCCAAGAAAAGAAGTATATATCAATTACCACTAGGCTATATTCATTTAATATAGATACTTCAGTGTGGTCTTATACACTACTCCAGTGAATTTATCCAGAGTTACTAAAGTTAAAGTTATATGATGGAGAAGACAACAAAAAATTTTAATTAATGAAAAAAATGAGACAAAAAAAAACTCTTAACTTTTATAACTAGGAAATTACGGTCTATTCACATTCTTTGGTGACATTTCAAAAAACTTAATTAAAAAAAATAAGTCAATATTTTAAATAAAAAAATTTTCAGTAAAAATAGCAAATTATTTGCCAAGATTAATATAGTTTAACGATAATTAACATACATTCACCTATCAAAATCAGAGGCATGAGGTTCAAAATCTCATATCTCCCCTAATTGAACATAAAAAAAACAATTTTCTAAAATGTGAGGTTAGAGGTGAGTTATGGGCCTTTACCCTAAAAGCCCAATAATTTTGGGCCAGAGGGTGTTAAGCCCAAATCCGAATTACCCTTCTGGAAGATTCACTGCTTGTTTGCTTTCCCTCACACGAACGCAAACGCAATCGCGTGATTTTTGCTTTCTGCTTGTTGGTTATCGCCGGTCAATCTCTCTAGGTGTGAAGGAAGAGGGAGAGAGGGAGCCTGGCAAAGGGGTTTCCTCTGGATTTCTAGTTCGAAGGGAAGCAATCAAGGTTCATAGCAATGGCTGGGAAAGAAGTTCGCGAATACACCAATCTCTCCGACCCAAAAGGTACCCACATTAAATTATTATATCGAAGCTTTGATCCTTGTTCTTATTTTTGTTTTTCTGAGCCGCCATTCTCATTGCTGTTTGCAATTGCAGACAAGAAGTGGGGTAAAGGGAAGGATAAGATAGACGATGAAGATATTACGTTTCAACGGATGGTTGCGAAGGTTAGCGCAATTTTGCCTCAACCACCCTCATTCGCGCTCTTTCTTGAACAATAAGTTTCCTTCTTATTTAGGTTCTCTATCTTTCTTTGCTCATCCTATAATCATTATCAGTTTATTGAGTTAAGATTTCTCCGAATTGGACTGAGCATTCTCAAGGTATAATTGGAGAGTTTCCTCAGAGTTTGTTCTCTTAAGCCTCTTATTAGTTGTAATTGGACATTGCATTCTCAAGGTATAATTGGAAAGTTTCCTAAGAGTTTGTTCTCTTAAGCCTCTTATTAGTTGTAATTGGACATTGCATCGAATACATAGAAAATGGAGGAAAAATTGACTATCAGCTTGATGATTTTTATTACTGTAGGCGTCATTCTCATTCTTCTATACAATCATAATCGATCGAAAGAAGACGCAGCACAAATGAATCCCTCTTTTCTTCGTAAAACTGAAACTTGTTAGTGTAGTCTCCGTTTGGAAATAATTTTGTTTTTTTGACAATTTTCTATCATTTTCATTTTCTTAATGGTTGGCACCTTTCTTTAAGTAAAATTTTTAGCCAAATTCCAAATTCCAAAAACATTTTATTAAAAACTAATTATTTTTAGTTTCTAGAATCTGGTTTGGTGTTTGAAAACATTGGTAAAAATTATATAATAAATCAAGAAATTTAGAAGTAGAATGATTATTTATAGGTTTAATTTTCAAAAACAAAAAACAAAAAATCAAATAATCAAATAATTACCAATGGCAGTAATTTACTTGTGATTTGTGAAACGTGTTTTGAATCAATGTCACCCTTCTTTCTTCTTTTAAAGCTTGGCATTCAAATACTGGTAGATGTGATACAGGGTAGGACTATAAGTTATAAATGTTATATCACTCTCTACTTTCAAGTTTTCAAATTAGGTCTTCAAGAAAAACTCGAAAAGGTGTTAGATGTTGTCTTGGAGCTAGCATTGGGTGGGCTACCCGCTAAGCCTCTCCGATGATTAGTGGGGTGGACCATGAACATAGAAGTAAGGCTCCAACACTCTAGTTGTAAAAGGGGGAAGAAAAGAATAGAACCACACCATATTTGTAGTGTAGCAATAATATGATCAATTTGAACTGAGAGGGTTCTATAATCTAGACTTATGATAAGACCAACCTATGGAATGGTAAGTGACTACATACTGCTTATTCTTTCCCTTGTAATTCGCTGATTTAAGAATTTGTTACTTAAATTTTGTTGCCACATTCTGTTTATCATAGTCTACTTCTTGACTTTCTTAGACAGATACAGATTTGGATAGGCAGATAGGTATCTTGGATAGAGCTTTCATGCTTCTCTGAGTAGCCAGGATTTCTTAAAGCTGGAATATTTTACGGCTAAAATTCTCGTAAATAGAACATTTAACACTTAACAGTTGACATTGTGTGGTAGAGTCACCTTGTCATTTGATGAAGCTTTAAATTTCCATGTGCTTGAGTGAACACGTTTATCCTTCTGTACTAATTACATCTTGCAAAGATGGTCAAATCCCAAATCTATTTTCCTATAAGTATGAACAGAAGGATCATACTGGTTATCTCAAGCGCGGCCTAAAGGTTGGTTTAGTGATGGTAGGTCCCTGTCCCAAGCAATTGGTTCCCTGATCATTACAGAGATGTATCTATGATATTGATACTTTTGTTAATTTTTCCGAACATTTAGACCTAAAGCTTATGTGTCTGGGCACATAAGTTGTTGAATTTATAGATACAGGTATCCAATATATCCTGGTGATCTAGATTTTAAATTAATTTTTTAGCCTTTGTTCTTTGCAAGTTCTTGTTCCCCGACTTCCTCCCTTTTGGTCATTTTCATATTCACTATGAGACGTATAGTATTTTCGTTGATTAAATGCCCACGTTGCGCTTGTCAAGAAAAACATTTCTCCTTGCTCCCTTGGGTTATGAAACGCGCCTCATTTCATGCAGAAATTATTGGCCTTCATATGCTGTTAATTGAAGTGACTGTTTATAGAAAGTATCAGATGCCCTGTAGATTTAGGTTCTCATGTATTGTGAATATTGTCATGTTGAAATAAGTTATTAAAAAAAATGCTCTTTTGAAGTATTCAGTAGGCTGTTTCTTTTTTGCTCTCTATATACAGTAGGCTTTTTTTTTTTTTTTTGGGGGACAATTTAATTATTTGCAGGTTTCCCACATTTTCTCATTATGCCTTTTTAGTAGTTAATACCTGTTATACTTTCATGGTTTTCCAGCAGTCTTAAGTTGCTTGGTTTCTCTTGTGAAATCCTGAGGAAAGTTATCTAATAACATGCCCTGGCAGGGATCTTGGCTTTTCTTACCGGGTGGCTGATACAAGCAGATGCAGGAGGTTGCAGGAGAACGTGGAGGTTACCTTCATGGACGAGGCGGTAACCCTTTCTTTCTCTGTCTCTGCATGTCTTTGTGTGTGCATCCCTTAACAATTCTTAATATTAGTTTTGGATTCTTAACGTTGACTCGAGTTTGGAGTTTGCAGCCTTGGACAGTGATGATTTGCTCTATCTTAAAGAGCAGATGGAAGCAGAGGAGGATGCAGAACGCCTCCTTAGACGCACTGAGAAACGAGCCTTTGCAGCATTCAAGATATCCTTTTCGTAATGAAAACTTGTAGTTATGCAAATTAAAGATACTCTTGTGGTGATAGCGTTCAAAGTAGCTTATGGTGGTTTTCTTTGCCCTTGTAAAAGACTTCTCCTATTGGATAAAATAATCTCTCAACCCCTTATGTTGCTGCCTCATTTCCTTAACATATGAATACAAAGCTGCTAGTTTGGCTGATTCTGCACCTGCATCTGTTCCCTTGGCGCTTCGTGTTGAGCCAAAGCCAAAGAGTGGAATCAGGTCTCTGTCTGTGTGCCACTACTGATTGCACCCCACATTACGCTTAATGTTTTCTAATGGATCAGGCTGGTTGCATGTGTACTTCACTCATATATGTAATCAAATCAATGCTTTCCCGATTGCAGACAGCAAGATCTATTGAAAAGAGTAGTGGAAGTCAAACCCAAAAGGCCCAGAGTTTCAAATCAAGCAGATTTATCAAATCCCAAGCATGACATTGACAATGACAAGGTGAAAGAGAACCCCTTGCTGAAAACAAACAAAACTGAAGGCGAAACAGAAGCTGAAAATCCTGTGAAGAGTTTACTAGGTTTGGCATATGCTAGTTCTGATGATGAGGACGAATGAAAGAATGTGTGTAGGCCTCCATGTAAGATAGTTCAAAGTGTAATATTTATATGTAACTTAGAAGTTTTGACAGGATGGATGCTCACTTGTTCTAAATTTTGGAAGACTGTAATTAACTGTCGAGTTGAGCCAGTTGAGTTAATGAAATTAGTTGTGCTCCATTGAAGTTCTGATGGAATGCATATTTCATAGATGGTAGAGGAGTAACTCTTTTCATGTATTTACACCATGTTTAGATTGATTCTTTTAACCACTTCAAAAGTCATTTCAAACCTCTCCTTAATATTGAATTTCTTAGTTTTACTTTTAAATGAAGTTTGTATTCTGATATTGTAATTCTAAATTAATTCACTCCATTTGTATGATTTGAAGTTGTTTATAATCTTTATTTATAATTTGAAGCATAATGGTAATTGATAGACATAATTAACATGTGTGTCTATGGTTGTTATATTTGTAAGGGAAGAATTTGTAGTACCACAGGATATTACACTCGTTTTTTATACTATAAATTTGCCTTTATGAATAACAGTGCAGATCCTACTGCCAAAAGGTCGCTAGAAAAGAAAAGAAAAGAAAAAAAAAAAAAAAAAAAAAAAGAGTTTTTTTTGGTAGTTAGTGTGAAATTAAAACAAATGTAGATAAAAACATGGGCATGTTCCTATTTTTCGAATTGTTTGGTCAATTGTTAGAAGAAAACAAGGCGAATTGAAGCCATTACCTTAAGCGGAACGCAAATATCTTCATCCTCTTCTTCCATTCTTGAGTCAATCAGAAACAGCCCCATTAGCGTCATCAGAGAGATTACCCATGGCCGCTCTTATTCTTCACTCCTCTTCGGCTACGAGCGTTCTGGTATGCCCATCTCTACTCTTTAATTACTTTCGCTCTTTTTTATAATTGCCTCTTATTCCTCTTCTTCGGCGTTATTGAAAGTTTGGAGAAATGGGGAAATTGAAGGCACAGAATCATCATTCGATTTTATCATCCAACAAACCTATGCGCGGTAATTATCTTCGTATCGGCTGCAATAAATCTACAAATGGCATCTCCGCATTTTTCTTCAATCCTGTTGAGGATCCCGTTATCAAAGAAGCTCTTAAGGTATCCTGTATTAACTCTTACATGAAAAACCCTTCCTGAGTTTTGGCTGTTGTGTTCATTCGCCTACTTTCTACTTGGATTAGGGTCTTGATTGCTGAGTATGTTCAAAATATAGAGGACTCAATTAATTTCCCATAGCATTTAAAAATTGATACTTGCTGGCCTCTTCGAGTAGAGTTACAAATGCGAGTTAAGATAGATGGATGGATGGATCTAAGATTTTTCTAGTTATGTCATGTCGTGTTGAAACTATTAGAACTATGTAGGACCGTAGGGAAGATTTTCACTGTATACGAAACTCAATTTAACCATTCTATCTCTCTGATGACTACGACTGCATAACATAAGTCTTATTGAACTAACTCTGATAATCTGCAAATAATAATCTAGAACCAACTTCAAAGGAGAAAACGATATGCCTTATATGATCTGTAAGGTTAATTGCTGAGAAAAATGTGTAAAGATCTATTTAGTTTGTTAACTCCTAGTAATAGAGAACTTCAATTAAATGGAAATTTTGGCAATTTAGTATTTTCTCACCTGACTCCACTTTATCAAATCCTTTAAAACCATGTTTTTCACATTTACGAATCTATATTGGTTACCGTTGAACCAAAATCCTACAGGAAGAAGATAATAAGTCAGTCGTTGTATTGGTTTCTTTGTTTTCTGCTGCCACAGTGACGAAGCATTCACAGATGTAGCTTAAAAGTGTACACTACTCTGGCTACTTATCTCCGAGAAAAAACCTCCTCTTCTACACTTATACTTGATTCATACCATACAAAAGACTGAAACTAAACACTTTTTACATTAAAACTTCCCCTGCTCTGTGATTTGTGTCTCTATGTTACTTGGTATTCGAATTCTGTCCATCAATGAAATCTAAGTAGAACTGTCCCAATGGATGCGCACAAGATTGATTAGTCCTGTTCTGGCTGGAAGAATCCAGTATTGGTGCTTCATCACATATAGTTGTGGCTGATATGTCAGGACACGATTTGAATTATCTGAGTTTGGGAGATTTTTATTCTTCTGATTCTTGCCTTGTTTAGTAAGATTGAATTTTGCTAGAAAGCTTATGGACATCTCATCTCTAAGACCCATCATCATCACCATGGTGCATTCACTTTCACACTCATGATGTTGAACTGACTGTTTGGCACAGGCTCGTCTTTGGATTGACTTTCTTAAGTGCTTAAATACTTTATTAAACCCTTAGAAAGTTAATCCAAACAAGCTCATAATATGGGTTGTTTTCCAAAATTCTTACTGCTATGGAGACTGCTGAAGCCAAAAGTAAACATCACTTCATTATGTCAAATACATCCATGGAACTGAAGCAGTCCCAATCACTATTTGCGACTGAACATTTTAGAGTTTGTTGGTTTTCATCATTTATAACTAAATAAGCCATCCCAGTTCAAACTCTTACCGTTCAATTAGCATTAGGCTTCGTTAGCTGAATTCTTTAGATGAAAACAGTCACTTCAATAACTTTGATTTTCCGTTGTGTCTTTTGTAACTGATCTTTTGTAGTTCATATCAAAAATATCATGTGAAAGTAAAGTAATTTCAATTGTTGTAGGAGCCAGTTGCCTTCGCCGGTGGGCTATTTGCTGGACTTCTAAGGCTTGATTTGAACGAAGATCCATTAAAGGAATGGGTTAAGAAGACAATGGAATCAGCTGGACTCACGGAAGAGGTTGATACTCAAGAATCTGTACAAGAGGATGGTCCAACAGAGATCGAGATTGAGTGATCCCATGAATGGACCTAACCTCGTATAGTTCTTATTTATTACAATAATATATAAACTGGAAAAGTGGAAATAGAATGATATTTGATTTGATTTAATATTACTACTGCTCCCTTGATTTATAACAAGAAGTGAATCCGAATTAGGAGTTAACCATTTTTCATAATCCAGATACTTCTACTTCTTTTTTTTTTCCTTCTTTTCCCTCTTGATTTAGGAGGAAACACTTCATTAGTGTTTTGAATTAATTAATTGTTCCAGGGTGAATTAATATCGTTTTATGATAATTTATTTAATTAGTTAGTTCCATACTAAATTTAATATTGATTTATATCCAGTTATTTAATGAGAAGAAAATCAAGAAATTAGTTATTTAATTATCTATTTAGGAAGCAAATGCACATAGTTGAGAGCAGAAGGAGGTGGCTGTAAAAGGGAAAGTATAGGCCAATTAATGGTTTTTATTAACATCTAAACTTGTTAACCATCATGGATTGGCCATGTGGTAAAAAGAAGACATAATCCTACTTGGTAATTAATTTCCTATGATAATTATGTATTTTCATTCCTTCTCCACATACAAGGCAATTGATTGTGATTATTATTATTTTTTTGGTTAAATCATTAAAGAGAATAATGATTTTCATTTCTTTCCATGTAATTTGAGGATTTTTTAGTAAAAGCATTTTTTTTTTTTTTTTTTTTGGTTAATCAAGGGTATATGAGCTCTCTATGATTAATTTGATGCTCTGAATGGATCAAAATCAATCCCTGTTGGCAACTTCTTTTTTAGAGACACAAAAAAAAAAAAAAAAAAAAAAAAAAAAAAAAAAAAAAAAACATATTGGCATATTCTGAAAAAAGAAAAGGAAAAAAAAAAAAAACCATGCACACAATTATGAAATATAATTGGTTTGAAAATTCAAACATATTGGCATGTATGAATATTATAATTATATTTGAAATTGTACTGAAAAAAGTTACTCTATAATTATTCTAATTGTAGTCTAGAAGAAATAACTTAATTATATGATTATACCAATAACTAATTAGTTTTTTTTTTTTTTTAAATTGCAGTTTTCATATTGTATAGGCAAACGTTGGAATTCCTTGTCAATTTCTGAAAAAAGAAAACTATTTATTTTAATTTTGAAATTGGAACTTTTTATTTTGCAAAGACATAAAATATAAAAAAACAACAAAACATAATTGTTGTTATTTCACAGTCGCACGTGCTTTCTTCTCCCTCATTCCTATTGATCTCTTTTTGTTTTTCCGGTCTCAAACCTACACTTGATAAATTTGCTATCTTCTTATCATAAGTACAAGTGTACAAAACATAAGCATAGGCATAAACATAAATGTAAACATAAACATAAGTAGCGAATTCGAAGACACGCAATCATAGGTAGTGAACCCCAAGGTCACAACCATAAACATAGCTGGTGACCCCATCTTTTCCTTTTCCTTTTTCCTTTAGGTTAAATCCAACTTTTAAATCTTCCCAAATAAATTCAATTTTCCATTAACCGAATCAAATCCAAATCTTTTATCACGATTACTTTAAATTGAATTATTTTCTCAACATAATCCAATTAAAGCCTCAAAATTCAAACGACTAACCAAATAATTCAAGATAATTAATTTTTTTAAAAAAAGATTACTTAAAAATTTGGGATGTCACAAAAACATAATACAATGCACGAAAATATTAGAAATTAGATGATTTAACTGGAAAAAGTGGATGGCTCAAGAAAGTGTTTGGTTTGTTAGTACAATGTATTTGTATCGATAATTTACGAAGTACTTAACTTTGGATCTATTTGTCTACTTTGTGAAAGCAGAAGCAGTTTTCCAAAACTTTTTATTTACACAAATTCGATACGTAGCTATATATCATTGAATTATGACCAATAAAATTGTTCAAAATATGAAATTTTGATATCTAATTTTTCTTATTATGTTAGTTCCCTTGTGCTTTTTAATATCAAATGTTAAAAGAGACGGTCTGGTTTAAAAAGGTTTTTTTTTTTTTTTTTGAAAAGTAAAAAAGAAATAATAAATAATAATAAAAAAAAGTAAAAAGTCTTTTTTTTAAAAAAAAAAAAAAAAAGGAATTTTAACCTTTGTCTTCTACTCATTGTGAATTAACATTTGTCTGCTTATGTTTTTTTTTTATTTTTATTATTATTATACACATCTACTTTAAGGTTAAGAGTACTGCTACTACATGACATTTTTTTATCTTAATTTCTATTTGCAAATGATAAGTATAAGGATATTTAGTTTTAAAGAAAAATATTATATTTCCATATATAATATTTTTGTAGAGAATTCAATGGTTAGAAATTTGTCCATATATACAAATTATTTAGAAAAACATTTTAATATTTGTCACACACTTGACTAATATGAAAAATGAAAATACTAGAATGAAAAACTTCATTAAGTGATAATAGATTAATAAACTTTTTTAAAAAAAATATTCGTAAGTCATACATCTAAACTAAGTAGACAACCCTCTAGCATCCTAAAAAAGTCATTGATATATGAAATGATGGAGTACAAAAGCGAGCTAGAGAGAAGCTCGATGAGGAGAAGATACAATTATAGGAAAGCCTCCTAGTTCAAGATGTAGAATAATTATAAAATGATTTACATTTAGTGCACAAAAGGGATGCATGGCTGATGATGTCCTCCCAAAGGTGCCACTGTATTTTGCCATATCACCATGAAAGGTTCTGTTATTTCTCTCCAACCGGATGCACCAAAGTGTAGCTCCTATGATGTTGCTCATGAAATGCTGGGTTTTCAGCAAACAACAGCTCGAACTCTACTGTCCCTTTTTAGACTTCCTATATTTTCCAACAAACAACAAAATGAATGGATTATTTACTTACCTGTTTCAGCTCTCCTAGTGCTGCTATGAAGGGAAAATTAGATTCTATTTGCAAGACCATTTTTAATGATATCCCCATATATATATATATATATATGTCTTCGATCGACATATAGATAAAAGTATAGTAAAGTTCTTGGTCTATCTCTTTTACATTATATTATGTTGGGAGATATAATATAGTTTATTAAGTGTGTTGAGGTGTTAACTGTAGCATATCATCGTGATTGATTGCATCTTTCATCATAATATTGTATAAGTGACTCAATCGCTCTTGCGGCCACAATGACCCAACAACACCCTATTAAAATATAAAATATACACATTAGATAATCTATATACGCATTCACAGACATACTGTTGACAGATATTATCCTTACGCGAGCTTCTATGGAAAACGTTACTAAACACAAACACTACTGGAGCTATTGGAAGTGGTAGGATGTGGAGACAAAACTCACCTCATCCAAATGACACCAAATTTGATTTTGGTGAAGAATCACTAATGTTGGGCCATTTGAATTACCAAGCCCACTTGTTTTTATTACCAATGAAGGAAATTGGATAGGATGGCAATATATTGATTTGCAAAAAAACAGGAATTAATAAGATTCAGGGTAAAACAAAATTCCTTGTATTGTATGGAGATATACAAATGTTGTTGCACCCCTAAACCATCCTGCTTAATTACAATTAATCATTGGAGAAGACAATTAAGATGGTTTGATATTCTCGTGGTTATTGGGTTCTATTCTATAAATGAAAAGTTTCTTGGAGAGAGATCTGGAAAAATCTACAAGAAATGTTTGAAGTGTGGATTCAAGATTGAGAAGAACCTCCCAATTTGTTGCTGAAGAAGAAGAAGAAGAAGAAGAAGAAGAAGAAGAAGAAATAAAAGGCCACGAAAATACCTTGCTTCTCCTCTTCTTCTAAACCGTCTTCATAATCATCATCGTCTGACTTAGAAATGTAGGATTCAATTCAATAAGCCATCAAATCAAAGCTGCTTCTGCCTGGGAAAGATTTCACCTTCAAATTATAATAATAATAATAGTTGTAGATATTCAACTTCAACTCTCAAATTTATAAATTTATTACAAATTTAACATTTATTATAAGTTTGATGGTTCAATTTTAATAATTGAATAAGTTTGATTGCAAAAGTTTAAAAGTGTAATTGCAACAACCGAACTAGGACTAATATTATATTCTTTACTTTTTTTAATTAATTTTTTTATAATTTATTTGTCAAATAATCAAATATAAATAATATGTCATCTCATCAATGCCACTCTATAATGGTCTAGTCGACATTCTATTAAATTAAAGTTAAGTTAGGGACTTAGAGACCATGGGACTAAAACATGTGCTTTGAAACTTTATGGATGAATGTCTGTCAATTCCAAACCTAAGGAACTAAAGGTGCATTTTACCCATATTACTATGGGTTTTTTTAAAATATAACAAACTATTTATAAATATAAAAAAAATAAAAATAAAAAATAAAAAAATATTGTGGTCTATTGTCCCTAAACCTGATAAATATTAAAAAACTTCTATATTTGTAAATAGTTTGATAATTTTTTCTATTTATATTATTGTTGTTATTATTTAATAATTAATATATTATGTTATTTTTATGATAATATATTAGGTTATTAATTTAGATTAATAGGTATTTAGAATTAAGAGCGATTAACTGCAATGGTCAATATTTTAAACTTTATAATTAATTGGGTATTATTTTAAAAGAATTGACTATTGAACGAGAATTTTTATACTAATCACAAATTGTCACATTATTCTTCAAATTAATGATACAATTATAGATGATTGAATTTGAAACTAATTAAAAGTTGACATGTGTCTCAAATTAAAATTGAAGACCTAAGTTAGCAAATGTCGATGGTGCCATGTATTTTCATCGTAACTATTGGATCAAATAAAGTAATTTGGTTCAATTTATTAATATTTGAGTTCAACGTTCCATTAAAACAAAAAAATAAGCTTAATTTGACCCAAAGGCCAATTGAGCCTCAAATCCAATTAGTTGAAAGGTTAAAAACTTTCACACTCCAGAGAAGCTAGAGATCAAACCACACTTGCACAAATCAACATAAACTCAAGTTCAACCTCACGAAACACGTTTTTACTGAAACATCGTGCAAACATTGGCATTGTGGACATTTTCTATGAACTAGATATAAATTGTGGTATATATATAAATTTTTTTACATTGAATTAATTAGTTAATTGTTGTAAGTGGTCTAGAAACGCTTTTGGAATATAATATATAAGGTAAGCAATACAACAGAAATTAGGAGATGAAAAAATGTATATTTAACTGAAGGGACATACTTATACATAAATAAAAATAAAAAATAAAAATAAATAAAAATAAAAAAGTTTAAACTCGACAAACAAGAAAATAGATAATAATTACATATGGCTTTTTTTTTTTATAATTTTTATGATTTCTGAAGGCAAAAAGGTTTAAAGAAAGGGCACCACTTGAACAAAATTAATCTTATTTTGAATATCCAACACCAACATTGTGTCAAAACCATAAAAATCCATTCTTTTATTTTCAGTAATATTGGTTTCTTTTATTGCAAATAGAAAATAAAGAATGTTTGCGTCCTGTCCATGTGACATCCTTTGCTTTGCTTTTGAATGACAAGTGGGATGCCACGTGGCAAAGGTTATGTGGGAGTGAGATGGAAAAGGGATTAAGACAAGGTACACGTAGGACGGGAAATAAGTGCTTCTTCTGAACTCCAAAGGTCATTTTAGCATACATGGCCTTTTCCTATCGGCATGAGTTGGTTTATCCCTTCCACGTAGGACCAAAAAGATCACCCTTTCCTTATAAGATATTTGCTAATTAGATTCCAAAAAGGGAGGGCCTACGTGGATTTTTCTAGACTTATTGGCTTCTGGATGTAACATTTTTAACTAAACCTAACCCTTTTTATTTCTTTTGCCTTCTTTAATCGATGTTCAACCTTTTGATTCATTACTTTTCCATATAAAATGTAAATTCATTTTTGGCACTTTTTTATTTTATTAAATTATTACATTTTGGACATTTAAGTTTTCACTTATCCACTTTGAATTCTAGAGACTTTTTACCATTATTATATATTTACTATTTTTTAATCACTACAACCATCAATAATTTAATTTACAAACTTATCCATATGTATAAACATAAATTATTGTTTCAATTTAGAAACTATGTATACGATAAATAGGCTTTAGGATAAATTTCTAACTTTTAATATAGCAGACGTAATAATTATATCTTCACATTTTCAAAACGCAATTTTAATGGCTTTCCATAATATTTCTTAAGCAAGTTTTGCCGTTGGAATTTTATTCCTCATCTTCTTTTTGTTTTTTGTTTTGTTTTCTTTTTTTTTTTTTTTTTATTGAAGTCTTAAATAACATTTTAATATAATTTTTTTACAATATTTTTAATATATTATTAGTGCTGCTACAAAACCGTGAAATAGTTATATAAAAAATACAAACAAAACCCTTCGTTTCATTTTTTTTTTTTTTTTTGAATTTTATGATTTGACTTCTTAAAAAATGGGAAACGGAAAGATTAAAAAAAAAAAAAAAAAAAAAAAAAAAAAAAAAAAAAAAACTTGAGATAACGTTACTAATAAGCTTAGTATATTGTTTGAATATGAGTTTTAAATGGTTAAAATTGTGTTTAAAATCACTTTTAGATATGTATCCTTCAAATATAATTTAATGTTTGATTTTAGACTTTTAAATGAAATTTTTATGGCATCAAAATTGGTTTTGAATAATTAAAATATGTTTTAAACTAATTTTGAAAATGGCAAACTTTATTTTAACTATTTTAGAATGACTTCCATATAAACCTTTATACTAGTGGCCGAAAAGATTAGAATTAAAACAAAGCAAATGCATTTTTCAAAACAATGACATTGAAATCTTAATAAACCAAATTTTCATCTTTTTAACTTCATAAATTGTATCAAAGTCATTTCAATTTAATTGGTTTGCATATAACTTTCATCAAACAATTATAACTATAATATGTATATCATGAAAGTAATTGATGGATCACCATACAAAAAAACAAACATAAAAGTTAGATTCTTATTAAAATTTATAGTTCAGAGGTATTTGATTAATCATTAATTTTATACATTAATGGAACTTAATAGTATATCATGGTAAAAAAAAACACTTAAAATTGTATTATATAATACTCATGAGTTTTAAAATAAGATTGTTTTCAAATGAGCCAAACTTATTTACGGAAAAATATATTAAGCAATTTTGTAATTTCAAAAAATTACTATTTAAAATATTTTTAGAATCTTGTTGGTACAATAATCAAGAGATTAAGAGATTAAATTAAAAAAAGGAGGATGCAAATTAGCAAAAGCTAAGCTCATTTCAACAAATCAATTTAGAGTTATAATGGAAGAAACGGGAAGGTTAGAAGCTAAATTCATAAATCGTGCAAAAGGTTTAGATATAAATGGATTTTTTTATTAAGATTAGGAGGAGGAAAAAAAAAAAAAAGAAAAAGAAAAAAGGAATTTGGATTATGTGACAGGTGGCAAAGAAATAAAGGGACGCGTTGAGATTAGTTGGATTTGCTCGAAATTGAATTATTCTCCTAGAAATTGGAATCCAAAAAAATTTGGTAAATTGCCAAAAAACTCATGTATTTAACATATGTTGTAATCTGGATCCCGGACCATTCTCCGAGTCCGGGTGGGTCCCACCTCTTTTTCCTACGCGCATTTTGTAGCGCGTGTTCCTCACGTTTCCACCCCATCTTATCTGACTGGTTGCTTCGTCTTCGTGTGGCACTCCACTTCTAAATTCTCTTTCCCTCGCCGCCTATATATATAAATCCAGTGGTGCCAATCCAGAGACACCTCCCTTCCATTTTCTCACCATCAACACTCATTGCTTCCTCTCGATCTCGATCTCGATCATGGAAGCCCTTCATCTTCCCTACGAAATCCACCCCCATTCCCTCGCCGCCGCCGTCAAGGATCGGAGACCAGAGATTCAGGAGCTGCCGGAGCCGGACATCCATATCGCTACCTCCGGTGGACTTCGTATACCTGCGCATTCTACCATACTGGTACTCCATCCCACTTCGTTCTCTTTTCTTTTTCTTTTTTTGATTTTCCTTTAAAATCTCGTCTTAACTGAAATTTCAAGAAATTTCGCCTTTAAATGTCGGTTAGTTGCAATTGCAATTAGACCTCACAAATTAGGGTTCGGAATTTCGTCGCCTGCGATTTGCTTGATTTTGCATTGGATTGGGGAATCTGGTTTCCCTTCTTTCTATTCTTCTATTGAATCGATTTCGATTACAGGCCTCGGTTTCATCGGTGCTAGAAAACATGATCGAGCAACCGCGAAAGCACCGGAGCTCCGAGAAAGTTATTCAAATTCTCGGCGTTCCGTGCGAGGCAGTCGTTTCGTTTGTTCAATTCGTCTACACATCTAGGTCAGTATGCAATTCGCAATTAGAATTAGTCGCTTTTAATTTTGGTAGCCAGTCGATCGAGTCCAGTCAATCTTGGTAGGCGGAGTAAGTCTAAATTTGCCGGCGTTGCCTTTAGGTGCCCTGAAGAATATCTAAGGAAATATGGAATTCATCTTTTGGCGCTATCGCACGTTTACCTTGTTCCACATTTGAAGCAGCGATGCACCAAGCACTTGGCTCGAAATTTGACCATCGATAGCGTTATCGACATACTCCAACTCGCAAGAATGTGCGATGCACCAGATCTCTCACTCAGCTGTATGAAAATGGTGTCCAGCCACTTCAAGGCCGTCGAGAAAACGGAGGGCTGGAAATTCCTGCAAAAACACGACCCCTGGCTCGAGCTTCAAATTCTGCAGTTCATGGATGAATCCGAATTGGTATTTAGATATTCATTCCGCTAGCTCTTTCTTGTTCACACCGAGACAAGACATCAATTTAATTGTTGATTTGGATTATTGATTGTTTGTATTATTATGTGCAGAGGAGAAAGAGATGCAGAAGGCAGAGGAAGGAGCAGAGGGTGTATCTTCAGCTAAGCGACGCAATGGAGTGCTTAGAGCATATCTGTAAAGAAGGGTGTACAAACGTTGGGCCGCTGGACGTGGAACCCACAAAGAAGCAGCCATGTTCGAAATTTACAACGTGTCATGGAGTTCAGCTTCTGATTAAGCACTTTGCAACGTGTGAGAACAGAGTCCATGGAGGAGCCTGCTGGCGGTGCAAACGGATGTGGCAGCTTCTACGCTTGCATGCCTCCATTTGCGACCAATCCGATGCTTGCAAAGTCCCTCTTTGCAGGTTCATTCTCAATACCCCCTCTTTTTACGCCATACCTAAATTCTACCCTTTCCACCAAACTTTGATTTGACTTTGACTTTGACGTTTTCTTTTTAATCGTTGATTCGTTCATAATTATTTCGTTTGAAAATGGATTAGTATGGACATGTAATTGAATTGATTGGGTAAAAGGAATCGATTAAAACAAAAACACCCTTTCCAATTAATTATCGTTGCGGTGGGCTTCTAGAAAAGTCTTCGGCTGTTTTTCAAAGAAAAGAAAAGGAAAAAGGTCTTCGGTGGATACCTTTTGCAAAAGCTAAATGATGGAACAAAAATTGCCTTTCACATGAGCGTGTTTTAGTCAATATGATGGATTGTTGCGGTTGTTGGGGAGACCCAATGTTCCAATGATGATGATTTTGAAGTTCTTTAATCTTAGTTTTAACTTTGTTGGGTTTGGTTTGACAGGCAATTCAAACAAAAAATGCAGCAAGAGAATAATAATGGAAAAGAGGATGCGAAGTGGAAGCTGCTAGTGAAAAAGGTGTTGTCCGCTAAAACCATTTCTTCAGTTTGTCTTCCCAAAAGGAAGAGAGCAGCAGCAGGGGACGCCATGAGCGCGGACCGCATCAGAAGCTTTAGATTACAATCTGTCGAACAAAATCGATCACGCTTAGAAATTAGAACGTAATGTTGTTTTCAAATTAGAAATTAGGAGGAGGAGGGGGAGAGGGGGAGAGGCTTTCTAAAAATTTTGGTGGTTTCATTTGATTTGTTTTTTATGAGGAGCTTTGAGGTTTCCTTTCGTTTCATCAACTGTTTGTTATTTGTATAGGGACAGGAAGGAATGTGTTGTGGTTTGTAAGAAAATATATATAGATAAGAAAAGAAGAAAAAAAACAGAGTTTGTTTTGTTTGCTGTATTTCTAATTTTTCCAATATATTAGGCCTTTGTAGTCTGTCTGCCCAAGAGTGCCTTACAATCCAAAAAAGCTTTCTTTCTAAGCTCTTAAGTTATTCATGGGCAAAAAAATTGCAAGTTTTTAATTCACCAACAAAGTATAGATACCTGTAGTTGCCGTAGAAGTAAATTGGGGATATTGCAAAAGTATGTGGATGCAGATGTTTATGTTTAAAAGCCTACTTTAGCTTCCCTGCTTGTTTACTTTAATTTACATCTTACAAGTGATTTTTATTAAACTAATTCTTCAAAATTTCAAATGTCTAAACCCAAACACACAGAGAGTCTAGTCTAAGAGTGGAACAAACGGACTCAAGAGAGGCAAGCAAAAATCTCGGAGAGATGACAAAGAAAGACTGCACAAATCAAGTCCAATTCGCCTCCAGGCTAACTCACCCCCTTTCCTTTGGGATGGGTGGATGTCAAAAGAAGAGTGGGCAAACAAATTAGGCCGCTTGGTCCAATCCCTCGGGGCCGAGGCTAAGGTTACTTTTATAATCACCTTAAAATTGGTAAGTGAAAAAACAATCTAATATTACTCAAAAGTGATTTTTTTTTTTTC
This sequence comes from Citrullus mucosospermus, assembly GCA_030954485.1. Lineage (NCBI taxonomy): Eukaryota > Viridiplantae > Streptophyta > Magnoliopsida > Cucurbitales > Cucurbitaceae > Citrullus > Citrullus mucosospermus. Next base: position 25,993,599 of record CM062058.1, read on the forward strand.
TAAAAAAAATGTATTTATTTTCTTCACAATCACTTGCAAAAATAATCCAAACATTAACTTAAAAGTAAACATGTATTCTAGTTTCTAACATTTAGATATATTTTTCAAGTTTGCCTTAATTTGAAACTTCCACCTAATGAGTTCTTATACTCACTTTTTGCATCCATTTAGGTGAATGATATAGTAAATGGTTTTAATTATGTCTTTCAATTTTATGGACTTAGGTGAACGGTGTAATAAATTTTATCGATTAGGTGAAATGATATAGTAAATGGTGTTAGTTATTCCTTCAAATTTTTAAATAATAGTTGTTGCATCAATTTTCATCCGTCATTCTATAAAAATATATATTTTAAAATTTTAAAATTTTAAATAAAATAAAATAAAATAAATAAAAACATGCACACACATTAGAAAAAAATTTCCATCATTATTGAACAACTTCAAAATTCAAGAGTTTAAATGACATAATAGGAAAAAAGAATACAAAGTTCAAAAGTAGGAATTGTTACTAGTTGTTTAACAAGATTTACGAAGAAATTTAATTCGTAAAATAAACTTCATATTTGTATTGATTTCAGTATGGTGACTAGAAAGAAGTTTTAGTCTTGCAAGTCTTCGATCTTCAAAAAGTCTTCAAAAAGTTATAATATATGAGCATCAGTGCTTTGTCTTCGGTTCTTCCTTCCAGTCTTCTTCAAAATGAAGGGCTGAGATGTTCATTTATAGAGGTTTCATGGGCCTTACATGGGTTTGGGCCCAGTTGTTTCTAGGCTCAAATTTTGGGCTTGGGCAGAATATTTTCTTTTGTCCAAAATTCCACCATGTGCTCCAACTGAGTTGGACTTTAGACTCGAGTGACTTTAGTCACTCTGTCCGATCCAATTTATAATTTCAAGTCCAATCAACCTCTAGCCAAATTTACCAATCATGGTCCAAGTTTAATCGCCGTAGAATTTGATCATAGGATAGGAGATACTTTGAATTTTTTAGTTTGTTATTTATTTTTAATTGGCCCTAAATGTAATAAATTTTGTTTTTATTGTGATGACATAGTAAATTTTGATTGACAAAATTTCTTCTTCGGTAGTTAATTATTAAATAATAATAATAATAATACCACAATATAACCCTTTCACAAGAAGTAGGGTGTATTGAAACCAAATCAAAAGTCCAGGTTGAAGAAGTTGGGCCAATGGGCTTAGTTATACAGATCCAAACAATATTTGGACTTGGGTCTAGGCTCAACCAGCCCAATTGAAGATCCAACTTGACCTATTTATTAGTGTTTTGTTTTAAAACAGTATGCTTATTTCCCCACTATTTTGTTGATTTTGGAAAAACACATATAAATTATAAACGTAAAAAAAAAAAAATTGAAAGAGAAGTATGATTAGAAGGTAAATTAATTTTAAAAAAACACAGAGAAGAAGAAATGAAAGAGTTATAAATGGGAGTGGTAGCATTAGGAAAAGAACATTAAAAGAGAAAGGAAATGAAAATTGGAATTGTGGTGAGAAAGAAGTGTTGTAGATGTGGAAAGGATCAAAATGATGGCTCTCCAATGTCTTACATTAAAAAAAAAAAAAAAAAAAAAAAAAAAAAAAAAAAAAAAAAAAAAAAAAACAAACAACAAACAAAGCCCTGAGGGCCTGAGGCTGAGCTGAGGAGATTAAGGATTATGTTATTTTTATTTTTATTTTTATTTATTTAAAAAATAAAAAATAAAAATAAAAATAAAAAAAGAAATGGCACGTGATTAGTGGTCGGATGGCACGGGGTTCTGGAGGATGCTACCAAAAGGAGAAGGCCCCCATTTAAAAATTTTATCAGCTTTTATTTTAGAGTTTAAGAGAGAGAGAGAGAGAAAGAAAGAGAGGAATATCTTTGACAAATATCCGCCTCTCGTTTTGATACAAAAGCATTTATTGGTTTAATTTGGACTTTACCCTTTTTCTCTTATTTGGACTTTTTGAGCCTTTCACAAACACTAAGAGCTACTTTCTCTCTCTCTCTTTACATTTTTTTTTAATTTTTTAAATTGACCTTTTTTCAATGCTTCAACTTTCAGTTTAAGTTATATCCATTTCTCTCTCTCTCTCTCTCTCCTCTCTCTCTCTCTCTCTCTCTCTCCTCTCTCTCTCTTAAATTTGTGGTCTCAAATCTCTTTCTCTCTCCTCTTTTAGGTTTTGGTTAATATTTCTTTGAAGTCTAAACTACCAATAAATTATAAAACTTTGCGTAACCACAATCATTTATTTCACAAAACTCCCTTTACTTTTTTCTTTTCTAATTTTGAAAATTATAGTTTCAATACTTAGTCAAATATTTTCAAAATTATAATTTTTTTTTAAATGTCAAAATTTTATATAGATTTTGAAAAATATTATTAAAAAGTAAATAACAAGTGAAAAAAGTGTTTATAAAATTTAAGGGCAATGATTAGATGCATCATGCTCTCTTTTTTCTTATACGGTCAAATCAAAATAAAAATAATTCAATTTTTTTAAAACAAAAGTGTGACACTATATACACTATCAAATTTAATTATTAAAGTGTGACGGGTTTTACCTTCAACCTGCTTCTTCCATTCTGGTCTCTCTTTCTAAATTGACATGCATATGAGATCATCGCATCAATATGGTATCAAGCCTACCAACCTCTAATACTTAGTTAGTATAAGAAGTGTACAGCTCAACTAAACACATAAGAAGTAAAGTTAAGACTTTTCTTAGGAGATTAATTACTCTCTTCCATTGGGACTCGGCGAGTGGGGCTATTTATAGGCTCTTCTTCTGACATCAATTCTAGTTACGTGCAACGCAAACGATGTTAGAGTTATTTTCGACACTCGGGATTATAGAGTGCCAGATCGATAACAACTCAGTTATTTTCTGATTGGTATATAATAATTGACTCAATTGGTCGACCCAAATCCTGAAGCACTAACTTTTTCCTACTCTCTCTTAGTTACGTGTAACACGGGCAATGTTATGATTACTTTTGGCACTCGGAATTATAGGGTGCCAAATTAATAGCAACTCAATTATTTTTCAATTAGTATATATTAACGCACGTACGTTCCTCTATCCTCAATAACTTTTAAAATTATAATTCTTTTCCGATGTCAAAATTTGATAGAGATATTGAAAAACATTATTAGAAGTAAATAAAATAAAAAATCACAAGTGAAAGAAGATAAAAAAAATAATTATTTGAGGAATTTCAATAGTTAATTAGGGTTGCGGATTATGTAATGAGGATAGGGTTAGACAAATAGACGGCGACTTGTGGATTAAAATTGATGTTTTAAGGGGAAAAAAAAAAAAAAAAAAAAAAAAAAAAGGGAAAAGCGCAAAGTGGGTCTTGTGATGACAGCTCATCAATATCTTTGGCGGAGTCATTCCACGTCTTTTTCACAGACCAAACATTTGGAGAAGGACAGCTGTCCATCTCTCCGCCACACATTAATTATTCTCTTTTTTTTTTTAATAATTAAATTTAATTAGTCGGTGTTTTTTTAGTGAGCCATGAAAATGTTATCTCTTTCCAAATTTTGTCGGGGGGCTTCAATTTTTAAATCATTATTAAATAAAAATCATTCTTTTCCATTTCACATTTTCTAAAAGTTTCCATCCAGATATTTTTTTTATTTGTTTCATCCCCCCCCCCCCCCCCCCCCCCCCCAAGTTTTACCATTTTTCACTCATAACTTTACTTCTTTTTTTTTTTTTTTCTTTTTCATTTCCCTTTTCCCAAAATATTTAACAAATACAACCTTCTGTGGTTTACAATAAAGGAATTAAATATTCTTTTCTAACATTTTTCTTACACGACGACTTTCAAACATTGGTCCAACCATGCCATGTATGGTTACTTAAAATTGGTAAATTTGACAATTATAGCATTAAACCATAATTAATAACATATCATATTCATAGGTGTAATTAAATCTTTAGATGTAGAAATGTCTACATGTTTTCTATCTATACCATATGTCAACTAGTAGGATTAATTTAACACGTATGAGAAATAATGTCAATTATAAATTCGAAAATAAGATAACACACTAGATGCTTTTGTTTAGAATATTCTCTACTACACTGTGAATGAAAACAAATACTTCAAAATGATATCTATTTACAATGTAATTTTGTAATTTATTCACGTTTTCTTCTTCTATATTTTATGGATATAATATAGTTTTGTTCTTCATTAGGTGAAACCAATAAGATGTCCAAAAAAAGAAAAAAAGAAAAAAAAAAAACCAATAAGACAGAAGTAAAGCTAAACATTGTAAAATAAAATCATAATTAAAAAAATAAATTTATGTCTTAGTTTCCGAGTTATAGCTTGTGTTGACAATTAATAATAAACTTGGATCAAATTGTAAGTAGTCTTAATTTCACTTTGCAACTTTAGTTCGTATAATAATAAATTTTGGTTAGCAATTTGCAGCACTTGTTGATTTTATTAATAATAGTTGTAGCACAGGCAATAAAATTGCATATGTCAGTCTAGCAATTGTAAAGTGTGGAATCAAACTATCCATTTATAAGGTAGGTAAGTTGTATACTTTATTATTATTATTATTATTATTTTGTTAGTGTAATAAGTTAGAGTATAAAAGTTTCAACATCTAACCTTGAGTGAATGTTAATAATAATACAGAGGACATAATGCTTGATATGTCTGATTATTTAATAAATTAGTATTTGTCTTATAAAACAATCAAGTTTTTGTTTCATGTTTTTAATAGATAATTTGAATTTTGTTGTTTAAAATGGTCTTTCGATTCTATAATTTAAAAGGTGAAATTTTTGAAAACTAATTTTGTATGTTTTTAGTTTATTGAGAATTTAATTTTAAAATTTAAAAGGCATAATTATATTTAAGAAAATAAAAAAAATATTTAACAAATATAGTATTCCGTGTTTTAAACTCAATTTTCTTTTTTTAATTTAATATCACAATTATACAACAAATTTTAATATAAAACAACTACAACTAATTTTATGATGTATAAAATATATTATCAAACACGTTTTAATGATAGCTTAAAGTAGAATCCAATTTATAAATTTACTATCAAACACACATTTGAAAACCTAACATGCAACTTTACTTTTATTGACTTATTTTGTTTTCAAATTAATTTTTCAACCAAAAAAAGGCTTAGCTTCCAGTCAATACTTCTAAAATGGAAAAAGAAAAAAAAAAGTAATATTAGAAATTAGAAAAAAGAAAATTGTCAAAAGAAAAGTTAATCGACATACTTGGCTGTTGAGTTTTTTATTTAATTTAATTTTTAACGCATTAGACTGTTGAGTGTCGCGCATTGTGGTTTGTGGTTTACTCATTTTCCACATTTTAATTAAATAAAATGAAAATTTTCATTTGATAAATTTAGTTACGTTAATGGTCAATTTGTAAAATACACATGTTAATTTATAAGCCACGAATCACGCTGCACTGAAATCGGCTAAAGAAAAAAAAAAAATTGAACACTATAGGAAAATTTCCTAATTCTTTTAAACTTAAAGTGAATTTAACATAAATAAAAATTAACAAGTGAAGAAAAAAATTGATAATTTTAAAAGTTGTGACTTTTTTAAGGCTGGAAATAAATTAAAACTTGAAACTTGAAAGCACTTTGATATGGTGAGCATTAGCAAATGGGAGAGCAGTATTTCAATCATTTAGGAGAAAGACTATGTTGCTATATGTATAGTACCAAATAGTGATTTCCACTTAAAAAAAATCTAATCTAATGATTTTTTGAAGTAAGTGTTTGAGTTGTTGTAAAATCATAGGGTTCATGGGAGGAGGTGACAGAGAGGCAATAAGTGGTGGGATTGAATATCATACACAAAGACAAAACACACAACAAAGATTGGGAACACATTAATCTAAACTTATTTCATCCTAACTTTCCTCTCTCCTATGTCTCTGCCTCCATAAGGACAAGCCATTGGATATTATTATTTCTAAATCTTTGTTGAATCATTTTAGGGTAAAATAACCTTCTTTTTTTTTTTTTTTTTTTTTTTTTTCTTGGTAAGGGGAAATAAATATTCCATGAGAGAAAAGGACTTAATTTGGGGTCCAGTGAGCCAACGGATAATTAAGAGAGAATATATATTTTGAAATTTTGTTTTTTTTTTTCTTTTCTAAATTATAATTTTCGTAACAAAAATTTATGATCATGTTTTGACTTTTATCTTAGATTTATTGCTTTTTGTTTTTTTTTTTTTAAAAAAATTAGTTTAGAAATACTAATTCCTCTCCACTACGCATTTATTTATTTTGTTATTTATTTTCTACACCGATTTTAAATCAAAACTATTTTTTCAAGACTAAAAACTAACTTAAGAATTTCCTTTTTTTTTTTTTTTGTTTTTACAATTTGGCAAACAATTCAAATACTTTTTCAAATAAGATATAACTTTATCAAAATTAGCCTACTATTTCTTATTTCTTTAGCGATGTGAGCAAGGGTAAACTAATTGAGGTTAAGTTAAACAGTAAAGACTTAGTAAGAAAGAGGAAAAGAGAAATAAAATAAATGAAAACACCCAAAAGTAGATTAATGGATAATAATTAAAAGAAGAAGAAAAAAAAAGGTAGATAGTGTAAGTTTAGTTGGGAAAAAGAAATAGAAAAAGAGGGGTAAAATAAACTTGGTGGAGAAAGAGAAAGGCAAATAGCAAATAGGGAGAAAAGAAAGTGGCGATAAGATAGGGAGTGTTTGGACGCAGAAATAGGAACACATTGAAAATGGAAAAAAAGTGAAAAAAAAAGAAGAATTCGGATTGGTCGTTGAAATAACCCCCCCCCCCCCCCCCCCCCCCCCCATCTCCTCAAAGCTGTCAACACCACCCTAAAATATCTAATTTTCAGTTAATAATAATTATAAATTTTAATTTATTATAATGTTTTTATTATTTCTTACTTTGGCATTTTATGATTATATCCGCCCACCCTTCTCTTCAGGCTTCAATGTCTTCCACAAATATATTTCTCAAATATCTGTCTTTAATTTTTTTTATAAAAATGAAATTGAAAAAAAAATGATAACTAAGACTAATAGCAAAAAAGAAAAAAAAAGAAAAGGGTGGGGCGAGAGAGTGACGCGTGTACCTCGCAAAGTGGAAGCTCAGCCACAAGATTTAGAAGGCCTTCTGGAGGTTTCCATGTGGAATTAATAAACCCCCAAAATATATGCGTCTGACGTGTCACCCTCTCCTCTTCCTTCCTCTTCTCTTCTCTTTCTCTTTTCTTTTTATTATGCCTTCTCTCTCAAATCCCATCTCCTGCTTTTCTCTCTACTGCTCTCGATTCTTCTTCTTCCCCTCCTTACTTACTCCTTTCTGAATCTCACCTTCGATTCTTCTTCTACCCAGAATCTATCCATTCATTCCCAATCGGCTTACCAGGTTTGTCCTTTCCACTCTTACTCTTTTTCTTTCTAATTCTTCTATTCTGGGTCTCTCTTACTTGAATGTTTCCTTTCTTTTCTTGTTTCCATCTATTTGCTTTTTACTGGGTCTCTGCACAACTTTAATTTTGATTACTAATTTCGGAAGTGGTGGTTTTGGTTTGGGGGTACCCAATGGCATCTGATTAATTCCTAAAAAAATAAATTTTTTAATTTCAGGCCTTTTTTTGGTGAACTTTGAGATTGAACTTCCTCGCCGGTTTTGTTGCCAGCGCTGATGGGTGTCCAGGTAAAATCCTACAGACTGATTCCTCCCCTCCTTCTTGTTGTCTTCTGATGAATCTCTAACTTTACGTGGAATTTTTCTCTGTGAGAGTTGATTGATTGCTAGGAGCGTCCCTCTGTTTGGATTTGAGTATCCAATTCATTCCTGTTCTTTAGGACTCATATCTCACTTGGTGGCTTCTTTTTTTTTTCTTTTAATCTTTTTGCCACTTTAGTAACCTAACCCCTGTCGCTCTGTCCTTTAACTGAAGTAATTGACTACAAAATTGAGCCAAAATCTTGTCCTTTTACTCATTTGGTTCTGATTTTTTTATTGCTGAAGTCATACTGGGTGCTACCAATAGATCCTCATGTAATTTATAAGATTCCTTCTTTGTTGGTGCATTGGACTCATAAAGCCAGCCTTTTCCCTTCTTCTGCACTTCAGTACTCCTCCGGACTTCACTTTTATTTTACTGCCTAACATATTGAGCTATGCATTGCATTGTTACAAGGGCTATAAGGTTATCGTTTATGAAATGGGTTGCTGTTAGTTGATGATGGAATTCTAGAATTGTTAGCTCCAATTGTTTATGGTCTCCAACTTTTGGTATTTATTGGTTCAATATGGAATGTAGGAAAAGAATGAAGGCACACTGTCCAACGGCTCAAATGCAGCTAATAATTGCCTATCCAATGATGGGGCACAGTCGGATCCACTGATGCGAGTTAGCTCCCTATCCTCCTATGGCAATGAAAACGCATTGAAGGTAACAAAATTTACTTCTATGATTTCTTCGCTTCTTTTTCTTTTCTGGAAGGGTTTGGGTCTGAATTGTAATGGAATTGTAATGTATGAACAGGTTAGGAAGCCCTACACTATTTCAAAACAAAGGGAAAAATGGACAGAGGAAGAGCATCAGAGGTTCCTTGAAGCTCTGAAACTCTATGGTCGTGGCTGGCGTCAGATCAAAGGTAAGGCAGTTTGAAATCAGTTGTATGAATCTGGTACTTGCAATACCCAACCCATCATTTAGTGTTACCTTGATCTTCCTGCAGAACATGTAGGCACCAAAACAGCTGTTCAGATCCGAAGCCATGCTCAGAAATTCTTCTCTAAGGTCAAAAATGCCTTTTGTTTTAGTACTCCCAAAAAATGAAATCATTAACAAACAAAATATGAAGGGGATGATAGTGGATTTATCACCAAAATAGATCGTCACCAGACCTTTTATGAAATTTTCTTACACACGTTTTGAGCAACCATTCTGACCTTAAATTTTATGTTGTCTTCTGTGTTTCAGGTCGTGCGGGAGTCTAGTGGTAGCAATGAGAGCTCCATTAACCCAATTGAGATTCCTCCACCTCGACCAAAAAGGAAGCCACTGCATCCTTACCCTCGCAAAGCAGTCGATTCTCTTAAGGCAATATCGGTTGCAAGAGAATCAGAGAGGTCTCCATCCCCAAACCTATCACTTGCTGAAAAAGAGACCCAATCACCCACCTCTGTACTGACTGCATTTAGTTCAGATGACCAAATTTCTGCGGTTTCGGAGCAACATAATAGATGCCCATCACCTATTTCACAAGCTGTTGACATGCAGTCAACTAGACGATCCCCTATTAGGAAGGGGGAGCTGTACCTTCCATCAAAATCAAATGGAGGAGAAGAAAAAGGAATGCTATCACTCGAATCATCGTCAGGGCGGTTCCCAGAAGACTTTTTAACTCTGGTTAGATGCTCTTTTAATCTCGCACTTCATTTCCTCACTGATGACAAGTTAGGATCTAACCTTTTTTTTTCTCTTTATGTTTCTCTCTTGCCTATTCAGAAATTCAAGCCAGGATGTAAGGAAGCGGATAACAAGTTGCATTCTCCTGTTAGAAGCATAAAGCTTTTTGGAAGGACAGTAATGGTAACTGATGACAAACAACCATCCCCTCATGATTTTGAAGTCATTAAATCGTTGGCATTTGATGGTGACAGTAAGAATAATTGTAAAGGGTATGCTGAGAAGCCTGTTCAGATGCTGTCTTCAAAGCATATGGATGTAAGTTTGGCTCTTGGAATGGATAACAATGGTGATTGGAATATGTCAACTGGTGGAGCACCTACGTTAACCTTAGGGAGTCAGGGCAAGAGTGCCCCTTATGTTAAGGTCATGCCTAATGCTCCTCAAACTTGTTGGTCTTTGTATCAAAATGTACCATATTTTTATCTAGCTCCATCTGATCAAACTTCAGCTGGAACATGTACTGACCATGTTATGGAAGAAAGGATCCAAAATGACAATTCCCTGGAGAGTTCTTGTGCGGATTCATGTTCTGGCTCCCCCAGTAAGGATAAAAATGAAACCCAGAGCCCAGAAGTAGAATGTCAAGAGCCTTGTTTGGTAGGAAGAGGTAATGCAAATGAGAGTAAGAAGGGGTTTGTGCCTTACAAGAGATGCTTGGCTCAGAGAGATACAAGCTCTGCGCTGATTGTTTCAGAAGAGAGAGAGGGTCGGAGAGCTCGAGTTTGCTCGTAGCCTAGCTTCTGCAAAATCATAGTGGAATTGGTTCAGCAACAGATTTAAGGTCCATAAAAAGCAAATAACCAACGATGCTCTGACATGGGTTTCTGAGTTCTCTCTTTTGCTTGAGATGAAAAAATGGATGCCTGATTTGTAGCATATCACATCTAAAGTAAACAAACAGGGGGAGCGAAGTTTGATTTTAACGTTGGGGGTGGGAGGATATTTGAGTGACAATTATTCATTCTGTAAAACAGAGAACGGTGTTGCTCCATGACTTTTGACATATTTGCAAATGTTATTTTTGGAGGTTTTTATTTCTAACTTCATAATGGAAAGGTTTGATATCTCGGCGAATAGAGCTTGAAAGAGAGAGATACGATTAATGTTAACCTGTCTTTGAACAAACTTGGTTTAAACTCCCCGGTGGAAATGGTTCAATTTGAAGGCCAAACTGTTCAACGGTCAAATATTAAATCTTCCTGAAGGTAAAGATTGAAGAGCACTTTCCGGACAAATGAATCCACCCTCCAAGTTCCAAGCATCCAATCAGTGGGCTATCTTACACACTCGTGTTATTAATTCAAAATTATTTTATTCACTTTTCGTACTCTCAACTAAAGTAATATAGCACAGATCCAAAGGAATAGGAAAATCCCTCCTTTGTTCTCCTCCTCCACTTGAAGTTTGATGGAACTATCCATCCTTGACCGCCACATTTATCAATATATCATGCAATTGTCAGTCTTAATATGCATTACACTGATGGTTCATGAACAATCAAGTACAAAAACTGACTTATTAGTCTAATTAAAAGTAAAAACTTGGTAGGTGCCTGTGATTATAATAGGAATCCTTGATTAAGCATTCATATTCTTGTTTCAACCTGCGATCTTTGACCATAGCCCATGTCTCAGAAGTTCAGATTTGGTTAGGTGATCAACTTCACCAATCCCCGATAATAATATCATTTAATTTCAACAGAAAACGCTGCTCCTGAAATACACTTTGACTATATCATAATCATACAATCAAGATCAAGCTTTCTCATACCAATAACAACCAGAGAGCCCATTGATTTGCATATTATTGATATTCCTAAAATAAGTTACGGCTCTTTTAAAAATGAATCTGAATTTTGAGGGAAACAATGACTCCCCATGTACTAGCAATTAGCTAGAGTTTTCTTTAAGGCCTTGGCGAAGCTCCGACCTGGATTTTGCAACTTCCACAAAAATCACCCTGCCATCCAGAAACTAAACCAAAGTTCCCCTATTAGCCCATGATGGGTGCTACTATGATTGAAAATACCATGCACCAATAAATTTAAGACAACAAGATCATCAAAGATTCTTTTTTTATTTTATTAAAAATATATATGTATGTGTGTATATACAGATAATAAAATTATTATTAAAAAAAAAAAAAAAAAAAAAAAAAAAAAAAAAAAAAAAAAAACCATAATCAGTTAGCATAGATCAGACCCTCCCAGCTATGACCTTGATTTCAAAAGTAGCCTTTTTTTTCCTTGAGGTGGCATCGGAATTTTATCCATGGAACCCTAGAAGAGAATATCATATCAATTCATGCTTCCCAATGGGGAGAGGTGGGGAGGGTATATCCATCAAATAAACCAGGGAATAAGTTCTCTGACTGTTAACTTCGACAAAAATAGTTGTCACTACAAATTGGAGGAAGCCTCGAGGCCAAAAAGTGCCACATACTTAACAGCAATTTGGCCAGTTATTGGAACTCGGAAATATTTTCGCTAAAAACGTGAATTTATTGAATCTAGTGTTGTCTGAGTTTAATTAAAAATAAATCCTTTCATATAACAAGTTCATTAAACAGTTATCGTTTTATGACAAGTCAAGCCAGCAATTAGGGTCTAACCATGATATGTCTCTAATCATTTCTCTTCCAAGTCCATATTAAATTATGCTGAATTTTATTGCAATTAATTATGTAGGACATGCCGAAAAATCAAGAAACATTTGATATTTTGGTTTAAGCAGTGTTTTATAGGCCTCATAAGCCTCCCACATGGTTTATTTATAATATCAAGCTCAAGGACAAAGACGAGAATGACCATCAGTGGTAGTGAGTTGGACTCACTTTTAGAAGGGTGAAAAATTACTTAAAAGTATTTTTAAAAATTCTCGTAGTATTTAGTTAAATAATAAAAATCTTTTTGAAGATTTAAAAAAAAAAAAAACCCGTGCTTTCGTTTTAAACACTTTTGCCCTTAGCCAAAGTTAGTTGAAACTAGGGAAGAAATTGGCCCAAAAGGAAGAGAGATAATCTCTTGAAAGAAAGAATCTTTTATTGAGAATGTACAAAGATTGATACTTTCCAAAGAATACTTTTTCACTTTTTCAAGGCACATTCACTCACTTTTCATTCTAAGTTTCTCTCTAACTCTCCTACTTTTTTTGGCTTACCTATGGTGCCACACCTCTTATTTATAGACATGAGATCCTTGGAGCCTAAATATTTTAGTTATTTCTTGGTTCATTCTTATTTAAAGGAATTCAAGAATTTCTTAAACCTAAAGAAAATCCAGGACAATTTTAGATCCTTACTTTTGTGGTATTTATTTATAATTTCCATATTTCGACATAATTCTAGAAAAAGCTTGCTTACACTTTTATGTCATTTTGCAGATACTTCAAGAATCTTCTATATTAGTTATTGTTGCTTTATATTTAATGAATGGGAACTAGTTAGTTTCTTAGGTAAGTGATTATAAATAGGAAAGCTTTGAGGAGGAGAGAAATAGGGAGTGAATTAGTTACTGCCTGCTGGTAAGTTTCACTTGGCTGAGGAGACAGGGGAAGAGACAATGCCTCTTCAATATTATAAGATCATGTACAAATGTCTAGTGAGTTCCATCCAAGGTTTTGAATGTAGGAAAACAGAAAGTCGATGGCTAGGGCAGGTTTAATTAATTGGCTCTTTTCCTCCTAACAGTGTTAATCTAACGATGACAAGTAATCTACCTGCTGATATATACACGTTCGATGTCATAAAACAAAGTTGTAATAACAAATGATTAGATCAGCATTCAACTATTAACTATCCACTGAAGCAGTTCATTTTTTTCGTTTGAAGGTATAACGGTTATAATTTTCCACAGCTGGGAAAGGAGCAAGATTAAGAATAACTGGATGAACGCTACCTTATATCCTCTTAATGTTACCTTAAAACTATTACATCCAACTTCTCCTACCTAGATATCAATTTTCTATCTAAATTTATAGAGAATTTCAAGGTTTCTTGCTGCTTTGTGAAATGCCTAAACTGGAGGGTTTTAATTTCTATGATTTTATTTCATAGATACTGAAAGGCTTGCTCAAGATGGCAGGTAATGGAATCAAACTTCGCAATTTCTAGATTATAGTTATTTACAGTTCTTATGGATGCATCTACCGTCTTCGGCTAGAGATGATGACTAGATGAGATATACTTCTAGACAGCGAGTCATATGCACTGCAAACTACAGTGGATAAGAAAAGAGCATTTTAAGTCGAATTTTGGCGATTAAGAGGATAATAGATAATAAATGCAACACAGAAGAAAACAATATGCATTATGAAAACTACACTCATTTGGAAGAAATTAGACAGAGTATCCATTGTGCATTTAAATTACCTTGCCGTGCATTCCCTCGATAGCTTTTCGAGATTCCTCTTCAGTAGCATAACGGAGGAACGCGAATCCTCTTGGTCTATTGGCTACTTTATCCATCACCAAATTGACTGAAATTCATAACAATTGATAACAGTTAGCGCCGGATATCAACTATAGAGACAAAATGGAACATTCAGAATACACAAGAGTACTAATCGACGACCTTCTACGAGTTGGCCAAAGCTTTTAAAAGCATTTCGCAAGCTCTCTTCAGTGGTCCGAAATGAAAGTCCTGCAGGCGTGAAGTTGAAATCATTCAATAAATCCAAATTGTCTCTAGCAAAACTACGCCTAAATAAACAATTGGGAGAAAGAAAATCAACCACTGACGTAAAGCCTGGTTGAAGGCGTGTATCTTCTGGGAGAAGGCGGAGGTGAAGTAGAGTTACATGCCACTGAAAAGAGCGGTGAATCTGAAATTGAGCGAGTCTTCCTCACAGAGAAGAAGGAGAGTGGCGTAGAACTGTAAGCCAATTGTGATTGAATGCTTTGAATTCGCATATGCGTCTCGGTTGAACGGATATTGTAATGATGAGTAGTCTGAAACTGAAAGAGCGGATTTGGAGCAGCTGTGATTGGGAATGGCAATCCGGCGGTCATTTTCGTCTTCTCCGGCGTTTCACCCGAAAGCCGCTGCAACAATTTGAGGAATTCGCAATCCGGAATATTGGGGACCGTACCCCATTTTTCTGAGTCCATACCTCTAAAACGACCCCGTATCACATTAGAATTACTAGTTTGTCAAACTACGTTCATGTTATCTTCTTAAAAAAATTTAATTATAAAATTTTAATAATACCACTTTAATATAAAAGTGAAGATTGAAAAATAAATCTAAAAGTAATTATAAAAATTCAATCCATAGTTTACAAATGATTTAGTCTTTAATAAAATTTATGGGCAAATCTTTTGAATACAAAAATATTCCATATTTTAAATCCAAGATAAATAGAAGGGGGTGATTGCAAATGATTTAAACTTTACCATAAAATGCACAGTATTTGAAGAAAAATACTTGTATATTATTATATGTTAAATAAAATAAATATTTAAATATTTTTAAGAATAATATATAATTGTTTGCTATCGAAGAGATCTATCGTTAGATTTTTTTTTTTTGTTGGAATTTATTAAATTTGTCACCTAATTAGGTAAAATCATTGATAGCTTTAAAACTATAGAAGAAATTCATCTACTAGTAAATTGAGCATGATTCATTTATGAATAAATTCTAGATAAAGTTTAGATATAGATAATATATAGATTTTTTTTTTTATTCTTATTTTTGGTAACCACGTTAAATTTTGGGTTTTATTATTATTATTATTATTATTCATAGACCCTTTTAGATTTTACATAGAGTTTAGATACAGATAGTATACAATTTTTTATACTTTTTATTCTTATTTTAGTCTAAACCACGTTAAATTTTATTCTTTTTAATTATTTTTTTCATAGCCCCTCTTAGATTTTAGATAGAATTTAGATATAGATAGTGTAAATTTTTTTTATTCCTATTTTTCAAAATCACGTTAAATTAGATTTTTTTAAAAAAAATTATTTAACTTAATGATTTAAATGTGAATTTACTCGAGATAGCCCTGTAACTATCAATTAAAAGGAGGAAAAGTAAAAATCAAATGTTTCTTGTTTTGTTACAAAGTTTAAAAATAGAATTTGTTACAAAATTTAAAAATGGAACTTAATTATAAATGATAAATTTTCATGATAATTAATATATGAAAAATTGAATGTTTTTATTAGCTTAATTTTAAAGATTAAATTTTTTTTTAAAAAAATCTTTTTCTAATTTTTTTATTTATTTGGTTTGGATAATTTGATTATTCTCTAAATTTTAAACTTTAATTTAAACCAATTATCGTTTTTTTTTTAAATTTTATGATAATTTTATCTATATTATATATTTTTTAAATTAATTTGGACATATGATTAATATTTTAATTTCAAATTTTAATTTAAATTAAAATATCATTTTTCTATTTTGGTATAAAATTTTACGACAAAATTTCTAAAAGGAAAAAAAAGTAAAGGGAGAGGAGATACCTAATGTAAAAATTGGTTGTTGAAGTTAGCTATTTATAAAGAAAATTTAAATTTCAAATCATAATTTGATATTAGTATAAACAATATTCTAAAATGTTATTGTTTTCTTTTAAGCAATTCATTTATTTTTTACGTGAATGGTATTTTTTTTTTAATGTTAAATTTTGGATATTAAATCAAATATTAGAGATATTTAAACCACCCAAATATGAATTTTAATTATTCAGGTGAATGGTATTTTATTTATAACCAAATATATAACATTTCTTTAATCGACATTAAATTATATAAAATTCCAAAAAGAATGAAATAAATAAATAAATCACATCTTTTATAATGTTAAAATCTCAGGTTTGTTTTTTAAGCATATGAGTTTTTTTTTAATTAAATCAAATACTAGAGATAATAAAAGATTAAACCAATCAAATATAGATTTTCATTGATTTTCACTTGTATGCACTTTTTTGACGTTAATAATATCGAATCTCTTGAAATTTTATACTTTTAAAAATCTTTAAAAATTGATGAGACAAAAAACTAAAAATAAAATCTTTTAAAATTTTAAAATATCATATTACTTTAATCACATTAAACTAAAATAAAATTCAAAAAATAAAATAAATAATATAAAAAGATAAAATCTTTTAAGATTTTAAAATATTATATTTGTTTAATTTATGTTATAAGAATTTTTCTTAAAAAAAATCATTTTTTATTATCTTTTAATTTGAATGTTTTTTCTTTTTAAAAAATTTAAATTATTTAATGATTTAAATGTGAAATTACCTAAAATATCTCCATAATCATCTATTAAAAGGGACAAAAGGGAAAATTAAGGGCCCGTTTGATAACGTTCCCATTTCCTGTTTCCCGTCTCTGTTTCTCATTTTTTAAGAAATGAACTTGTTTGATAACTATGGTTGTTTTTTGTTTCTCGCGTTTCTGTTTCTGTTTCTATTTTCCCATTCCCACAAATAATCATTCTCACCTTTCTACCAATCACGAGTATTAAATTTTGCAATATGTGTGTTTATATATTATTTTAATTATAATATTTTTAGTATATCTGAAACCGAGTAGAATTCTACAATATATAATATATAAATTTTGCTGACTAGACATTCATTTAACCTTTAACTTTAATATTTTACAACCCCAACATTTACTTAATTATATAATTAAGTTGGAAGACGCCCAGGACATTCTGTCCTTGCAACGCTCACCATGACACTCATGTGCAATGGGTAGCTCACTTAGGCCACTGGGCCTAGGAGTGGTGGAGAGCTAACACCATGTCTCCCCTATGCTAAATTTCCTCTTTAGCACCCATACACATGCAAAAAGTGGCAAGCCTGTCTAAACTCCAATTGGCATGAAATTTGATGTGTTTTCATAATACATCAATATGGATCTAACCTTAGAGTCGCTCGTCCAAACTTGCGACGTAATCCCGACTTTCAAGGTCATGGCCCAAAGTCCCATTTGGATCCCACTAAGCTTGTCACCCGATGACATTGATGCTTTGTCTTCTTGCTTGTTGCTCAATTTGACATACTTGTCCACTTATCTTGGTGTGATGGATGATGCACCGTCCTCTTTACGACACTTCTTTTGGCCCTTTGTCTTTGTGTCAACAGTGGCCACTACAGTGTCTCTACAAGTAGGGTCCCTCCTTGGTGACATCACGACACTTCTTTTGGCCCTTTGTTTTTGTGTCAACACTAGCCACTACTACAATGTCTCTACAAGTAGGGTCCCTCCTCAGTGGCGTTACGACACTTCTCTTGGCCCTTTGTCTTTGTGTCAATGTATCTACAAGTAGAGTCACAATCTACTATCTCGAAGTTAGATTGTGACATAGTCTAGCTATCTATTACTGAGCCTGTACCTAATTAAAAAAAAATTGGTTAAAATTCGCGGGACCTAATCACTACTCTTACTAATTTTTTTTTTTTACAGTCTATACTGTCTTTGTGTCAAAAAAAAATAATAAAAAATAAAAAATAAAAAAGGTGAAAGAAAAAAAGAAGAACAGGGGAGCACAGGAGTAAGCAGTGAAAAAAAGTATAGTTTGGTTGGAAGACACATAAAATATTTTGGAATCTTAAGATTGAGAGATTGGTGGGAAGAACAGGAAATTGTGGGGTTTAGTAGTTGCTTCCATCATGAATTCCATAACCACAAAATCTACGGCGGTGCTTTATCACTATCCCTGTCCCGACGGTGCTTTCGCCGCTCTGGCCGCTCACCTCTACTTCTCCGCCGCTTCTCTACATCGACCACCCCCTCTTTTTTTCCCCAATACCGTCTACAATCCCCTCAGGTCACATTTTCTCCTCCATTCACCTTCCACCTTCTTTCTTAAACACTAATCTTCACCTTTCACTTGTTTTCTTTCAGAGCTGACCAGCTTCCCCTGCATCAAATTGCCGACGTTTACCTTTTGGATTTTGTGGGGCCCTCTGGATTTGTTCAGGACCTCTCTTCTAGAGTTAACAGGTTTTTCTGATCTTGTTATTCGTTAATTCTGCAATCTGGGATTGGGAGGGAAAGGGTTGATACGAATGTGATATTTCTGTTGGTGACTTGGCGTCTGTAATGTAATGGAATTTGAAATTATTATGGTTGCTTGGAAATTGTGTATCTCTACTTTAATGTTCTCTTTTTCCCTTATTTATGTATGGTCAGAGTGATAGTACTGGACCACCACAAGACGGCTCTTGAAAAGCTCACTCATGAGTCTTCATTTGGTCAAAACGTGACTAAAGTTATAGATATTCAGAGAAGTGGTGCTACAATAGCTTTTGACTATTTCAAACAAAAGCTAATACAAGATGCTGTCGGCAACTTTGATGCTGCTTCTTCTTCTTGCCATCACAAAGCGCTGAATGAATTTGAGCGCATGAGGAGACTTTATGAATACATTGAGGATGGGGATCTATGGAAGTGGTGTCTTCCAAATAGTAAAGCTCTAAGCAGTGGTTTGAAAGATTTGAATATTGAATTTGATGCCGTCTTGAATCCTAACTTATTTGATCAGGTAATTTCTCCAGTGTCATTGTGTGTTGTGAGATTGTTCTTGCAGAATATTTTTCTGTTTTTCTGATACCTGAGGATGCGAAGCTGTTCAAACTTCTTTCTGCTTGGACTATGAAAATTTTGAAGAATTCAAATTAGTTAGACAATGCAGCACAATGTTGTAAAATTTCGATGGCTTCTAGGTAACATAGATGGTTTGACGGTTTATTTTATCTCATATGCAGCAAGATTGATTAGAATGACACTGAGTTGCAAGAATGCTAAGCTTTTCAATCTCTTGAGGAAAATGTACTTACGATTTCTATCATGTGTTTATTTTCTAAATTTTCAATGAAGATCCTGATGAAAATGAATGCATAAACTGTTTGTCAAATGGAAAATTAGGACTTTTGGGCGTCCTTCCTCCATTCTGATTTTATTCCAACCAGAGAGCACATTACATTGCATCCTTCCCCTTTCTATTGTAGAATGTTTCCATTCTCCTGGATGACTACAATGTATCTATAGCACTAGAGATGATTAAGGAGTATGTGTTTTTGCAGTTACTATCTCTGGATATGGAAGCTATGATTAGTCAAGGAATAGCGAGTTTATCACATAAACAAAAATTAATAGACGATTTCCTTAATCAATCATATAGCATTACACTCGGCGGGGGAGCTTTTGGACGTTGTCTGGTATGTCCACTAATCTCGCTTTTGTTATCTTTTATCCATCTTTCTTACTGAATTGAAATTTGAAACTAGATGTTATTTATCATATTGTCTGAATTATTAATTAAACGAGTAGTTGTTATGTTGGCTTGGTTAATCTTTTTTCAAATAGTGGTTCTGAATTCAAGTAACTTAATGTGTTTGAGGTCTTTGCTCTTGGTCATGAGCTTCATTATTACTGCATTTTATAGTCCATGCTCTTTTGTGCTCATTAAATTATTTAAGAAGAGTGGAGCTGAAAATTGGAAAATAATCAAGATAAAGAAATAGTCTGAAATAAAGAACCTCTTATATTCTCTAATTTTGTTCCTCCCCCAATAGGCTGTTGATGCAGATTCTATTTCAGAACTAAGGAGTGAATTAGGACACCAATTGGCTACTAAGAGTCAAAACTTAAATTTAAGGTATGACAACTGCTCTACTTATATAATCTTAACTACACTTTTGTTATCTTGTCCAGAAAAAAATATTGCTTCTTATATTTATATTTTGAAACCATTTTTACAATCTATGGCAGTGTTCTGTTTAAAATTAATTATCACCCCTAGAATGAGATTTTCATCTCATAGTCCTATGGATGTTAATGTGAGGCCCCCAATACTCTTCAAGTATGCGCGTAAGGATAAAAAGGGGAACACAGTGTGAAAGTTCGTTAGGATTGACAGGGACTACCGAGAGAATGTACGGGAGTGAGAGTGGTCAGTATATATAATAAAGGATAGTACTCAGTAGGGTTTATGCTTTTTGTAATAGAAAGTAGTAGTGGTAGAAGGGAGAACCAGCTCTCTACTATCAGCTGGAGTGTAAGCCTCTAGGCTATATTTTGCTTATCGAATATCAGTAACGGTAAGGAGATACCTTACAGTCACTTATTTTGAGACGGTAATACAATATGAGCAGTTCATTGGCCAAGATAGTTGGTATCTCTTCTTCTCTAGTTTCTTTCCTTGTATTTTGCCCTGGGGAGAATTTACAGTATAATGGTATCTGCATTGATCATTATTCCTTCACCTGAACTTTTTGCAATGTTTGTTCTCCTTTTCTTCTTATTATTTGCTCTTGCTGTGTTCTCTGTTGATTCTGTTGATTTTGTCATGTGAAGGTTTCGAGTCTCGCTCTTAAATACATATCATCTTACGTTCTTGTTCATTGGGCTCCATTGGGCTCCATTGGGCTGGCCTTTTATGTGCACCTTCTGGATTATTAGTATGAACGCATATTGTTTTGTCTCAGTGGTTGTCCAGTAATTTGTAATCGTAACTTATAAAAATTATATCCACCTATTTGTCATCATAACTAAGGGGCTGTTTGAAATGACTTTTTAAATACTTGAAAATATACTTAAAAACACATTCTTAAATAGTCATTTTGAACAGATCTAGCTTCATTTAAATGATAGGGAGGTTTTTAAACAAACAGCACATCAATCCATCTTCCTTTCTGTCTTGAATTCTTGAAAATTTGTATTGTTTTCATTTTCTCCTCAATTTAAATGTCACCTTTGCAGTTTATTTTCATTTGCTTGTATTCTTGTAGAGGCATTGGGGCTGTTGTATACCGAGTCCCTGCACTTGGGAATGACCAGGTGTTGAAAATAAGTCTTAGAAGTGTGCACGACGAAGACACAACTCGCATCTCACAGGTTGAATAATGCTCCCTCTTATCTTTTGAAATTAAACATTAAATCAATAATGAGCTGATAATGGCTATGATTTTTTGCTTCCATTTCTCAGGAATTTGGAGGTGGTGGCCATAGAAATGCAAGCTCCTTCATGTTAAGCTCAACAGAATTCCAGAAATGGAAGATTTGAATAATGCACAAAAGTATGCAAACGACTGATTTCAGCCAATTTCACGTGCCCTACTCTTTTCATTCAAGGTAATGTTATAGCCTTGTGACATACCAGCATTTCTAAAGATTGCTCATTATAACCCTTCTACAGATTCCTCAAAAGCCAACTGGATGAGACTTAAATTATGGAAGGTGCTAAGCATGGAAAAATCCTCAAGGATTTCATGCTAATGGCTGAACTTATATGTGAAGTGAATAAGTTGTTATAAATTCTACCTACACAGACCAATCTCGGCAGTGTTCGAGATGGCTGGTGAACGGTCTTGTGAAACTGGCTAATGAGCCCCTGTCAACTGATCAATAAGGAAGTGTTTGTTGCTTGTGGCAATTATGGATAGCTTTAGAAAATAGAAAAAAGGGGAAAGGAATGAGTATATATATGATGTTCTTTTTATTGAAGTAACACCCAGAGGCCAAAGATGAGAGATAATTCACCGGGAAAAGGTGAAATCAAAATATATTCCATAGAGGTCTTGTTTCTACTTGATTAAATTCGACCCTACAGAAGTCACCAACCACACCCACAATCCAAAATACATAATCTACAGATGGAAATTGACAAATCTCACCACCCTTCTCCTCACTCTTTCTTCCCAATCCCATCAACTTGTATGTATATGTATATATATATATATATATATGCAGAGAGAGAGAGAGATACATGTCGTTCGTATAAATTATTATAGTAAAGAAAAAATATACGGACCATTAAATCTATAAAATTATTAGGAAGCAATATGAGTTTCAATTGGTGAAAGTCAAGTGAGAGAGGTCGTCGAGGCCGATGGCTGATGAATTGGAAGCACACCATGCATCTTCTGTAATGAATTGCATCCATGAATCGTCCTTTTCTTCTTCCTCCACACAAGAAGATGAAGCTGCCATCAGAATATCAGGTGATAAAGTTTCGTAATCATTGACCAAAGTTTGTGAATGTGATGTTGAGTTTGAGTTCTCCATAAATGATAAGCTGCTGCTTTGTCCACCTACTAATTGTTCTTCCACTTCCGAACATATTCCATTTTTCTTGAATACTCTACACAAGGCGTAAGAATCCTGCAACCCAATAAACAAAAACAAAAACAAAAACACTTGCAATTTTCATCTCTCTTTTCTTCTGCTTTGTATTTTTAATTTCAGCTTTTGATTCACTAACTGTTGCACTTAAACTTAGCATCGTTCAACTTGTTTAAGCATATACATATGATCTAAGATAAGTTGATATCAAATAGAGGAATGTAATTAATGGTGAAAACTTTAGAAAGAGTAAGTTGTATGTGTCACACGTTGAACGAAACCCGTGGACAAAGAGAGATCCATTGGGTGATTTTAGTGATGGAATAAAGTGAAAAGTGAAAAGTGAGAGACATCTTCTTACAACTAAAAAAAAAAAAAAAAAAGCAAATGATGGGGGACTCTTCTTTTGCCTTACTCTCTCTCTAGCTAATTTATTTAATTTTTTATTTTTCTAATGATATGAGGGAATCCAACTTTCATAATAAAATAGATCATCTAAAATGCTGGAAAGATGGAATATATTAAAATCAAATAACAGGTTGTGTGTGTGTGTGTGTGTGTGTGTTTTAAGTCATAGGGGATGGCACTTTTGTCTCATTTGCCATAAGAAAACAAAAGCCAAACTCAACTTTATGACTTGAAAGATCCTGGTACAAGTAAAGAATATGTATGCCACTCATTTCTTTTTATCATGTTTGCCTCTAAATGGACTTTCTTTTTTCTTTTTATTTTTTTCAAGTCTTCTTCCTACTCTCAAATTCATTCTACTCATATTATTACATTACATATTGAAGAAACAAAAAGAAAAACTGTCAGTAACTACCTATCACTTTCTTTTAATTCCGCACAACATTTTGGACCAACTAAGTTTGGCTCAAATTGGTAACTAATTATGTCTATTTTAGTTAGAGTAAGAGAGAAAAATTAACATATTATTAGTTCAAATATGCACAATATTGCTATATATGTTTTATTATTATAATGAGTGAACTGTTTAGTGCCTAATATGTTTACTAAATTTTCAATTTTCGATCT
This sequence comes from Citrullus mucosospermus, assembly GCA_030954485.1. Classification (NCBI taxonomy): domain Eukaryota; kingdom Viridiplantae; phylum Streptophyta; class Magnoliopsida; order Cucurbitales; family Cucurbitaceae; genus Citrullus; species Citrullus mucosospermus. Next base: position 26,017,224 of record CM062058.1, read on the forward strand.
ACAATCAAATAAGTTATTTCTTAACTTCAATAAATGTTTAACATCTTGTCTAACATAATGTCTAAACTTTTAATTTTTAATCTAAGAAATCCAATATTTAGATTTAGAAACGTGTTAAACAAAACTAGAAACATAATAAATATTTTTTAAAGTTTAATGGCATCATGGACATAGTATAGACATGATCCTAAAAGTTTAGATATCATTGTTAAAAAAAATAATAATAATAAATAAATAAATAAAGTTTAGATATCAAATTATTCAGCCTTAAAAATAGATATTAAAGAAAAATACTCCCCAGAAAAGAAAAAAAATTTAAATCGTTTTTTTCTTTTTAAGAAAAACACAAAAATGTTACGTGTAAGTTTCTTAAACAACTGTCATGCAAAGAGATAAAGTGCAGTTCAGTAAACACCTAAACTTTAGAAAGAGTGAGTTAACGTGAGTTTAAAATTTAAATGGTGGACGAGGGTGAACGTATAACAACTTTGGGTGAAGTCCTTTGATTTAACACCATAGAGTAGAGTTTTAGGGTTGGCTTAGGAAGTTGGAAGAATATAATGTGTGTATATATATATAGCCAAACTTTATGTTATGGAGCTTTCTATCCCCAACAATGCAAAAGAAATTAAAAGTGACGAGTGGCAGAGAAGAAAAAAAAAAAAGTGGAGCAAAAAAATCTTTGTCGATGTTCTCTTCTTCTGATGGTTGATGTTCTTTTAAAACCAATCATAAAAATTCTAAAGAAGAGAATATGATTGCAAAGAAACAAAAATCAAAAGAGCAAAAAAGAAAAGAAGATACAAAGAAGGTGGTAATATAATCATTGTGCATGGGAAAAAGAAAGGAAAAAGAAAGAGATAAAATTCAAAATTGGAAAAATTAATTCAAATTATATATATATTTTTAAGTTGAATTATTTTGATTTTTTTTTTTTTTTTTTTTTTTTTTTTTTTTTTTTTTTTTTTTGTTGTTGTTGTTGTATTATGTACGTGGAAGATTAGGTGCTACCTGAATGCCAGAGCTGTCCTCGCAATCCTTGTCGTCGAGGCGATATTCATGCATGACCCAGTCGGTTCGAATGCCTTGAGGGGCTCGGCCTCTGTAGTAAACAAGCGTCTTCTTCATCCCAATGGCTCGGTTTTGTGAACTCACTCGCCGGTCTTTTCCGGTGGATTTCCAATACCCCGCTCTTGTGGCTCTGTTTGTTCTGAACCCATTTGGATATTTTCTATCTCTGGGCCCAAAGAAGTACCATTCTGGGTCTCTACTTGGAAGAAACGACTTTTCTACAAATCAAAACACATAACATCATTATTATTAATTTATAATTTGTAAACTAAAAATGGGAAACAAATGAAGGTACCTGATAATTCCCAAGGCTCGCATTTGTAGAGATCCACCTCCGGAATGATATCAAGCTCGATTTCTTGGCCACTGATCTTCCTCTTGAGATAGTAATTGACGAGCTCTTCGTCGGTGGGATGGAACCTGAACCCCGGAGGCAACCCCACTGGCGCCATTTAATTCGATTATATCTATCTATCTATCTTCCTTTAATCTCCAAACCCTTTTCTCACTTCCCCATTTTCCCCGATATATATACAAAACCTTCCTTCTATTTCTCTTTGGGGGATCCTTTTCTTTTCTTTCTTTCTTCTTTTCTTTTCTTCTTTCTCTTTTCCAGATTCTTGGACAAACGTTTCTTACAAGCCCTTTACTTCTTAAATTCACACATCACCCACACACACTCTCTCTCTCTCTCTCTCTCTCTCTCTCTCTCTCTCTCTCTCTCTTACTATAATAATACGTATTCTCCAAGTTCTTCTCGCAAGACGCTACTAATCATATATATTTCATATTTATTAACTATACTTTTAATTCACCATATTTAGAATGTCGGCACCGCGCGTGCTGCGACATTGATACTCCGCCCTTACGGTTATTTAATTTCTTCTCTGTTTTTCAATATTCCTTTCGATCCTTAAAGGTTTCTTTGTTTAAGTGTGTTCATCAATTTTTCCCTTTCTCCTTCTTAATTAAGTGTGTCTTTGAATATCACTTCATTTAATTACAACTCTGTTATATGATATCCAATCCACACACATTATATCAATAATTCATTAAAGTGTTAATTAATGCATTGCGTACATCAGATCATCGGGTGGGATTGTCCGGCAATACACACGAAAAAAAAAAAAAAAAGTAGTGATTAATTAATTGTCTTTATTTCTAGTGGATCAAAATATATATTTGATGCCCATTTATTTATAAATTAATTATAAGGTTGTGAGAATACAAGTTATTATTGTTGAAAATAATTAGATGTGGTATATGTCAACATTTTGAGTTTGATGAGCAACGCAATGCCCCGGAGGAGCCTGTTAATGATCTAAGCCACTTGGCATCTGCAACCGGAAAGCGTTGTTGGGCGTTGTAATTTGGCTTTACACCTCCTCTTCCCTTACCGATTTGCGCGAATAAAGCTCCGTTTTCAAATACGTCTCTTACTGAATGAAACTTCCATTTCGTCTCCTCTACTTTCCCTGTGCTCCATATAATCTGCATTTGCATTAATAATAAAAACTCAATTTTCAATTCAATGTTATTGTTTACAAATTAATTTATATTACTATTTTTTGTTACTTGTTTTGACTTTGATGCGATGAAAAGGTTGGCTTCACTCTTGACGCTTGGATTCATGCTCCCTCCAATTGCGTATTGCGTCCAACCTTGGTACAAATTGTTCGCCACGTGTGCATACCCATATCGAATCCTACATAATGGGTATATTATTAACATTATGCTTAATAATTATTTACCAATCTTAATTATTTCATAATATTATAAAAGTATATATATATATATATATATATATATATATATATAAATTAAAAATACCTTAAATTTTGTATAATTTAAACCGGGCGTATATTACCTTGGCATTCTTTGGTTGCAATTGGGTCCAAAATGGTTATAGACGACGGTGACTCTCATGTTCCGATCTCGGACATAACCGTCATCGTGGCCAAGAAGAATAACCTTGTCTTGATCTCGGAACCAATTGTTGGAAATGGTGATGTCAGTGGACCCACGGGTGACGTCAAGCAACCCATCCTCGCAACGGTACAGCGTGTTGTGGTCAATCCACACTTTGGAGGCAGTTACTAAACGAATGGCATCACCGTCTACGTGTCCAAGTGAAATGATCTTGGAATCGGGGCCCATGACTCGACCCGCCGCCTGAGCCCTGCAGTGGTGGATGATAAGGCCGTGGATTATGATGTTGGTGGCTTTGAACACCATCAAACACGCATTCCCGGTGATGTGGACGGTGGCGCCTCGGCCGTCGATGGCGGTGAAGCTGCTAATGAGAAGCGGCTTCTTGAGCACAATATGCATATCTTTTGGGAATGTGATCCAGACTTTGGGTTTGATCATTGTGGCGCCGTATCTGAGCGTACCTGGGCGTGGGTTTATAGGGTCGTCGCTAGGGTCCGTGACTTGGTAGCGTATGAGATTTCTTCCCATGTTGTTGGTCATTTTTCCAGCGAAACCAACCGAGCAAACGGCTAGTTGTTGCCTGTTTCTTCTCCAGTATGGGTTGGATCTCCAGCATCTGTCAATGGCGTTCATGTTCAAGCCATGGGCTTCTGAATACAAAATTGCGGTGGTGAGGAGAGTGAGAGAAATGAGAGACACAACAAAGAGTTGTTGGGTGGTGGTGACCGTCATTTTTGGTTTTGATTGATTGTTGGGTTGGTGATCTGCTCAACACTTTTGAGGGAGTTTGATTTTTATATATGTTTGAAGGATTAGTGTTGGTTTTTAGCATTCAAATCTTTCATTAATTTGGGTTTAAATTGAAGTGGGAGTTTAAAGTTTGTCCATCTTCGATTTTGTGTTTTTAAACGGAGATTTGGTGGAGTTGCATTTAAAAAAACTGCATTGTTATTCTAATTCACCCCAAATTAGAACATTGAAATATGAATAAATGCAACTCCACCAAATCTTTGTTTAAAAACACAAAATCGACGATGGACAAACTTTAAACTCCCACTTCCCTCTAATTTGTAACAACTTCATTGATTTCCTTCTTTCTTTAATTAATGTCTTCTTTTTCTTTTTTTTTAGTTTACAATAACTGTGGTTTGAAATTTGAAACTCCATGGAAGGAGTCCATACTTACTGTGAATAAACTCACTTCGACAATAAATAAATGTTTTGAAACTACCAAAATTACACCCAAATTTTTTCCTACGTATGCGTTTTCTTCTCTTCTCTTCTCTTCTCCTCCTTCTCACTTGCTTGCTACAACACTTTTTTCCCTACATCTGCCGCTTTCTTCTTCTTCTTTGCATTCTCTTCTCTCCTCCTTCTCGCTTGCTCGTTGCAACTTTTTTCTCACTCGTGAATCGGAGTGAGACCTATAGGAAGGAAACGTCGAAGAAAAACATTGCAGATTTGATGAGGAGAATAGATCGAAGAAGCGAGAGGAAGTAACAAAACTTCATGGAACGTCAGGCCGTCACACGCGTTCTTAGGTCAAATGAGTACTTTCACATGTGGCTAATGTCAACTTATATTATTTTTCAGAAACAAAATTTTGTTTGAGAAACTAAACTGATTTTTTTTTTTCATTGCACTGTAAACTAAAAGTATTAGAATTGTCTTTTTTATAAGTGTACTCGAACTTTACTTATATTGTCGATTTGAGTATACCTGAATGAAAAAATCACAATTATAATCTCAAATGTTGATGTAGTTTAATCTCTCAATTCCATAATTACTGTTAAACAGTTGCATAATATATACCAACTAATTTATTTTAAATTACCAATGTATTTGGAAATTCTTTATTTAATTTCCCATCGATCCTAAATGGTTTGGACGTGAAAAAAATAATAATAAATAAAATTTTGATTTTTTCATTTTGGTGACCTATATAAATAATTATTTTAAATGGCAAGGCAATAACATTTTGCTATATATGTAAATAAGTTGACTCATTTTACTATTTGAAAACAACTATATACGTATAGATATATAACTCAATTAGGAAACTTTTATATGTCAAATTTAAAACATTACGTTTGGGTACATGAATTTACCGATCTTAATTACAAATCAACCAATCCAAACTCCTCCAAATTTTATTTACAAATTATACATTTATAAACCACAAACTCGCAATACAAAAATAGGTTATGGAAATCTAAGTGATGAGATGATATATATTATACCTTTCTTGAAGTGAAATGTTGAATATGACTTACAACACATTTGTTGATTTTTTAAAACAAATAGAACAAAATTGTGACATGTATCTTTATCTGAATTCAAACACATGTTACACATAACTTAAAAAGACATTAAAGTATGACCTCAAACATTCCTACTCAATTAGTATAATAATCGCTTTCAAACTATAATGATGTAATTTGCAATTGTTGATTGAAAATTTGAAATACAATATATATATTCTATCAAGTCTTGAGACAAATAAATAGAAACTCGTTAATAAATAAATTAAAATAATAGCGGTAGCCAGTAGCCGGTAGCCGATAGGCCAACACCAAACCATAGTCTATGGGCCCTTTGGGAGGTCCAGTCTGTAAGCGTAGCGGCCCAAACCTTCCATCCATTGTTTGCCCAAAAATAAATAAGTTTTTAAAAATCAATTTTAATTACATTTTTTTAATATATATATATAATCAAGAGAGTTGTATTTTTAAAAACACAAATTTCAAGACTACTTTTATAATTCAACTTTTTTTTTCCTCTCTTCATAATATAATTTAGCCAGTGAATCTTTTATGGTATGTAAAGTCAAACAAAATGATAACATATCACAATCAAGATTCAATTTTGTTGGTATCGAACAAACAAATCAAAATCAATTGTATTTGCTACATAAACACCTGCATAATAAAGCAATGCTATGAAATTGTTGACAACATAAATTCTTCTAAACCATCCAAAATACATATATTCACATCAATGCCATTCATAAATCATAATTGATAAGATGCAAAATTTATGACCATATAATTAATTAATTAATAGTATCCATAGAAGTTAAATGACATAATAATTAATTCATGAGATATTTGTCATGAAATAAAGTGATTCTATTCTAATATGTAAAAATGTATCATTACACATAGTGCATAATGTTGTTCATATTTGAATGTAAATTCACAATCTATCTACTGTGACTTTCAACCATACAATATTGTTTAGGAAAAGACTATTTGTTTCATTTGATAATTAATATAGTACCAATTCCAATATGAATATGTTGAATGGCTTGAACGACTTAGTATAGGGTCTCGTTAAGTTAAATTTGTATTTGACATTATTTAATTATTTATGAGGGGCAGTTGCAAATATAACAATCGAGTTTAAAGTATTTGCAGATATAACATAATAAAAAAAAATTGCAAATATAGCAAGATTTAGATTTTGCTTTCAAAGTCTATCGGTGATAAACCATATCACTGATAGAAGTCTATCGTTGATAGATTTTGTTATATTTGCAATTTTTTTTAAAATGTTACTATACACTTAATCATTATCGTTAAAAGTGCTACCGAATGTAATTACCCTATTTATGATTATGACTATAGGGTTTAGAGAAGCGCACTATATATAACCTCTCTAAATTTAAAGGTGCCAATTTGATATTTAATTTTGTAACATTCCCTCTAATAAAATCATTTTTTTCTCTATCTTGTGAATGCAACTAACACACTCCTCTATTATTTTTAAGTTGTCTGTATTCTTTAATTGTTAATTTCATAACATAATAAATGAAATAAAAAAAAAAAAAGAAAAAAACAAAACAAAAACAGAAGCATTGATATTGTTTAAAACATCAACCATATTAATAGAGGATAAAATTGTCTAAAAAAATTTGTCGAACGAGGTTCCTTTTAATCGAAAATATAACAATGATAATGATAATGATGTGTGTTCAGTTAAAGTGAGTGAGGATTTAATTTGATTAGAATAAAAGGCAAGGGAAAAAAAACAAAGAAGAGGGAAAATAATGGAGAAGATGTAATTTGATTGGACATTTATTAAATTTAAGAGTTTAAAAAAGGTGCATGGCTTCCATTGGAGCCTCACTCATCCAACGGCATTGGTTTTGCTTTTCAAACACATGGTGCTGTATTTATATTTAAGCACATTTAATGCCACTTTAGGTTTAGTAGCCTCACCTCAACTTTCAAATGTAAATTTGTTTGAGTAATCAAAAGGCTTCACCATATTCATCTTCCCATTTTCTTGGTCTTTACACATTCAATCATACTAAATCACATAATTTATTACATTACAACCTCACCATATTAAAATATTAATAATGAAATAAAAAAGTATTCATTACAATAAAAAAAAAAAATTATTAGCCCCTTAAAATTGATTGATAGTAAGTTGTTTTATAGGACAAAATTGCTGAAAATATTTACAAATATAGCAAAATGTCATGTTTGTCACTGATAGACATTTTGCTATATTTAAAAATAACCCCAGTTTTTATTTACTAATGTTCTAATAGACATGTAGAAGATTTCTATTGACGTGTTATTATCACTATTATCTTGATTATTAGTCAAACATTTGTTTTTTTTTTCTTTTTTAATAAATATTTTAGATTGGTATAGAGATGGCTTACGTATTAGTGACCTGGACTGGATGTTTTATATGACCATGATATAAGTGATTTAAGTTTTCTTTTTGTAGGATTACGACTTATTTATAATATAACGTTTTTGCTTTGTTTTGTTTAATCTTTTATTACATTTTGTTTTATTAATTGTTAAATAACAAAGTCATGTACAAAATTGAAATCCTTAACGATACTACAAATTACTACGTATACTTTGTACTTAGTTTAAGTTTGGTGTGCCCTCCATTTACAGCAACAACAACTATACTATTATTATAGTTGGGTTGGTTACATTATTCCAAAGTTGAAAAATTCACATCATTATTGAATGTTAATAATGTCATCACTTGACACATTTATTCATACACAAAGTCTAAAATAAGAAACAAAATGTTATTTATATGCTACCATTTTAAATTTTTTTTTTTTTTTTTAAATGAGGATAACTTATCACTTTAATTAGTTGACATGTTGAATTCTAACGTTTTGACCTAAAGTGGGTCTGACGCTTTTCTTTCCTTAGAGACAGTAGTGGCGTTTTGTCTTTACCTAATATATAAGTTTGTAGTATCGTTATTTTTCAATAAATATTTAACTTCTTGAAGAATAAATAACCAATTAGTTTATATATTAATATATATATATATATTAAAGAAAAAAAAAAAACATTTAAGCGGTCAGTGAGTAATTTACACGAAATATATTTTTATTTCGAAGAAATATCCAAATTTATTAAATCAGTCTCAAATAGTCCTTGAAAATTCAATAGTTAGAAATAGCGATTTCAAGTCTTCATATTTAAAATTAGCAATTTCTTTTTTTAAAAAATAAAAAATTTGTGATTGCATTTTTTTAATTTTGGAAAATATTAAATTTGGCAAAAAATTAAGTAAGATTTTGGGAGTATATAAATCTTGGGCAAGATTAACACCGAGATTCTATATATTTGGACTTTCTCGGTGAATTATTGGCCAAATTAATGTCGATATTCTATATATTATTCATATCAAAATTTAAAAATCACAAGCAAATCACTTAAGATCAATCTGAAAAATTTATATGTAAAGTTGAAAATGGAAGGTAAATTGAGCTAAAAATTTGAAAAATCATTAAAAATTTGATATAATATTTGATAAAGATAACCAATAACATTTGAAAAGATATAAAATTCAATATGGGATTTGGGAATATTATATAATATTTAAAAAAATGGTTATAATATTGGTGTTAATCAGATATAACAAGAAACCAAAACAATTGATAAGTTAGAAAAAAATTAAGAATTTATCTAAATCTTAGGGTCAATGTTGGCCGAGTGGACCGACAAAAACTATTTTAACGAGTTTTAAAAAAAGATGCTAACTTTGAAAGATGGAAACTTAAAAATATTATTTATGACAATTTTCCCAAAATCATCTAGCTAATATGACATAAAAAACCATCTAGCTAATATAAGTATAGCTCAACTTGATGAAATAAGAGTGTCCATTCCCCCACCCCGCATATTATAAAAAACCATTTAGTAATCATTAACACTTTGTTTGGTTTGATTTGATTTTTTTTTATCTAATTTCTACAAATATTTTAAGAAAATCATTTCAATTTTTTAAAACTACAACAAGTAATTTTTAAAAACTTGTTTTTGCTTCCGGAATTTGGCTACAAAATTTCAACCTTTTTTACTTACAAAAGATGAAAAACATTATAAGAAATGGAAGGAAATATGCTTAATTTTTTTAACAAAAAACCAAATAGTTGCTTAATGACCGTAGTTTTTTTTTTTTTTTGAATTTTTATTTTTAAATTAAGCTCATAAGCACCACTTAACTCCTAAATTTGTATGTTTCATTATTTACTCACAACCTTTGTTTTAAAAACTAATTGAATTTCTTAAAATTATATATATATATAAAACTTGTTTATTTAGAATGATTGAGAATTCAATTATTTTTAACTAAAAAAGAAAGACATACAAAATTAAAATCGAAATAGTTATAAGATGAGTATAATTTATTAAATCGTTATCAAATTGGCCTAATTTGTTAAAGATAAGGTTAACGGGAATCCATACATTTTTTAATCACACGACATAATTAATAAATATAAAATTTCCAAATAATCTTTTTTTTTTTTTTTTTTTTTTTTTTTAAGAAAATTCCAAATAAACTTTGTTGTTTTTTACACTAGCTCATTTTTTGTTAAATAGAGTCCGGCAACCAAACAATAAGGTATATGTGATGTGAATTAGGAGATAAATGAAAAATTAAAAAATAAAAGTCCCCCACTAATAGCAAAGATTCATGGTACAGGCGGACTCCATGATGCTTCGGTTCATATCTTGTATTTTAACTTTTTAATATTTTATATTATATTTTATGATTTTTAAAAGATATATAATTTATAAATATATCCCTTTACTTAAAATACATAATATTTTCAAACTAGCCTATAGTTGTTTCAAGGGTATAATAGTAGATGTGTGACTATCTTATAAAATAGTTATTCATCATAAATTTGATTTACTTAAATACATTATTTTCGAGTAAAAAATATATGGTCGAAGTGGTTGGACAAGATAAATCATATAAATAAAGAGTTTAATATAATAGACAGATAACCAACGATTCCATATTCATTTGTGTTGAAGTTTGAAGAAAGCTCAACACAAATAAATTTTTTATAAAAGAAACTTAAATTTAAAATGGAGAAAAAAAATATAATGAGATAAATTGGAAAAGAAAGGAAAAAAAAGAGAGAGAAACTCTTTGCTAATAATATTAATAATTAGGCTGATTGAAAACCATTTACAACGATAATAATTCAATTGACCTTTATTAATTTATCGCGAGGCGAGGTAATGTGTAAGTGATAATGGAACGAAAGATACGTCGGAGCTTGAAAAACACTCGCGAGGACTTGGGCAGGTGGCAAGTGGAGAGAGCGAGTAGAGAGAAGGGAGAATGCGGGAACTTGGACAGGAAAATGGAGAGAAACGGGCGCAGGGGATAGTGGCGTGGTGGTATGAAGAGTGGTCGGGGCGGAAGGCCAATCACGTGAACTTCAGCCACTACCCGTTTATCTCGTTGTCCCGTTCCGTTGCACTTACTAGACGGGCCCACCACCAACCTGGCAATGACACATAAGCAACACAGAAGACATGCCACGTAAGATGGTAGACCAGTCATTGTCTTTGATATATTGCCACGGAGGAAGAGAGGGGTTGGCAATAATTAAAATTGTTTAAAATGGGGGGGTTTTGTTTCTAATAATAATAATAATAATAATTATTATTATTTTTAGGGGAGAGGGATGGAGTTGTCTTTTTCGAAGACCTACCCGGTGCTTTATATGCAGGGTGTGGGGAGCATTATAGGGTGTCCTTCCAAAAGCAAGTGAAAGTAACAAAGTAGTGTTAAAGAGTAGAGTAGAGGAGAGGTGAGGCGAGGCGCAGGCGCAGGCGCAGGCGAAACCAAGGGCTTTCTCTCTCTCGGCTATTGCTCTTTATTATTACCCTCTCTGGCTCTCTCGCTCTGTAAAGCAAACCCAAAGCAAAGCGACGCGACCACTGCTTCTCTGTTTCTTTCTTTCTTTCTTTCCTTTTCGTTTTTTTTTTCCATCCCACCGTAGCCGGCGCTTTTCCGGCTACCTGCTCGTCAACTAAGGTTAATCATCAACTAATTTTCATCCTAGGTTTTCGCTTTCTTTGCTTGCTTCTTCTATTTCTCAATGCGATTGGTATATTTTTTTTTATTTGGTTCTGATTTCTTGCTTATTTCTTCTTCAACTGTCTGTGGATCTACTCTATGTTTCAGTGGTCTTTGCTTTGCGAGTTATTTTCAGAACTCTATATTGTCGGATCTTTCCATTTCTCTCCCTCTCTCTCGTTTTCCTTTGCGTTTTTTTAGAACTTTATTCCTCTTCCGGCGGTGTGAGATCGATAGATCGAGTTCAGCGATTTACCGATCTTTAGCTACTCTGAACGAATTTTGAACATATTATCTTGTGCTACGTTTAGGGTTTTCTAGTTATCTGTTGGTTTTGGTGTCGATACTATGGCTGGAAATGATTTTCTATCGTTAGGGTTTGGCCTCTGCGCTATTTTATCTTTTATTTTGCTGCAGATTCTCAACTCGGTCTGTTTTTACTGTCTTACGAGAAGAAATTAATGTTAAATTCTTTGATCTTTGTTTGATTTTTTTTTTCAAACCTCATGTTAGATGTTATTAGGTTTTAGTTTAGTTTTAGTTCTAGTGTTTGTTTTTTCTTTTGAATAAAGCCACTCTGATCAAGCATTTAAGGAAATACGAATTTATTTTCTGTTTTAAAGTAACGGAAAACATTTTAACTCGGATTGCTGGTGTATCTCGGTTTTTTATTTGTATTTTACAGTTTTATATGTATTTGTTCATTAGGAATCCCTTCATTTCTGTCTATTGTCAACAATAAGTATGTCTTGATAGAATGTCTACCCTTCTTTTGGTCGTCATTTATCAATTCTAACTTTGCCAGGTTCAGCTCTCCATTTTCTTGTAGTGATCATGGGGAGGAAGAAGAGGACCGATGCTGGTGGTGAAAGTTCCGAGTCTCAAGATGGTGGTGGTCGTGGCTCTCAACGATCAGCTGAAAGGAGAGACGGCCCACAGCAACATGGTGGGAGTGGGTACCAGGGTGGTAGAGGTTGGGGTTCTCAAGGGGGACGTGGAGGCCAAGGCAGTGGTGGTCGTGGCCGAGGAACGTCACAACATCAGCACTATGGAGGACCTCCTGATTACCAAGGCAGGGGTAGAGGTGGAGGTGGGCCATATCAGCATGTAGCACGCAGTAACTATGGTGGTGGTAATCGTGGAGGCATGGGTGGTGGTGGCATTGGGGGAGGACCTTCTTCTGGTGGACCATCCAGGCCACCAGTTCCCGAGCTGCACCAAGCAACCTCAGTGTATCAAGGAGGGATGACTCAGCCAGTCTCCTCTGTGGCGAGTTCTTCCTCCCACCCATCTTCTGATACTTCATCAATTGATCAACAATTTCAACAGGTTTCCATCCAACAGGAATCTTCTCAAAGCCAAGCAATTCAACCTGCACCGTCTAGTAAATCCATGAGATTCCCTCTGAGACCAGGCAAGGGTAGCTCTGGCATAAGGTGTATCGTTAAAGCTAACCACTTCTTTGCCGAGTTACCAGACAAAGATCTTCATCAGTATGATGTGGGCATTTACTGCTGCTCATATATTTTTCTATTATTTTTTTATATACATTATTATATTTTAATTCTACACTGACATTTTTTTTTTGTTGCATTTTAGGTTACCATTACCCCAGAAGTCACTTCGCGGGTCTACAATCGAGCTGTAATGGAACAACTAGTGAAATTATATAGGGTCTCGCACCTTGGGGATCGGCTTCCTGCTTATGATGGAAGAAAAAGTTTATATACGGCTGGTCCCCTCCCTTTCATATCTAATGAGTTTAGAATAACTCTTTTTGATGAAGAAGATGGATCCGGAGGACAAAGGTGCCTTACTCTCACCTCTTTGAATTTTTCTTTGTGTGCTATTTGCTCTTTTCGTTTTTCTTAATGATTTTTTTCGTCTTGGTGCAGACGGGAGAAAGAATTTAAAGTTGTGATCAAGTTTGCTGCTCGTGCTGATCTGCACCATCTTGGACTCTTTTTGCAAGGCAGACAGGCTGATGCCCCTCAAGAAGCCCTTCAAGTTCTGGATATTGTATTACGTGAACTGCCTACTTCAAGGCATAACTATTACTATACACCTCTGTTTTGTGTTTTTTTAGTTTATTGGTTTTGATTAATGAATGAGATTATTATGTCTTCTAGGTATTGTCCAGTGGCCCGATCATTTTACTCTCCAGACCTTGGCAGACGTCAGACACTGGGTGAAGGGTTGGAAAGTTGGCGTGGCTTTTATCAGAGTATCCGCCCTACTCAAATGGGGCTCTCCCTTAATATTGGTATTAGCTCCACTCTTTGTTCATTGCATTTTATGTTTTTGAACATGAAAGTCATGAAAATTATTTTTTCAGTTTATGTTTTGCCATTTGTGTTTCATTTCGGTTAAGTGACCGTTCACTAACGTATGCAGATATGTCATCTACTGCTTTCATAGAGCCTTTGCCTGTCATTGATTTTGTGACTCAACTTCTTAATCGTGATGTGTCGTCCAGACCATTATCTGATGCTGATCGTGTGAAGGTTGGTTGCTTGTCACTGTTTAGGTCATGATATTTTAATTAACAAGCTCATGGGACTGCTAGGACTATTTTGAGTTATTCTTTTACCTAATTTTGTTATGTTATGATTTTTCATGGTAACGGCATTACTATTGGAGGAGATGTGCTCTAATTTTTCCAAGTGATTTCAGATAAAAAAGGCTCTCCGAGGTGTCAAGGTTGAAGTGACACACCGTGGGAATATGCGCAGAAAATATCGCATTTCTGGTTTGACATCACAAGCAACAAGGGAGCTAACGTAAGTAATATTTGAACTTGAATTGAAAAGTCTTGCATGACTAAGTTTATATATATTGAACTTCATTACTTACATTTATTGTATTTGTATTAGTTTCCCAGTTGATGAAAGAGGTACTATGAAGTCGGTGGTTGAGTACTTCTATGAAACATATGGGTTTGTTATCCAACATACCCAGTGGCCTTGTCTTCAAGTAGGGAATCAGCAGAGACCTAACTATCTACCCATGGAAGTAATGTTTCTACTTATATTTCACTTTGCTGGTTGAATATTATAGTATGGCTAATTTATGTTGTGTATCCCAATATGTATTATGATTTTTAGCATTGCAAATGATTTTGATTCAGGTATGTAAGATTGTTGAAGGCCAGAGGTATTCCAAAAGGCTCAATGAAAGACAAATAACTGCTCTGCTCAAGGTTACATGCCAACGGCCAAAAGATAGAGAAGAAGATATTATGCAGGTCTTGGAAATAGCTCTTATCTTTAAAGCCTAATTTATATAATTGGTGTAGTTTCATGGAGGAAATGAATTGCTGTTTTTTTACCCCTCAACCACCCCCCCCACCCACCAAAAAAAAAAAAAGGAATTTAATTGCCGTTTTGTCTTCTTTCCTCTAAATATAAGTTTTGTTTTCTCCATACCTTTCTTGTTTTTGACACTTCATTACGTTGCTTGTTCATAAATTTTAGACTTCTAGTTATACAGCTTTCAGTCAGACCATTGTGAAACATGCTAACATTTTCTTAATTTTAGACGGTACGTCATAATGCATATCAAAATGATCCATATGCAAAGGAGTTTGGAATTAAGATAAGTGAGAAGCTTGCTTCTGTTGAAGCTCGTATTCTTCCAGCACCATGGGTAACGTATCCTAATTCTTCTATAGCTGAGCTGAGATTGCTGTCTAAATTCCAAAATGTTAAACTATATGTATGATCATTTTTTTTCTCTTTTACAGCTAAAATATCATGACACCGGCAGAGAAAAAGATTGTTTGCCACAAGTTGGACAGTGGAATATGATGAATAAGGTAATTCTTGAAGTTGGATTTAATGTGGTCAATTTCAGATTCCTTGTCCTCGGTAGGTAAGCTAGTTTGTTTGAGAGAGAAATGCCCCTTCCCTGTCTGATGTTGTCTCCACTAATATGCTGAATGATTGCTAATTGACGGTTTCCAGAGTTATTTATGAAACGATAATCTGACCATTTTCTTTGTTGATTATGAATCATGGCAGAAAATGTTCAATGGTGGTACTGTTAACAACTGGATGTGCATTAATTTCTCTCGCTATGTGCAAGACAGTGTTACTCGTGGGTTTTGTTATGAACTTGCTCAAATGTGTTACATTTCTGGCATGGTAATAACCTTGGTTCTTTTTATTTACTAATTTATTGCCTTAAGTGGTGAGATTTACATAGAGTCATTGAAGTGTTTCACTAAAGCTTACTATGATGATTATAGGCTTTCAATCCAGAACCAGTGCTTCCTCCTATTTTTGCTCGTCCTGATCATGTGGAAAAGGCCCTTAAAACTCGGTACCATGATGCAATGAGCATTCTCCAACCCCAGGGCAAGGAGCTTGATCTGCTTATTGTTGTATTGCCAGATAACAACGGATCTCTTTATGGTATGTCAATGGGAATGCTGTTTTTGTTATTTACATCTCGATGTCTTTTAATTAATTTTTTGGTTATGCCCTTTGCAGGTGATTTAAAACGTATCTGTGAAACAGATCTCGGCCTTGTTTCCCAGTGCTGTTTGACTAAACATGTCTTCAAAATGAGCAAACAGTACTTGGCCAATGTGGCCTTGAAAATAAACGTTAAGGTTGGGGGAAGGAATACAGTACTTGTTGATGCGTTATCTAGGCGTATACCTTTGGTTAGTGACCGGCCTACCATTATATTTGGTGCTGATGTAACTCATCCTCACCCAGGAGAAGACTCAAGTCCATCCATTGCAGCTGTATGATCAATGACACCTCTTTTTATTTTATGAGTTTCTTTGTCTAATCTAAGCCACTGTTAAGTTCTTAGTATTATTTTGACAATAGGTTGTGGCTTCTCAAGATTGGCCAGAAGTTACAAAATATGCTGGTTTGGTTAGTGCTCAAGCCCACAGGCAAGAGCTTATTCAAGATCTTTTCAAAACATGGCAGGATCCTGTTAGAGGGACAGTAACGGGTGGAATGATCAAGTATGACTCATAAACCTTGTTGTAGTTGGTTGCATATTGAACTTGTCTTAGTAAACTCGTGTCCTTATTTTTTGTCCATCCCTGCTCTGGTGATACAGGGAACTCCTCATCTCCTTCCGTAGAGCAACTGGACAGAAACCTCAACGAATTATATTTTACAGGCATTTTCTTTTATCTCTTATCTATTGTCTCGTTGTGAAGAAAACATTATTTTACATCATTTTCATATGTTGTTTGTTTGATGTCTACCTGAAAATTATATCTTGCAGGGATGGGGTTAGCGAAGGACAGTTCTACCAAGTTTTGTTGCATGAGCTGGATGCGATTAGAAAGGTAAAGGGAATGTGCATCAGTAGATTCTTCTTCAATATGTTTTGAGATACTCCTGGTTTGGAAATTTAATTAATAAGTGATATATGTTTGTAAATTTCTCTGATATATTTTTCCTTCTGAATCGACTTGTTTTTAGGCATGTGCTTCTTTGGAACCAAACTACCAACCACCTGTGACATTCGTTGTGGTACAGAAGCGTCATCACACTAGATTGTTTGCTAACAACCATTCTGATCGCCATGCAGTAGACAAGAGTGGGAACATATTACCTGGTAAAATATAGTATACAGCTAACTCATTGTGTATTGAGTTTGTTGACTTTTTTGACACTTGATTAACGTGTAAGTTGGAGAAGTTGGAGTTTATAGATGCTGCATGTGGAGTCAATTAGTTGGAGGGCATACTTTAAGCATTACGAATTCTTTTCAACTTCAAAGTCTCATAATTTTATAGCTAATTTTAAAGGTTTTAAACTGGACAGTTGGTGCGTACCGACTGAAAAATCCACTTGTAGCAAAAGAGTTGTTTCTATTATTGAAGCACAATTTCTTAATTCTTATTTCTTAGTTAATTTTTTATTCTTTATTTTTGTTATTAAAAATGAATTTTACTCACTCTGCTGACGAAATTTCAGGTACGGTTGTTGACTCCAAAATTTGTCACCCTACGGAATTTGACTTTTACCTGTGCAGTCATGCTGGAATCCAGGTAGAATTATATATATCTTATTATTGTTTAAAGAGGTATGCGGGGATAAAGGATTATTAAATAACCTGTGATTGATACCTGTTGACCAGGGTACAAGTCGTCCTGCTCATTACCATGTTCTGTGGGATGAGAACAAGTTCACAGCTGATGGATTGCAGACTCTAACGAATAATCTTTGTTATACGTGAGTTTGTTTGATCTTTTTCCCCGAAAAATTTGCTATACGCGAGTTGTTCTTTTCCCACGTCCACTAATATGGTTATGCTTTAACTAGCGCTCAAAAAATTACAAACCAAGTTCTTTATTATTACTTTTACTTATGAGATTGGCTTAATTAAATATGAGATTTTAAATTTTTGTAGGTATGCAAGGTGTACTCGCTCTGTTTCCATTGGTAAGTTTTCAATTGACACAATTTGATTTTGTTCTGCCCGACCCTCTAATCTACCATTGAGAATTATTTTGTATGTTCATTTCCTTGTTCATGGTTTGTTAATTTGGTATAAACCTTTTGCAGTGCCCCCAGCGTACTACGCTCATCTTGCTGCATTTCGAGCTCGTTTTTATATGGAACCTGAAACCTCCGATAGTGGGTCAATTAGCAGTGAGGCTGCTGCTGGACGTGGTGGCGTTGGTGCTCGCAGTACACGGGCACCGGGGTTGAATGCTGCTGTTCGACCTTTGCCAGCTCTGAAAGAGAATGTTAAGAGGGTTATGTTCTACTGTTGAGATGACTTGTTTTTATTTACTACTACCACTGGTTCCACTCCCAAGTCTTGAAGTGTGTGTCTGTTTAGTTCCCGGAGCTTATGGTTTGAAGGTCTGAAAACTTCCCACTTGTGTGTGATTAACTATAACTTAGTATCCGCTGCCTACTTGTGTTATTTTGTGTCGTTTATAACTCATTGGTGGCTCATGTCGCCCTTCGGTGCCATGCATTGCCGTCCATTCTGAGACTCTATGATGTCAAACACCAGATTTCAAAACTATTTGTTTTACTGCTTGCTTTGCTTTAATCCTTGATGGCAAAAGAATATAGTGTGTGGGTGGATGTTTGTGGCCAGTTTTTTGGATAATGCCATTTTATTTTTTTAAAAAAAAGGTTATACCCAGTGGTAGTTTACTTCATTTAGAAAGTCTAAAGTTGGTTTATTTCATGAAAATAGTATTTACAAAATAATTTAAAACGATTTTTCGAATGGTTTCTTTTTCAAGGCCAGGCCATAAATTCGATTAACCATTGTGATTCTCTTTTGTCCAGTAGAAATGTCTGCCAATCCACTAATCTTTCAATATATATGACTGCTCTGATGCTTTTAAACAGTTTCCTTGGAGATCTCAACCTGATCAACCTCTTTTAATCGGCCCCACATAATTGAATGGATATGGAAATTGAGTGCCCCTCGCCCAATTTGACCCCATGCAGATTATCAATTGCTATATCTTTTTCAAGGAGATCCCAACAGGGACTTTGAATAAGAAGAATCAACCCCTTGTTGATTAATAGGGTTGTCGATATGGTTCCTGTTTATACTTACCTTCTTGCTTTACAAGCTAATTGTTAAGTCTCTGTGAAATTGATAAGAGAAGCAAACCAACTCGAGCAAATTTTATTACTGCCAAATCAACCCCAACGTGAATGGAACTTGTCTAAAGTCTAAATTGACAAATTAAATTTTGGTTTTGAATTTTGTGAAACTAAATTCGTTGATAAATGTTCTCAAAGTTGTTCAAAATACGGTTCAATTAGTTTGATATGCTTCTTTCACTTTTTGAATTTTAGCTCTTTCTAGTGGGTCCATATTCTTTCTAGAAATTAGCTTGTTTAGAACCTCGTGATTTCGAGGAATTTTAATTCATAATGGATTTCAAATGAATTTGTTATTATAAAAAGAAAAGAGTGATTTTTAAAATCCTAAGTTATTTTTAAATCTTGTTTTTATTTAAAAAATACTTTCGAGACTAAAATGGTCGGATTTCATAGGATTTGAAAATAAATTACTTATTAACCTTGTCAATTTCTAAATTTTAATTAACACATCATAGTTAAAGCTTTGCATTAGTAAATTTTTAACTTTCTTTTCTCCGTAAATCTTGTTCATTCCAAATAAAATAATTAATCTAAAACTATTTCTTAAACATTCTTGAATCCAAATGAAGGGTAAGGGTAATGGTGCTTATATATATTTATATTGCTTATATATATAATATATGTGTATATTCAATGTAATGGATGAGTTAATTATAGTATATGATAATTAAATCATTACGAGGTTAAAGTTGATTCCAATCGTATTTATATGCTTATATTTGTTTACACCATGACACAATTAGTCCATCTGTTATATGATGGATTATCTATCATATTAATTATTAAATTTTAATGGGATTATTGTGAAGAATGTATGTTGAATTATTAATATCTTGAAATTTCTATAACTTCGTAGAGATAATTGGCAATTGTTTTGCAATAAATCAGCCATTGTAAAAATATTTTTTTTTAGCACTCCCAAGGAAACATACTTCAGTCAGTAGTTTATGCTCGAACTGACAGATAAAAAATAGTTCTCAATAATTTGAGAGTTTCAATAAACGCTTGGCTAACACTCAATAATCAATTTTACATTTCAAAGCAGAAGCTTCTAACTCATGGACTCATGGTAACTCCAAAAGCCTAAAATTCCAGTTGTATCTTAAGAATCTCAGGCTGCTGCAGTTATGGAACTGAAAGAAGGAAAGAATAAAAGCCACCCTCCAATACAAATACGAATGAAACTAAAAAAAAAAAAAAACAAATAAAGTCGCTTTGCTTGAAGTTCTTTACGTCCACCTCTTAAAAAGCCTTTGTGGAAAGGAAATCTGAACTAACTTCCCACAATTACAATTCCTTTCTTGCTTTCAATATTTCAAATCTCAGAAATGTTCTTCTCTTCATCATTATCCTTGTTTCTCTTTCAGCTTTATGTCTCTCTCACTCTTCATCAATCAAAACATTTCTCAAAGTCTGTCAAATTAAGGTATATATATCTCAGATCACAAGGCAAAAGCAAGGCAATCATCACTTTATCATTAAGTTGAAAACTGTTTCAGAAGACAATAAGAAAGAAGGTTGTGTAATTATAGCCATGGAAGCAGCCAGTTTGATGAGATTAGACACACCAATTTCTGACAGTCTAAACAATGCATTGAGGAGATCCCATAACTCAATGAAGAAATGCTTTGCCAGGTACGGAGTTTCTCTAGCAACATAAAGCTTAAAAGAAAGTTTGTAACTTTTTGAGATATGGATTTAACCCATCTGAGTAAATAGGTTTGTTGAGAATGGGAAGAGGTTGATGAAATGCCAGGATTTGATGAAAGATGTGGAGATAACGATTGAAGATAAGCGTGAGAGAAACCATGTTTTGGAAGGCTTTCTTGGCTACATTCTGAGTAACACTCAGGTAACATTGAAACTCTTTATCTCTACTGTTTCTTCTTTGAAGGAGGATGGATTTTGATGGCTTATATGCAGGAGGCTGCTGTTGTCCCTCCGAACATCGCTTTAGCCGTTAGGCCGAGTCCGGGTTTCTGGGAGTTCGTTAAGGTGAATGCTACAAGTTTGGAAGTAGGAGACCTTACTGTTTCAGAGTACTTGAAATTTAAGGAAGCCATCTTTGATGAGAATTGGTGAGGCTACAAATAGTTTTGATTCCCCTTTCCAATATTCAGAGCTTGAGACTAGGCTCTTGTATGTTCATTTGCATTGTGTAGTAATCTTTGGATTGATGAATGAAAAAACTGTCAAAATGATTGGTTTGATGCTGCAGGGCAAATGATGAAAATGCTCTTGAGATAGATTTTCGAGCCATAGAATTCAGTGCCCCTCGCTTGAGCCTTCCTTCGTCGATTGGAAACGGAGTCAACTTGATCTCAAAATTCATCAGTTCAAGGTTTGGTGAGGATAAACAGAATGTCAAGGAACTTGTTGATTATCTGCTGGCTCTTCACCATCGAGGACAGGTATGAAAATATGAACATCTAATTGCAGAAAGTTGAAGATTTTTTTAAAAAAAAACTTCGGCAATTCAAATCAAGAAATGACAACATTTAGATTTAAATCTTGCAGAGTCTTATGATCAATAAGAAACTTAACACCGTTTCCAAGCTTCAATCGGCATTGTTTGCAGCTCAAGTATATCTATCTTCACTGCCAAAAGACACGCCATATGAAGAATTCAAGCACAAGTAACCAAGCATTCTTATTTCTTTCCTTAAACCATAGGGAATCTAGTTTTGATTTCCTGTTTTTCAAGACTTTTTTCTAATTGTATTTTTTATCCTTAATGCCTAAAGGATGAAAGGATGGGGATTTGAGAAAGGATGGGGAAGTACTTCAGAGAGGGCCAGAGAAACAATGTTAATCCTTTCTGAGGTCCTCCAGGCACCAGATCCAGCAAAATTGGAGTTACTGTTTAGCAGGCTTCCAACCACATTGAATATTGTAATCTTTTCACCTCACGGTTATTTCGGCCAGGCAGGCGTCCTCGGTTTGCCCGACACCGGCGGTCAGGTCAGAATTTGATCAACTATTCATTTCAGCATTACAATGCTGTCTTCCCGTGGACTTGTTTATCACTCACCTGCTACAAAAATGACTAGATTGTCTACATTCTGGATCAAGTGAGAGCTTTAGAAGAAGAGTTGCTGCACAGAATTGAACTGCAAGGCCTTCAAGCAAAGCCTCAGATTCTTGTGGTATGTTTGTTGTAGGCACATAACATCACAACAACATTGTCCTTGTGTTTTGGCAACTGCAGCGTATGCTTCAATATGTATTACAATTGACACATTTAGGTGACAAGATTAATACCCGATGCACGAGGGACGAAGTGCAATGTGGAGTTGGAGCCTATTGAAAACACAAAACATTCTCACATTCTCAGGGTGCCATTCTTCACACAAAATGGAGTTCTTCACCAATGGGTTTCACGCTTCGATGTCTACCCATTCTTGGAGAGATTTGCCAAGGCATTTGACCTCAGAAATTCTTTCATTTTCCTAATCACTTCATTCATCTTCTATTAACTTTTGTTCCTCACTTCACGTTGCATTTGTAGGATGCCACTAGCAAGATCCTTGAAGTCATGGATTGCAAACCAGACCTCGTCATTGGCAACTACACTGATGGAAACTTGATTGCTTCTTTGATGGCTAAGAAACTTGGAATTACACAGGTCAACTTAATTTTTCAACTCACCAACTGGAAGATCAGGAACAAAATATAAAAGCTTGAGAAAAATCTGTCATTTTTGGTTTTTTTTTTTTTTGGTTTCTGGATTTCTAAATTCTTGAGTGTTTTTTTTGGACGTCCCAGGGAACTATAGCACACGCTTTAGAGAAAACAAAATATGAGGATTCAGATGCTAAGTGGAAGGAACTTGATCCAAAGTATCATTTTTCATGTCAATTCACAGCTGATTTGATCTCAATGAATGCAACTGATTTCATTATAACAAGTACATATCAAGAAATTTCAGGAAGGTTAGAAAATTCTATATAGTAATGAATTCAGCTGGCTTTGCATTCTAGAAACATATAATATTTAAGTAGCTAAGTAAAAAGTTGTCCAACAGCAAAACCAGGCCAGGACAATATGAAAGCCATGAGGCCTTTACTATGCCTGGACTTTACAGGGTAGTCTCAGGGATTAATGTGTTTGACCCCAAATTCAACATTGCTGCTCCTGGGGCTGATCAATCTGTCTATTTTCCTTTCACTGAGAAATCAAAGCGACTGACTAATCTTCATCCCGATATCGAGGAACTACTTTATAGCAGAGAAAACAATGATGAACACATGTAACTGATACCTAGCCTCCATCTCTTTTCCATTGAACACTTTTAGAAAGTCATCAGTATACTTCTAATTTCCAATCTTGTAAATTTCTTGAACAGAGGTTACCTTGCAGATAAGAAGAAGCCAATTATTTTCTCAATGGCAAGGCTTGATACAGTGAAAAACATTACTGGGTTGACTGAATGGTATGGTAAAAACAGGAAGCTGAGAAGTTTAGTAAACCTTGTGGTGGTCGCTGGATTCTTTGATCCATCAAAATCAAAGGACAGGGAAGAAATTGCTGAGATAAAAAAGATGCATTCCCTGATAGAAAAATATAAACTCAGGGGGCAAATCAGATGGATAGCAGCTCAAACCGATCGCTACCGCAATGGAGAGCTATACCGGTGCATTGCTGATACAAAAGGAGCTTTTGTGCAGCCTGCACTTTATGAGGGTTTTGGCCTAACAGTCATTGAGGCAATGAACTGTGGACTGCCTACTTTTGCAACAAACCAAGGTGGCCCAGCCGAGATAATTGTCGACGGAGTCTCCGGCTTCCACATGGATCCGAACAATGGAGACGAATCAAGCAAAAAGATTGTTGCTTTCTTTGAGAAATGCAAGTCAGATGGTGGATATTGGAACAAGATGTCAGAAGCTGGTCTTCAGCGAATATATGAATGGTAAATAAAGGCACAAACATCATTTCTAATGAATTTGGGATGTGGGTATTCACTTGTCCATTCTGGTTTTCAGCTACACTTGGAACATATATGCAAAGAAGGCTCTGAATATGGGATCAATTTATGGATTTTGGAGGCAGTTAACCAAGGACCAAAAACAAGCCAAGATCAGATACATTGAAATACTTTACTCTCTCTTGCTTAGGAAATTGGTAAGCATCTAAAGGAGATTACCTCTTCATCATAATTAGATTAAGCATTTCAGTTTTTTTAAGCAGTCTAAATCTTATTGCAGGTGAAGAACATTTCAATCCCTACTGAAGAATCCTTGCCAGCTCCAACCACCACAACTCCACCACAGCAGCCGACGCCGGAGCTCCGATCCCGGAGACCAACTGCCACTCAGTCTGAGCCAAGACCAAGGCAAATTATCCACTCATATTATCATTGTTAATTTTCCATTAACCTTAATAACTTAAACGGACATTGTATTAATAACTCAAAGCTCCCACACATTACACAGTAGAAAGATTTGAAAGTTTAGGTCTTTGGACCAATATCATATAACAATTAGTAGAAATCTGGCAAGAAAATTGAAACCATATGACCCAAAAAACAAAAAATAAAATACTTTGGTAGTTGATAACTTGATTGATGAAGAGTTGTGCCAAGTCCTGAAGAACATAGTTAAAGAAAAAGAGTGTTTATTTTGCAGGAGTGAAGATGGGGGTTCAGTGGAGCTTGGTCAGAGTGGGAATGGGCTATCACACACCATAAAAAAGATGTGCTTTTTGGCTGGCTCTCTCTTGGTTGCTTACTACATTCTAAAGAGGATTTCTGGAGTAAATCAAGCATATGATGATTTACCATTATAACTTTCTAATATTTCGACTTTGTTTATGTAAATTAATTATAATAATCACTCATCAGCTCAAAGAACTTGCTGAGGTTGCCAACTCATGTGGACCATTCTGTATCAATTTACCCAGATGAATAAATTCATTCCTTTTTTTAGTGTAATGGTTGAAGAGGGAACCAAAAGTCTCAAAGATTATTTTGGGTGGTTTCAAAAACAATGGCAGGAGGAGTTTATGCCAAAATAGACACCCCGAAAAGTGATATCAAAGCTATACCCTACCTTAACTATGTCACTGTGCCTCCTTGATGATATATTCATAGTGAACTTTGGTTGAGTTCATCGATTCGAGGGAGGTTTCGTTGGTGGTCATTCGACAAATGGGAGTGCAATCAAAGTCACACATCGACTTGGAAAGGGGAAGACTATGAGTAAAAGTGAAATATCTTCATTGGTACAAGGTCTTTTAGGTAATTCCAAAAATAAAGTGGAGAGGATTTATACTCCGAAGTGAACAAATATTATACCAATGCGTTGACTTAACTGTGTTGTTGTTCTTTGATGACATAATGAAGTGATATGCTTCGAATAAATACGAATAGATGATTATTTGGAGAGAGACGTTATGATCCTCTGTTTGAGAGGATGCTAGGTATATTCCTTTACATAAATGATATCCATGCCAGCAAATGTAAAATTTTGGTCTCATTCTCGACCATATATTTGAAAAATAAAAATAAATAAAAAAGTTAGGTTCGATTAAAGAATAATTTACGACGTATTATTGCGGAGAAAATAAAGCATCATGGGATGGTCTTTATCCATAAAAGGGGTATCTGTTTTATCTTCGATGATTTCCTTTTCTTAGAGAAATTAGTATAATTACAAAAAGTTATTATTATTATTATTATTTTATAAAAAAAAAACAATTAGAAAACAAGATGTCGCTCAATAATTGGTTACTTTTTCTATGATTTATTTCTAAATCTAGGATTGTATTACCAAATTATTATCGGAATAACTTGAAAATTGAAAATTAATTAAGCTCAATACCACATGTTTTATTTTTCCTTTTGCGTACAAAGTTTTAAATTTTAAAATATGTAACTTTTTATTTTTGTGTGTCTAGTTGATTTTTGTTTGTATTTGTTTGTTAGTTTTTATAAGTGAGTTGTAATTGTGTCTAGACTTTAAACTCTGAAGTCTCATCTCTTTATGTTCTTCAAATAGTTATTATTTATAAATATTAACTAAGTAGTTAAAATAAAATATATATAACTTTTTAAAATTTTTATAAATTACATTAACTTTTGAATAATTGTTACTAGAAACATTATTATTGCTGTTCTATTATAATTTTTTCTCCAAAAAAAAATTACATTAAATTTTAGGAAAAATAATACTTTTGATCTTTATTTAAGACAAGATTTAATAGTATGTTTCCTTACTTTTTAAACTAGACATTTTAATATTTGAAGTATAAAAAAGTAAAGTTGTCAAATTTCTAGCTAACATATTGTTTATTAAAAAATTATGTTTTATTTATTTGTTCTCTCTTCTTTCTCCCTCCTCTCATCCTTCATCTATGGTATTTGACGCTCATTTTTGCTCGCTCCATAGATCTACCTAATGATTTGACCTTAATTTATAGCTTATAAGACTATTGGTTACCTAAGTAATTTATCAATCTACCTATAATTTCATTAAATTTTATTCATAGAAATTTCGTTAAACCTTGATATTGTTTTTGACAACTAAATGGATATAGATTTTAAAATAAACAGATTGAGTTGTTTGAATTCTAATAAAAATAAAATTCATATGCTAAATATGTAATAAAAAAAGTGAATCTTATTCAAAAATTGATATCCTATTCTATTAAATTTAAGAGTCTAAACTAATTCAACGAGAGTATATGAAATAAGAAAATAGATACATCCCACTAAAACTAAGTTCATTAGGACGTAAAGTATGAATTATCGATTAAAAAGTACGTAACTTAATTACAAATTCGGTACTTAAAAAAAAAAGGGCAAAAAAAGAAAAATCCAATCCAAACTCAAAAGTTATCTTGGCAATTAAATTGACGGATTGTATTAAGCCGTTGGGGAGGACGACGGACTTGAAGAAATGATCAATTATGGTTAATAATAATAATAATAATAATAATAATAATAATAATAATAATAATAACAACAACAACAAAATAAGGTTGAAAGGCAATCGGAGTTGGGAATTGGGATTAAAATGATAGCGAAGTAAGGGCAACCGGCAGCTAGGCAAACATCCGGTTGCCGGTTGGCTTGAACTCAGCGTTGAAAGGTATCCAAATCAGGGTTTGAAGTTCAACTCTGGCCTCCCCATTTTTTTTCTTCACGCCTTTGTACTTGACCACGTGCTTTGGTCTAGTTTATTTTTCCAGTTTTCCTTTAAAATTTTGTTTTGAAAAAAAAAAAATTGAATATTTTTATTTCATTTTATTAATCTAATTTCAATTTTTCTTTATAAAATAATTAATCAAGTTTTCATTGTTAAATTTTGGTATAAACTTTAATATGAACTTTTAAGCTACATAACTATATTTGTTCGATTCCTTATTTGAATAGCACATAAATCCAGTATAAAGTTAAAATAATAATGATAAAGACAGTATACTTACATACATAATATTTATATTTAAACTTCGGTTGATTTTTACCAACCAAGAAAGTACCATTTTTTACTAATTTTCATGGTGATCTGCTTCAAATTTTAGAAAAGAAGACAGCTAAATCCAATAAAATAACAACAAATGATGAATGAAATAGCTATCAAAGTCTCCGTTGGAAAAACCTCGTCAAGAAATACTTATTCGACCTCAATTACCAATAAAAAAAAAAAAAAAAAAAAAAAAAAAAAAAAAAAAAACATTTGTACCGACACCCTTTTTCCGGTCTCAAATTAAAGAATGCATAAAGCAAATTTTACCAGAGTTAGAATATTTAAGTTTAAAGTACTTTTAAAATCAATGACATACAATTCTTTTACAGTGCATAGTATATTTTTAGGCATGGATATAAAATTATGGAATTAGTGAATGATACGTAATTAAAATATAAGACTAAAATAGAGTTAGAGATCAAAATGTGGAAATTAATCAATGAATAAATGAAAGCAAAGAAGGAAGAAAAATCAAAATGGGGAGGCTGAGTGGGAGAAAGATTCCCCTTCTAAATTCCAGTCGTTTTCAGAAACACCAATACAAGCAATTTGTATATATATATATATATGTATAAAAATACAAATTAAGGAGGGGAGGGACCAGACAAAGAAATTATGAAATAGAGAAAGGGTCAGCCGGCAATAAATTAAAAACTCTGTCTCGTATTAATATCTTCGCCCACTGCGTTTCTTTTACAGATTAACCCCCATTTTTAATTTCAAGTTTTATTTGTTGCCCCTCTCTGACGTCAACATGAAAATAACGCCATGTTTCTTCTTCTTCTTCTTCTTCTTCTTCTTCTTATATCTCTTTTCATCCTCTAATTCCCAGCGGCAGCGAGTCAACCATTCCGCTGTCGGCCTTATATGCAATTAAACTTTCCTCTTTTCCTATTTGGCTCCGCCTCCTCACGCAGTTTCAGCTTCCAATGAAGAATAATTCCGCCGCCGACTGCGAACCTGCCGCCAAGTCCTCGGCTCCCTCGGCCGTTCATACGGCGGTGGTTCCATGGAGGACGGTGAGGATCTCGGTTGTGTTGGTGGGCCTTATGTTGGGCCTCCTTGTTCTCTACAACTCAGCCATTAATCCTTTCAAATTTCTTCCTGTTTCCTACACCTACCGTGCTTTTCGATCCTCTTCTCCTCACAAAGATCTTCTTTTGGTTAGTAATTTCCATTTCTTATCTCTTTTTTTTTTTTTTTTTTTTTTTCAATTACCCATTTGTTTAATTATTATTAATTTTTGGTAACTGGGGAATGGAATCGGGCGCTAGACTTGAGGAAGGTTGATTGTGTTTACGAGTAAAATCTGAATTAAAACGGAAAATAATTGTTGCTTCCCAATTTTGACGAAACGCAATTCTGGAGTCCTAGGATTGATGAATAAATGGAAGAGAGCCAGCTGGGCTTTGTTTGTGAATTAATATATAAATATTTTTATATAAAGGCAAAGGTTACATCTGCTGTAGTTCTTTAATGGATCATTTAATAATTTTCCTTGTATAAGTTTTTTAAACCCACACACAAAATTATTTTTAAAATAGAATTCAAAACGCAAAATTATTGGTGAATATCATGGCAGGTGATTGGTAAGTTGGCGATAGGCTCAATAGCCGGCTGGTTCTGTTCAGCGCCAGCGCGTCACTCGCACGTGCATTTATTATTGTTTCTCTTCTTTCCATTATTTTTTATATATTTCTTTATACTTAGTTCAAATCCATGAAAAAGATATTTTAACTTTCATCTTTTTAGTTCATTTTTTTCCAATATTTGTTGTTTGTTTAATTTTAGTGGCTATAATTTTAATAAATTTTAAATTTTGTCTCTAATATTATTTTATTATTAATTTTTTAAAATAATTTTTTTTTAAGTATTTTTACTATAAATTTTGAAAACATATTCACATATTTTATTTTCTTAGAGAAAAATTATTATTATTTTTTTATTTAATCAATTTTAGTAAAAAGTAATTTTAAACCACTTGATTTAAGACTTAATGAAAGGTCCTTTAATCAATCTTATTATTTTTATTTAATCAATTTTAGTAAAAAGTAATTTTAAACTTTAAATTGTTTTGAACAAGCTTCAAATTTGTAAGGTCCTTTTTAACGTACTTAATACACCTAAAATTAAAAATTTAAGAGACTTATTAGACATTTAAAAAAAAAAATTCAATAACCAAATAGCTACAAAACTCAAAGTTCAAGAAATAAAGTCATTATATGACATGTAATCTCTATAATATCATAACTATTTAGGGATATTTATTTTCTAAGTCCACGTTTTATGTTACTTCTAGTACAATTTAGAATTATTGTGGAGGGTATCAAATAAAATAACAATAAGTTATCATTCATCAAGTTGAAAAGTAAAAGGGTGATTAAATTATAAGTTTAGTGATAGAGTTGTGTTTAATATAAAATTTAGATTAGTTGTAGAGTTGATGAAATAAAATAATTAACAACAACGTGGGATTTATGAATATGAGAAGTAAAGATATAATTAAATTATTATAAGTTAATCTTGGGATGTGAACCAGGAGGAGTTAGGGAAAGGCAAGAAGGAAGGGGACAGGATTTTACAAAGGAAAGTGGGAGATTGTGGTGTAATTATATGTTTTTGTCCCAAAGTCCAACAATAATTTTCTCATATATAAAAACAATTTCCTCGGCTAGTAATAAATGGTGGGGTTTGATGTGTATTTTATATATATATATATATTTAAAATATCACCATTCAAAATAAAGGAACGTGTGTTTCTAAGAAATTTCGAACATACTTTTTTTTTTTTTTTTTTTGGTCGTCAAATCCTTTGAAAATAAGTTAGGTTTAGGAGTAATTTTTTAATAGTTAATATTTTTTAATAATTCTAAATAAATTTAATATTTTATTTTACACTCCATAAATAAAATTTCACAAAAGTTATGCTAGTTTTAAAAATTATTCTTAAATATGTTACTTTTTTGGTCTTTAGATAGTCTAATATACGTTTGATTCATAGATTTCAAAATATTATATATTTAGTCTTTAAATTTTGAGTTGGTTTTAATTTAGTCACTAAGACTCAAAATGTAACAATCTTAAATCTAATAAGGTATTTTTTTTCTTTTTAGATTGAGCTGAAAGTGTAGAAATGTCTATCGGGTAAAGTAATAGATGTTTGTATGAGTCTATCGCAGTCTATCACAAATAAGAAATAAAATGTTGCTATATTTGTAATTTTATTTTTGAAAACAAAGGTTTTTCTATTTTTGAAAACATTCCCTCAAAGAAATGTCTTGGCTTAATTTTTACTTTCATCGAGAGTATACTTGCATTCGAGAGTGTTTGGTTTAACTTTCTAAAATTGAAGTGTTTTTCATCCTCTCAAAATAACTTTAAATAAGGAGAGTTTAAATAAAAATAATTTTTTAAGAAAACATTTTTTTCCTCTAGTAATGTTTATTGACCCTTTTGAAATTAGAAAAAGTTATGCTACTGATGGCGAATTATATTAAATCAAACAGAGTATTATAGTGTAAAATTGATGTTAAAACTTATAAAAGTTTGTAAAATGACAAAAATGAAATACAGGAAAAAGTTCTGAAAGAAGCAGCAATGGAAGATGGAACAATAATCTTGACGACGTTGAATGATGCATGGGCAGAGCCAGATTCACTCCTCGATCTGTTTCTTAAAAGCTTCCATATTGGAAACGGAACCCAAAGATTATTGAAGCACTTAGTCATAGTCACGTTGGACCAAAAGGCGTATTCTCGTTGCGTGTCCTTACACCCTCATTGTTATGAATTGGAAACTCAAGGAACCAACTTCTCCAGCGAAGCCTACTTCATGACCTCCGATTACTTGAAAATGATGTGGCGAAGAATCGAATTCCTTATCTCCATACTCGAGATGGGTCACAGCTTCGTGTTCACCGTAAGTTACTGTTTGTTTGATGATATAATATTAAATTTATTTTTACTTAGTCAGAACACTCCTTTTAATGTTATTTTGTTCGGGAACACAGGATTCTGATATAATGTGGTTGCAAGACCCATTCAATCACTTCTACCCAGAGGCAGATTTTCAAATTGCTTGTGATTTGTTTTTGGGGAACTCAGAAGATTTAAACAATAGTCCCAATGGAGGGTTTGTGTACGTGAAAGCGAATCCAAAAACGGTACAATTCTACAAGTTTTGGTACCAATCAAGGACAATATATCCAGGTCAGCACGACCAAGATGTGCTGAACAAGATCAAACACAGTCCATTGATCCCTAAAATTGGGCTGAAATTAAGGTTTCTGGACACCGCGAATTTCGGAGGGTTCTGTCAGATGGGGAGGGACATGAGCAAGACGGCTACAATGCATGCCAATTGTTGCGTTGGACTAGAGAACAAAGTTCACGATCTCAGGATTTTGCTAAAAGATTGGAATAACTTCTTTAATCCAACTGCGAATAACAAAGCTTCCCCTACCCCTTCATGGACTGTTCCTCAAGATTGCAGGTATATATATATATATGTATATATATATTACATTTATTATTACTATATGCTTTCTTTTTCTTTTCTAGCTAACTATTATAAATCTATGCAAAACCTTTACTTTTCATTTTTTTTTTTTTTTTTTAATTAGAGTTATTAATATTTTTGGATGGCAAATTCAGAACTTCATTTCAAAGAGGGAGGCAACCTAAGAAAACTGGGAACAGAAGGTTATCTTAGGAAGCACAAACTGGAATGATGATTTGAAGAGAGGAACAAAATTAAGAATATGTCTTGCAATCGTTCTTATTTTCCAAGATAAGTGCTCGATAATGTTTGCTTCCAATGAAATGGTTGCATTCCCCCATTCGATTCTTTAGTACACCATTTTTCTGTACATTGTTAAAAAGCCAAGAATGAAACACTGCTTTCCTTTTTTTCCTTTTTTAACTCCAATGACAAAGGTCACATTTACCAAACCGTAATGAGAATTGGTGCAATATTTGAAATGAGATTTCATTAATGAATGAATTGTAATAATATAATCAAATTGCTTTTAATTGTATTTATCTAAAATTATGAATATGTAACATTATCGTTATCGTTACTCCTTAACCATAAAAGTAACAGTAAACTTAAATGTAACAATAAATGTGGCATATTTACAATGTTTATACTAGGAATATCTATGATGGTAAAGGTAGTAAGTACCACATAGTTTTCGACCATGCAGAATTTGGTTACAAATTTCAAAGTGAGCCTACAACTCATCACGATTGTTAAATCTAAGTAAATGACAACAAAAATAATTAACTAAACCCACTTTTTACATTACGAATATCTTTTGGCCATGGTGGTTTCACATTTTCTTAATTTTCATAATTTTCCCTTACTCATAACCAATTGAGAGTATTTGACTCATATTGGCTGTATTTAATGTACTTGTGTGATTTTTATTTTTTATTTTATTTTTACACTTGGGACAAAATGAGTGGATTTTTTTTTTTTTTTTTTTTTTAAAAAAAAACTATTTGTGATGTGTCTAATTTTACCAGGCAAGTATGGAACTCGTCAATATGTTGACTTTTTTGTTTTCTAATAACTAATTGAGTATATTATATATGTACCTTTCACAATATAACCATCATTATTAAGTAAAAAATCATAGTCCGAATGACATCGTAGTTCGATTAAGATAACCCCACTTCTTAGTACTTTCAAAATATTCTTAGACCGAGTTGGAAAGGGTCTGTTTGGTAATAAATTAAAAAAAAAAATTGAAAAAAATAAAATACCATTATGTCCAAGCTACTTGATTTAAAAATTAGATTCTAATCTAATTTAAACAATTGTTTGAAATGTATTTGATTCTATATTTATAAATCATAGAATTAATTGTTAGCTACTTGCTAAATATTAGGTTGACTATAAATTGTTTTGACAAAAATTCTATAAAAGTTTAATTTGTTGAAAATAAAATGTGTATTTGTATTGATTTCAATATAGTGAGTACAATCTCTAATATTTCATCATCTAATTTTTTCTGATATAGAAAATTAAACTTGTCTTGAGAACTTTACAACATGTTTTCAAGGTTGATTGTCTCGAAGGCTTTGCAGCTCGTTCTCGAATTGATTTGTCTTAAATGATTTACAACTTGTTCTTAAGAGTTAGGGGTTTTGTTTTCTAATTCTCTCCATAGTTTTCTCCAAAGCCCCTTACTTTTGCTCTGGATTATCTCTATAGTGTATGACTTTAAAAGCTTTGAAGAATCTTCTAATCTTCAGTCTTTAGATAATCAAGAGATCATCAAAAGATGATCTTTGGAACTTGATAATTTCAAAACTTTAGTATAAGAAACTTCATAGCTTCATAGCTTCGATTGTCATACTCCACCCTAAACTACCCTTCTGAACCTACAACGACTACCCTTCTGAACCTAAAATGAGATGTGATGACAGTAGTTTCGAAGGGTGCAATAAAATCTATTGTCGAATTTTTCTTCTTATTTCTAGACATGCGTGCTACCATCAAAATTCTCCTATAACCTTAAACTTGGACTTAATACATCACTTACACATTTCACAATTACTAAAACACCATGCTTCGCTACATGATGCAACAAACTAATGAGTTGAGTGGCAGCTTTTATCAACTGATTCCTATTGAAACTTACAAGCAATCTAGTGGGGGAAAATAAAAAGGAAATGACAAGTTTGAAAGCCTAGGGAGCGGTAAATTATAGGTAAAATAGGTTTTACAAAAATATTTCATATCATAAGTAGTGGTTTATGAATATGCAAATGTTTCGTATCAAAATCATTATGAAAAATTGATTTATCAACTCATGATATTTTTTATACAGCAAATTCCATTGCACACTTGGAATCTATTATCGTCCATCTCGTCCTATATTCAAGAGGGTAATTTTGGGTGGTGTGACATCAATCTTCAAAATTTGAGAGCTTTGGAGCTTTGGTCTTTAGAACTTTAGAGCTTCAAAACTTCCGTTTTTAGAAATTGAGAGCTTTAAAACTTTCGTTTTTAGAACATGAGAGCTTTAAAGTTCCAGTCTTTAGAGTTTGAGAAGAGTTATATTCTTCAAATCGTCAGAGCTTCAATATATGAGACTTAAGATCTTCGGAGCTTCAGTTCTTCCTACCTTTTAAAAATGAAAGGGTAAAGTTCGTATTTATAGAGTTTCCATGGACTTTAAGTGCTTGGATTTGGTTGGTTCATGGATCTAACCCTTGGGCCCAATATATTAGGTTTTGGAATGGGTTGGTTTTTGGGGCAAATTAAACATAATGTTTGGGCTCAATTGATGAATTCAATCCAAAAAGACACACAACATCATTGGGAACTACCAACTTTTATCTTCAATTTTGATTTAGGACACCCATCAGCCTTTAATTTATAATTTTACCATTAATTTGAGGTATGATGTAGTGATTTGTGATTTATCCAAAATTTCTCATTCAATAAAACTATTATTAGTTAATTTGGAACATGTTTTATGTTTTTTTTTTTTTTTTTTTGCATAATTATTATTTTGTAATATTATATAATTCATAATACATATTTTTAATTTTTTTAAAAATAAATTGAGTTTATAAAATGGAATATTGTACTTCTAATTGTTTTTATCTTTATTTAGTATAATTATGCATTTTAAAATTTTAAATTCAAATTTTGTGTTCACTGAAAACATAAAAATTTTACACCGTTTGGATCCCAAAATCCAAAAATAAATTTAAAAAATATAATCTGAATTATCTATCAAATACATACTTGTTCAAGAATTTAAAAATATAAAATAAATCAAGATTCCAACCAAGCATACCTTAAATCTCCCAACTTTTCAATAATATTGTCTTGCTTAATATGGGATAGTTTTCAAAATTTTATGCAGTTCGCTAAAATGGAATTTTATTTCAGTCATGACATTAATTTCGTGTTTTGTAAAAGACTATGATTTAGTTTGATATATAATTGATATATTAAAAAAAATAAAATGTTTTAAAAAACTAAGTTAAGGTTGAAAAATTAAAAGTAGTTTTCAAATATTTGCTTTTTATTTTTATAAATTAACTAATAATTTAAGTGTTTCGCTGATGAATGTGAAAGTCATAGTACGAACGTTGAAAAAAATTATAAAATCTAAAATAAAATATTTATCAAAATGGTGCTTCTAAACTAAAAAAAAATAAATAAAATAAAAAATAAATGACGTTTATGTTAGCTGCCCATTACACAAAATTTCCATTAGGAATCTATATTTTATAGATTTCAGAGAGAAACATAGACGAGCGTTCTTTATTTATTTTTATTTTTTATTTTTAATTATTTTTTAAAAAGTGGATTTTGGGTTTAGGGTTATTGCAAATTGGGCCAAGAAAGAACGGAGGATACCCAAACATAGATATCAATATCATCGTCATCTCTGCGGGCATCAACCAACTGGAAAGTACACCAAGCGGCGAACATTTCATCTCTTCCGGTGATCATCAAGCAACCTGAAGGTCTGGGCACTTGGCAGGCAAGGAACTGACCTCAGAGGGCGGTGAAGACGTCCTACGATGTCGGATCCATATGCAGGGGCGAAAGGAGGTAGGCTCACCTTCAAGGGAGGAGCCTTAGCCTCTCGTAGCAAGGATATTGACAAGAAGAAGAAGAAGAAGAAGAAAGAAAAAAGTAAAACCGACGATAACCCTACGGACGAGTCCGAGATTTTGACGTCGGCTGATGGTGTAGAAGGTGGAGACGGAGCCATCTATACTATTGATGCGGCCAAGCGTATGAAGTATGAGGAGCTATTCCCTGTGGAGACCAGGAAGTTTGGTTACGATCCTAACAACTCCAATACCAAGTTCAAGTCTGTGGAGGATGCTCTCGATGACCGTGTCAAGAAGAAGGCGGATCGTTACTGTAAATAATCAGGTCACTGCTCTCGCTATTCTGCTTTAGTTTGTCTCTGCTTTCCTTCTCGCAATTCTATAAATGCAGTTTGTATTTCCTGCCTGATTTTGATGGATACTTTAGTTAGGATTTTCAATTAGATGCGCAATTTCTTATAAGCATTAAGCATATTAGGTTAAGATTGTACGAATTAGGTTTAGTGTTGGTTTCTAACGAAAGAAATGTTTGTCCAATGTGCCTTATACTCGGAGAATGTCTGAATTTTGATTGCCTCTTTTATGAATCCTTGAATAAAATGCGTAGAAAGGAATCTGTTATATTTTCCTCTAGCCTTATACTGTTGGAGAACAGGAAGTTGGATCTGAACTAGCGAATTTGTGATCCACTCCTATAGAAAGGCCAAGGATTCTCTAGTCTTGTACCGCCAGCTTCTTTTCTGGATAGTAGTTTTGCATACTCATTGTGTATTTTTAGTTCCCAGCCGTTCATGTCTTCATTAATTATCGAAGCTGCACTTTAACTGTTCCCTTTGGCCTATGGTAAGGAACATCGTTTGTTTCCATCCAAGTACAAAGGCAAGGCAGTTCAGGTACCTAACTATACTCCAGAAGAAAATGGAGATACGGAAGAAGTTGGACATTGGTCCTCCGACTTGTTAATTTGTAAAACAAGGTAAAATCGTGCTAATCATTTGTGAATGATAGCTGTGAAGTAATATAGCCGGTACAGATATAACCCTGGATTACAAAGGAGGTCTCTGAGTTGTCAGTAACTAGCATATAAGGTTATATAGCAAGTATCCTCCGCAAATGCCATAAAGTGGAGTGGCCCTAAGTGAATCTTTTGCCCAACACGCTTGAAGTCCCCAGATTTATCTGCAGATGTTCGTCTATTATCACCTTCTAGATTCACCAGTAGTGTGCCCCAATAGCATTAGTTGGATTATTTTTAATCTAGCCTCGAGTGTTGGAAATCAACAAGTCTTGGACATCGAACTGATCTCTCTCTCCTTCTCTCTCTTCTGGGGAGAACATGTTTATGACCAGCCTTTGTTTATAACTTGAACCACGTGGAGATGTGCTTAGGCATATGTTAGTTACCTGCTTGACATGATATGCTGATTTAGACTAGGCATAGCCTAAGGCAACAAGAAAAAAAAGGAGAGCGAAAGGGAGTTAGTTTGGAACTGTAGGCACCTCTAATGTTTTAAGTTTCTTTTTCCTCTATAGACTTCTTGTCTTGGGGGAAGGGCGGAACAGCCTCTAATCATATTGCAGTAGGTTTGCATTTGATTAATGACCTATTCTGTCTTAATGTTCTGTCTGTGCCTGCCCCAATTCCTATAACGAACAATAAATTATTAGAAATAATGGAACTTTTAGCTTTTGTGGTAAAGTGTAGAGAAGGCACCAACCATCATGGGTCAGCTTAGTGGTAAAAAAGGAGACATAGTCTAAGAGGTCATGGGTTCAATCCATGGTGGCCACCTACCTAATAATTAATATCGTACAAGTTTCCTTAACACCCAAATGTTGTGGGGTCAGATGGGTTGTCTTGTGAGATTAGTCGAGGTGCGCATAAGTTGGCCTGGACACTCATGGATATAAAAAAAAGTGTTAGTCTAAGAGGTCATGAGTTCAATCCATGGTGGCCACCTACCTAATAATTAATATCCTACGAGTTTCCTTGACACCCAAATGTTGAGGGTCAGGCGGGTTATCTTGGGAGTATAGATGAGGTGCGCATAAGCTAGCCTGGACACTCATGGATATAAAAAAAGAAAAGTGTAGAGAAGGTGCCACATGGGTAGGTAAATGTTATCTTGGGCAGTGTCATTGGTGTTATTATTATTGGTAAGAAACCAAACTTTCATTGAGAAAAAATGAAAAGAATACAAGAGTCTACAAAAGAGCTCGACAAGAAAGTAGAAAGCAAGAGGAAGCCAAACGTAACTACAAAAAGAGGTTCCAATCCAACAGAATCAAACTAAGATCATAGTCACATGTGGTCTTAGTTAAAATCAGGGTACCAGTAATACTTCACTGGATGCCTGATCTGATCTCTACTTCCTCCATATCTTACTACTATTCTCTAGTTCTTTGATAATCTTAATCTCTTCAAGTTTTCTTCAAGTGTGGTTCTTATCCCTTTCTGGGAGAACACCTGCAAACTGCACCGCTAGTGATTTGCGCAATTTATATCATATTTCTATGTTTGAAAAATGGTATATGTAAATTACAAGAAAAATACTTTTTTGCATAGTCTTTAAAAGGGGGAATGCAAAGATTGCCTAATTTGAATGGTAGAATTGAACCTTACGCAGGTTCAAACTAATCTGCGAGTTTGTCTGAGGACAAAATGCATTACACGTGTTGCTTCAATGCGGCAGTGTACATTACCTTTTGCTCTACATTTAATCACTCATGATCTTAGTGCATAAATGTGAAAAACTAGCGTCCTTCCGTACTTCAATGAATTGATGTTTGTTTCACGTTCTTGTGGAAGCTTTTGGTCCTGGAAGTCTTCCTTCATCTTGTTCATGTTCGCCATAACACTCATATCGTAGTTGTTTGTTGCAGGCATCGGTCATAGTAGAGATTCCAGGTATTTCTTGTAAGGATGCTCATCATGCTCCACTAAGCAACGGGTTTAGCATCACTATGCCTAAGATTAACGGGTTTCATGGTATTGTGATCTATATAGACTCATGGACCCATTACCATTGAAGAAATTTTAGTTTCGTGCTGATTGTAATTACTTCCATCCTCCCCTCTGATTGTTTTGCTATCCCACACCGTGTCTGAGGGGTCAAATTTGTACCGGCGAACATGAGAAGATGGCTTAATCTTTCGTTGTCAGTATTTTGTATGGATATTTCTTACAATTCAGGAACCAATTAATATAGCATGGATTGAAATATAAATCTTCCTGACTTGCACAAAAGTCATTGTAATGGTCTTCTGTTGGTTAAAGTTAAGAGTATGGAAAAGCAGGCTATACAGGAATACTTTTATTGTTACATATAAGTTTACATCAATGGTAATGTAAAAAGTAGGTCCCAGCTGATTAATTTTATTGTTATTTACATGCGTTTTGTAATCATATTGAGTTTTGAGGCCCACCTTAAAATTTGTAATTAAAACTTGCAATCTAATTGAAGAATGAAAGATGCTCAATTTGGTTGTGGTTGAAAATTACGTGAGACTCGTTACTTTTACGGTTATCG
The DNA here is from genome assembly GCA_030954485.1 of Citrullus mucosospermus. NCBI lineage: Eukaryota > Viridiplantae > Streptophyta > Magnoliopsida > Cucurbitales > Cucurbitaceae > Citrullus > Citrullus mucosospermus. The sequence continues at coordinate 26,056,796 of CM062058.1, forward strand.
CTATCGTTATTGTTACATATATTGTTACTGTAATAGTATGGAAATTATGAATTTGTCACATTTATTGTTACTTTTAATGTTATTGTTATTGTTATCGTTAGGTCAAATAGTAACGAAAATAATAACAATAATAGTTTGCAATATTTATTGTTACCGTTATCGTTAGAATAAAACAATAACAAGAACAGTAGAATGTGACAAATTAGTTATTATAAGTAAACACGATTAAAAGCAATTTAATTATGTTTGCGATTCAAGCTTATTATGATTTGTTCATCAATGAAGTCTCATTTCGATTACATCGATTTTCATTAAAATGTTATTTGAAAAATAGAAAAAAATATCATTTTGGGCCATTATAATTTCGGAAATTGTTTCAAATAAATAAATAGACTTAATTATTATGGGTAATCTTCTATTCATTTGGGTAGACCTTCTTTCTTCCCAAAATGTCTTAATGTAATCATTTAATTAGCCGACATTTAGTTTAATAATTTTTTTCTAAAACAACATTCAGTTTAATAATTGGGTAGTTGGTATTAAACCACATATGAATGTTAGGTTAAGAATACTTAAGTAGGCGGTGCTGATGCTGGGCTGAACATATAAGGCAACATTTATTTTACATTAAACGTAATTTATCAATAGTAATTTGAAAAGTGAGTTTCAATTAATTGTGTTTGTTGTTGTTTAACTGAATCTCGTAACTTAATCTAATCGTTGTTGAAAATTACGTAGGACCCACTCTATTACCGTTATCATTACAAATATTGTTAGTGTAAGAATATGAAAATTATGAATCTGTCACATTTATTGTTATCTTTACAGTCACCACTTTTATTGTTAGTGTTAAAGAGTAATCGTAACAATAATGGTAAAAATGTCAATAATGATTCTAAATAAATATGACTAAAAGCAGTTTAATTGCATTTGCAATTTAAACCTATTAAAACAGGTGTATTAGTAAAATTTCATTATAATTACGCCAATTTTGTATTAAAACTAAGGTTGAGAAGCACCATTTGGGGAGACCAGCGGCAAGGGCCTAAGTTGAATTGATGCCAAAAATGAGACCACCCCAAGTTTTAACCGGAAGTTGTGGGGGGTGGGTGATCGGTCATTATTTGCCCCCACCCCACATTTTTGAGATATAAATTAATTATAAAATAACTTAATAGGAGGTTATGGATTATGTAAGTTCAAGTCTATGTTTTTCTTTAATTAGCTAAAGTCATTAACAAAGCTGTAAATTTTATGAAAGTTCTATTCACTTGTGTAAATTAGGTCGACCAATTATATTTGAGCCCAGTAAGGCCCATTAAATATTTGAAGTAATATATGGACCGTCGGATCAAGATGTATTTTTGATTTTGGTGCATCAGTTCATAGCTGCTTTAGCAACCTATAATTATTATATGGAGGGAAAGGGCATAACAATCTGTTAGCGCCGTCCGGGAGTCTACCTTTCTTCCGCGAGCCTCAGTCTTATCCCCTAACTCCAAAACCCTAGCCCAAAGGTAATTCCCTCCTTCCTCTTCGCTCCATCATCTTTAATCTCTTCTCCCGCTTGTTTCTTAGATTCTTTCTTGTCGGCACTTTTTTCAATCTTTATTCATGGTTGGGCTTGTAAGTTTACACGAAGTTTTTATAGATTGGATTCTCTTTCTTTTTGCACGCTAGGGTTTCCTATCGTTTTGATTATCCTCTACTCCTGCAAGGTTGTCTTCTTTTCTTCTTCTGCATTTAGGTCCCATTTCTTAACCGAAATTTAATTTATGCTTGCATTCATTTGTACCTCAATCTATAATCGCGACATTTCGCTTTGGGTATATTTCTATGATTGAAGGATGTGGGTCTGTTCAGTGCAGGGTCATTGCATATGCTGATTGAGTATCGGTGTGTAGGTTTTGTTAGTGTAGTCTCTTTTCCGATTCATATTTTTTTAGTAACTGATAGCGGTATTACTTGAGTGTTGCCCCCGTTGGTGGGTATCTACTCCTGCTCGTAGCTTTTGGATTTTTACTTTTATTGTATATGTATTGTTGGAAATATTCTGTTCTTGTTATAACTTATACCCGTACAAGTGTTGTTCCCCTTGTGCAGCTTTATGACTTACTTATGATTGGCATAGTCTAATTTTGTTTGTTGTCATGCAGATGGATCAGGAGAGGCTTAGAAAGATTGCCAGTGCCGTTCGCACTGGTGGAAAGGGTACCATGAGAAGGTAATTTGTAATATTTGTTGCAACTTTGTGCTTGTCTGTTCTATTGTTCAGCACTAAAGGAGATGTTGTCGAAGTTTGTATTGCTGCCTGAAAATTGATTCGCTTTGATGTATCATAACTACCCTGACTCTTTGCCATATTTGATGGATTGTAAGAACCATCTGATATTTCAATTTTGCAATGTGATAAGAAATTATGCGCCCTTGAAGTTAGTATTTTCATACTAATTTACATTCATTTTTTACAAATACAAACTAAAATAGAGGGTATTACTAGGAACCTCTTTTAAGACATAATTAATGCCACTATTAAAACTTCTAGCTCGTTGTTTTGCTCCGACCTGATAACTTTTGAAATTTGAAGTCTTTAAGTCTTCCCCAAGGTTATGCAATAATGTCATCATCTTGGTTACCTTATGGTAATTTTTCACTTGGTAAGTCTTTCTGTGTCATTCACATCCCATTGTCTTGAATATGTAAAAAGATGTTTTATTTTCACGTCATAATCTTTCTATTATTTTTTCAATGAAATCCACTAAAGTATTACCTTGTCATTCCATTGGTTGAATTTTTATTCTCAAACAATTGCCCTTGGTAATAGAAAGAAGAAGGCAGTTCATAAGACCACCACAACAGATGACAAAAGGCTCCAGAGCACCCTTAAGAGAATTGGGGTGAATGCCATTCCTGCTATTGAGGAGGTCAACATTTTCAAGGATGATGTGGTTATCCAATTCAACAACCCGAAGGGTAACTTTCATTAGCCAATTTATTGTACTTTATCCTTATTGCCAGAAATTATTCTTGGATGGCTCTTGACTATTTTTTGAAACTTTTTTCCTGTCCAGTTCAAGCATCTATTGCTGCAAACACCTGGGTTGTTAGTGGTTCTCCTCAAACCAAGAGTATGTATCTCTGCTAAACTGTGTTGTAAATCTAGTAACACGATTGTCATGTCCCACTGTTATAATATAAATTGACATACTGGACAACCATCGGGGGCATCTTAGGTAGTAGTTGTAGTTCTTTGAGAGAATGGTTTCTTGTTTTGGCAATTGGATCATGGCTACAGGAAAATAATGTTCTTCGACCTTGTGAGATCTCAACAGTTCTTAGTGGATTTGTTTATTTTCATTGTATATTATTTCATTGAACCTGCATCTTCTTACCCCCTTCGTAATATTTCTTACTGTTAGAAATCATCTAGTTTGTACAATAGATCTTATTGTCTATTTGGGCCGAGTTAAATTGTCTTTCATTCTAATTTTTCTTTTTCTTTTGTAAAATTCTAATAATTTGTGCGTTTCCCAACTACAGAATTGCAGGATATCTTGCCTGGTATCATCAATCAATTGGGTAATTTACCTCTTGAGTTGTTTTAGTATTTGTTCTCGATTGGTTTGAACTTCAAAATAATGTTTCTTGTTCTATTATCCTCAGGGCCGGATAACTTGGACAACTTGCGTAAATTGGCTGAACAGTTTAAACAGCAAGCACCTGGAGCAGGTGGTGATGCAAAGAATGCCCAAGAGGAGGATGACGATGTTCCAGAACTTGTCGAGGGAGAGACTTTTGAAGCTCCCGCAGAAGAAAATCGTTCTTCTTAGAGAGATCCTTTTGAATGAAAGGAGTGTTTTATGCCGTTTTATACTTCCTAGAGTTGCTCCAGACAAGTTTTTATGATTTCGATAATTCTTAATCTTATCATAATTTAACTTGTTCTCTTTATGATGAGGAACGTTACTTTCTGCGTTTGTTCAATGCCCTACCATACTCTTAAATCTTCTAATGATCCTTTCAATCCGTGGTATACACAACAAAAATTGCGGAGCTAGCTTCTTGGGTATTTCTTGTTGTCGAATTTACGAGTGCAATCATGGGAACAGGTGGTTACCTAATATATTCAATCAAAAGCTGCTTTAACTGTGATTACAATGGCGGGTAAGAATTCATTCTCCCATCATGTCTGGACGAATTGAATAAGAAAAGTGTTTCAGATCAACCCCGGATTATCATTGAAAACTCAAATGTGATTATTGTCATGCGTGCACCAGGAAGAAGTTGGCATATTAGTTTTGTAGCAATACTTTCAAATGTTTCAACGGCATCAAATCGGAGATGCAGTCAAAATAGCAATTAAACAGTGGATTTTGTGGTTGTAAATGGAAATATCAAACGCATTCCTTGGGTAATTCGTTGAACCTAACAGTATCTTTACAATAATCGTATACCAAGTGCCTTGCACGAACCCACTTGAGTTGATGTGCTTTGTGCCTGCTTAGCCCTCTTAACGATGGTTTGTCCCACCATAATTGTTTTGACAGTCCACACTTTGCCTCTGCATCCTCCGTCTCCGGCTCCAATTCGCAAGCTTTAATCTCAAAAGACCGAAATGTTGCCACAAACGGCGCATTGCTCCAATTGGTTTTAACTCTCCCTCCTTGTGTCGCCCAATCATCCGCATTCCATATTGAACCTCGAACTCCCATGGCTTGGTTCTTGGGGTAAGCCACACCATTTTCTTCTTTGTTCTCGAACACTCTTATTGGAATTCTGTCCACCAGAAACCTATAGATGCAAACACATTAGACTGAAGTATATGATATTGTTTAAGTTGAAAAGAATGGGTCGATGAAAGCACGAAGCTTACACTATAAAGTGGTGATTCCAGAAGAGGGAATAAGTATGGAAATCGATTGTGGGATCAAACCAAAGAGTGTGTCTCTGCTCTCTATTTCCAGTACCATTGGTATACACATTGGTCTGAAGCAAATATGGCTGTCCAGAAATATTTCCCAGAAACTCAAAGTCTAGCTCATCGTGGTTAGGCCCCTCCGAAGACATCTATAATTTTATACAAAATAAGTGAAGTTCTTAGTTAATTGGTTTGGAATTTGGATATATAGATGTATATGTCTTAACTCTTACATAGAAGGCTGTCACCGTCCCGGCAGAGTCGCCCTCCACGAGTTTGATTTGGGCAGTGGCTTCTCCGAACAGATACTTCTTCTTGGATTCATACCCACAACCTGAAAGAAACAAACAAGCAAAGTTAAAGCCAAACAAAGGGAGAGTTGATTTTTGGAAGCATGGTTTGTTGTATACCAGAAAGAGAGTCAAGTGTTAAGTTGGCGTAATCTCCTTCAATGAGAATGTGATGTGGTGCCCAATTTGGTTGAAACAATTCATCAAAGTTAGTGCAAGAGACTACCGAAGAAACAAGCAATATGGGGAAGTAGCTGAGGAAGTTCATTGCTTTAGAATTTGAAAGCCATTCTCCAACCGCTACGTGATTTTAAAGAAATAGAGGATGTGATATAAAACAGTATAATACAAGTGGGATGAGAACCAAAGTGGGGCGGCAGCTGCAAACACGTCAGCTAGCCATTACTCGGTTTAAATTAAAGAAAGGCTATCAATCAAAGCCAGCTTTTTTAATCTTCCACTTTCACCACACCACCCTCTGCCTCACCCTTGTTTTCTTAAAATTCCACAGTCATCATTCATGCTAAGTTTTCATATTCTTCTTGGTTTGTTTTCTTTCTAATCTCTTGATGTTTTAGGCAAGTTTGACTGTAATAACCATAAACAGAGGGAGCTAATCTCAATCTACTATTCGTTAAAGAAGAAAGTACATCTGACATTTTAAAAAAATAAAACGAATTTATAAATTTTATCCATCACGTCTATACACAAACAAATGCAACTAATCAAGATCTCAAAATTATCAAATTTATAGATTATTGACAGAGTATCCGATGAAGACAAAAATATCAAAATTTACTGATGTCATTTAAGCTTTTTAGGTGTCATCTTTTGTAATTAGGTGTCTATGAATTCTTGTATGTAAATATTTTGTTTGATGTGTCTCCTCAAGGAGACGAGTAAGAGTGAAACATGTATGAAAACTACATTTTGATATGTCATTGTGTCAAATTATCCATTTTCTTCCATCATTTATCCTTCACACTCTATCAAATCAACCAATATTTGTTAAGTAGATATGATATATTATATCATTGTTTTAATAGGCCAAATTGCATATTGAAATACGTATCAAATCATAAGACTACTCTTACCAATATTGATGAAACAAAATGAAAAATGTTAGATGAGATTGTGTTCTAAGTAGAGCTATTCACTACGTTGCTTGTTATGCAGTCAAGATTTTTGTTTCATTTTGGTCATTTTGTCCCTTCTACTCCGAAAGGTTATTGGAAATAGATGTTGGTTGTTATTAACAATGACTTTTTCTCCTTCCTTTGCGTTGTCCCCTTGAGTCGGGGTTTAATGAATTTATTTAAATAAATAAATAAATAAATAAAAGCGAATGGAAGAAAAAAGAAAATACCAAAAGAAAGCTGAAGCAAAGAAGGGATAGGAAGGGGGAATGGAGGGAAGTGTGTATTTTCTCTGCGCTTCTCTCCCATTTCTTCGAAACCAAGCTTCATTCTCTTCTTCCAATTCCACGTCTAAACGTAGCCCTATTCATGCTCACACTCAAGACCAAGAGATTCGGGTTTGCACCAATCGCACTTGCCGCCGTCAAGGTTCCTTTCACACCCTCGAAATTCTCAACGCCCTCGCACCTCCCACCATTACCGTCAATACCTCTGGTTGTTTAGGAAGGTGTGGCGCTGGCCCCAACCTTGCTGTTTTGCCCGATGGATTCGTCGTCGCCCATTGTGGCACGCCTGCTCGAGCTGCCGAGGTCATCATCCAGTTATCTGGTGGAGACTCAGATTCTGTTGGTGTCTCCAAGAGTTTGGAGGCTCTTGCTCTGAGGAAGAGAGCCCAATGTGAGTTGGAGGACGGGAATTTCTCCCAGGCCGACCTACTTCTTTCGCAGGTAAATTCTTCCGCCTTTTGCTATGTGATATTATTATATTATTGATGAGTGGTTTGAGAATTTTGTTCAGGATAATACAATATGTATGATGCCCTGCTTCAATTTGTTGCAGGCGATAGATTTAAAACCGTGTGGAGGTATCCATATAATATTCAAGGACAGGTGTTCTACTTCTAGTTCTATGTTGTATCTTATTATATACAAATCGTGGGATATATGCCCTATCTTATAGTAATTTTGTTACGATAATTGAATTTATGTCAATATGCGCTGACAATTATTATTGCTCGTTCAATTTTAAGTTGCCTAAGTTCTTCCCTTATGCTCCATGCTGTTGATAATTTATCCTGCATCTTTCTAGCATTTGTATATTTCTGCACTTAGAAATTGTTTATCCATGTTTTTACTAAAGCATCCGCATCCAGGATATTTAGTTACACAGAACTATTAAATTTTCAGGTCTATCGTAAGACTGGCACTGGGGAATCATCCTGGCGCCCTTGAAGATGCAAATGAAGCTCTAAAAGGAGCTCCTCGATATCAAGAGGTGAGAAGTATTTTAGTGATCATCATGTGCATTACATTCCATCTCAAGAACTAGACGCTAATTTTGAGAAAATAACTAGGCTGTTACACTTCAACGAGTCTGAATTGTGAATATAATCATTATTGAAGGGGGAGATATTGTTTGAAACTACCAAGTGTGGAGACCAGGTAGTAGTACCTCAATTTATGGACAAGGTTTACGATATATAGAGTTTCCGTTTCTTCCACTCCAAATGCTTTTAAGCAGATTTGTGTAGTTCTAGGCTTTAGGTGTCTAAGAGCAAAAGAAAATTGGGAGGACAAGAGGGAAAATTTGGACATGAACCTCAATTCTAATTGTAAATTCATGGCGGGCATCTACCTAGGATTTAATATCTTAAAGTTCTTGTAGCACCTAAATGTTGTCGGGTCAGACATGTTGTCCCGTAAGGATCAGTCGAGGTGTGTATAATCTGACCCAGATACTCACATATATTCATAATCATAATTGTAGATTCGGAGATCAACTTTTTGTTAGGCTCCTTGAATCTTTGTGATGCGTGAATCTTTATATGTTAATATTTCAAATAAATGTTGAAGGGAAAAAAATAGACAGACAGGACACTCTTGGATATTAAGAATAAAAAAGATAGCTCTTGGTTTAAAACTCAAAAGTCTGATGATTCTAAGCTATAATTTAGAGGTCCTTCGAACCCTCAACCAACTAATTGAACATGTAGCCCTTTTGGGATCATTACAAATTCTTGTCCTTTAATTGAGAAGATGTGAGAAAAAAAGGGATTCTGGCTCTAGAGTAGATTATCAGTCTTCCCGAGATCTGTTTCCTAATTTTTAACTTGCAGGCTTACATTTGCCAAGGTGACGCATTCTTAGCTATGGACCAATATGATTCAGCTGAAACGTCATATTCAACAGCTTTAGAAATTGATCCTTCAATTCGTCGTTCAAAGTCATTCAAGGTATTGATTCACTTAGCTTTATGTTAGAATGTGGATATAATATTAAATTTACCTTCACCTATCACGCCATCAACTTAAGCTTTTGAGTCAATCGGTGATATATATAATATTAAATTTACTTTCACCCATTAGCTTAACTTTTTGGGTAAATAGGTGATTTAACACTTTATATGAGTAGACTATGGGCAATTTCATCACTGGGACAAAAGAGACAACCAGTTTAATCAACCAACTTTTAGGATTTTTTGCTCCTTGGTTGGGATTGGCTAGAAGAATTTTGGAGCTACTTTTTCTGTTTTTGAGGACAAAATTCCTTATGTTTTAATTAAAAATATAACTGTTTTCAAAATGTTGTCACAAATGAGCAACCTACATTTCAGAACAACATAAGCTTTCTTCCTATAATAGTCATAAGCTTGTAGATATTAACTATAAGCTCCATTTACAAGCCACTTAATAGCTTGGAAAGCAACCTTGTTTCTGAAAATAGTCTTCCAAACAAGACTATTCGTTTATGAACTATTTTGGAATTCTGTTCTGATCCCAAACCGAGCACAGTTTCTGAAGCGTTTGCTATAGATTCTCACTTCTCTTTCAATCATACGATGCATACCATTTTGAGTGATCTTTTCCTCGTCATTTTGCAAAATGAGATTGAAGTCAGTTGTTGTCTAGTGCTGCTAGAATGCCGGTTTAATATTCTTTTAATATTTGCGCACCATTTCTTCAATAGGCGCGAGTTGCTAAACTTCAGGAGAAGCTAAGTGCTGTGAGAACACAATAAAATCTGAGATGTGGAGCAAAGAAGAAGGATAGTTAATGAAAACAGTTCGAGATCCAGTCCTTCCTTCAGGTTGTTTCCAGGTTTCAAATTTCTGACTCAGACTGTCGTTGAAATCTTAGTTAGGTTAAATATATAGAATTTAATTAAATTTGGAGTCTCATGCAAATCTGAATGGGAATTGGTATAATTCTACATGTGAATTATTTTAATATCAGGGAAAATAGGCGCCAGTTTGTAAATATTTGAAGAAAAGGTACTGATCAGAATTCAGAAATTTTGTCCCAATGGATTATATTGTCTACGTGCTTCAAAATTTCCGGCCAAATTTTGACAGCAGTAAAAATAATCTAATCCGGAGATTAATAATTTTAAGAATCTTCAGGCATGAGATAATTCCTAAATCATTTTTATGTTGGAGGAAAAACCTCGCAAATTTCACAATCCCATAACCATTAGTCTAGGGCTGCATTCACATGGAGAAAGTAATTACTGACGTAAGGAGGAAGATAGAGATTTTGAATTTGGCTTATTTAATTATTAATATGATTGCTACAGGCATGAATTAGTATATATAGCAGCCAATTTCGGACATGTCTAGACACAATTTGAATACTACAATGAAAAGTATTTAACCAAGTTTGACTCTTTGAACACTACAATGAAAAGTATTTAACCAAATTTGACTCTCTTACAGATTTCTTCATATATGATTATATCAATCAATCCTAAAGCAGGATGGCATCTTCATCCGCTAGTGATAGTGACAGTCAACTAAATTTTTTATATGTTTTAAGATTTCAAATATCATTGTCTTAACTTGTATGTTTTTAGTGAAGGTTATCTTGTTTCTATGTTAAGTTTTTATGTTTTTACCTATAAAGCAGTATTAATATGTCAATATAGAAACATATTTTATATAAAATATGTGTCCTTAATGTGGACGTGTCACTGTGGTTGTGTCTGTGTGCTTCTTAGACTGGAATTTATTTTTCAAGAAAGTGAACATATTTCATTTTTCTGGATACAAATTAAACAACTAAATGCACACTTTATTGGACTGTTTCTCTTGTAGTAATCTCGATGGTAAGGAAACTTTATACATCTTCCATTACTTAACTTCTTGATAATATTCTTCTTTCTTGTGATGGGGTACATTTTGAAAGTGATTGATCAGACAAAGCCATTGGCTTACAGAATATGAATCTCTGGGATTTAGCATTTTCTAAATATTATTTGAGAATTAAGAGGGTGTTTGGAAAAGGAGGCCAGCTCAAGGAGAGCTACTACCTTATCTCTATACTATGCTGCCTAAAGTTGGTACATAGATATTTAGTAATGTGTGCTTGAAATTCAACATTTAATGACTGGTTTTGCTGATTGCAATAATTTTAACCTTTTTCTAAAGTACGAGGCAAAATTATTATAAGCAAAAGCACGAGCTTCAAAATGTCGGAGAGGTGTATGATATTGAAATTGAAAAGTTAGATCTCATTTGATAATGTTTTTGTTTTTCTGTTTCTTGTTTCTTATTTTTTAAGAATTTGAAATAAGAATGTGTTGGGTAACTATTTTTATTTCTTATTTCTTAAAAAAAAGGAAAAAAAAAAGGAACAAAAATTTGTTTGATAATCATTTCTTGTTTTTTTTTTTTCTCTAACATTTTATCTTATTTTATAGTTTAATTTAATTATGTTAAATAAAAAATATATAGCATGTATTAAAATATTTTAAAAAATAATTATAAGACATTTACATTATAAATACAATTATATTATTATATAAAATTTGAAAAATGTTAAAGTGAACCAAAATGAATGTCTTTGTAAATGAAATTTATATATTGTAAAATTATGACTTACTTCAAATGTACTAAAAATAATAAATTAAATTAAAAATAGTCTATAAACATACATATTGTAAAATTTGAAATTAAAAATGAAAACATATTTAAGTTTACATATTGAAAATTTGAAATTTGAAAATCAAAATAATATATAATTCTAAATATTAAAAAAAATTACAATTCATAATTAAACTAATATATAAATATAGTAAACTAAAGGAATATGAAAAATAATTATAAAAAATAAAAAAAACAAAAAAACAAAAGAAATAGAGTTGATTTTAAATATAGGAAAATTAACCAAAATATCTACAAGTATAGCAAAATATCACCGTCGTCATGATAGACCTATAATCGCAATAAATAGTAAAATTTTGTTATGATTTGTAAAAGTTAGAAAAAAAAAAAAAATTGTAATAGGTAAGATTCAAACCCAAGAAAAAGAATTTCTTTAGTGCCTATTACCAATGGAGCAAAAATGTGAGATGTATAAATTGTGAGAACGATCAAATAAATACATAATTGGTTTGGTGTTATGGTGCATTATGAAGCTGTCAATTGAATATGTTTGGCATGATGCCACCATTGCTGTCATAAACTCATTCCTCTAATTACACCACAACTAAAAACAGATAAAAGTTGGTGTTAGGAAGGTGAGTGAACTTAAACTATTTCATACTGCTTTCTAATACTAAGGTTTAGTGTCCATCCAATGGCACAAGATGCTAATAAAGATATACTTTCATCGAGTTATTCATAGGGGATTTGCAAAAATCTTAATACTGCTACCCACTAAATATTTCTAATTAGGGACGGCTTTTCCCAACCCAATTGAATGTTAAGTAGGATTGGTGCCACGACCTTAGTTGAATAGGATTTGTTATATGGGTTGTACAACGGCGTGCTTGAGTTTTAAGTAGGATTGGTGCCATGACCACACAAAAACATGTCCATGCTCTTCACCTTCGCCCACCACCGGTAAGTCTTCCTTTTGCTGTTACTTGTTTTGTCAATGGCACTGCTGTTGACACAAGAATTCCTCTTGGATTTTAGTTTTCCAATTTGAAAGCATGCCTCCAATGTTACCTCGTTCCCATTCTGGTCTTTGTGCTTGTTGATGCATCTACTCTCTACCATTGCTTTATCTGTCTTCACAAGTTGATCATAGTACTCTTTATTCCTTTTCTCCAGCCCATAGATCTGGCCCTGAAGATCTTCAATTTTCTGGTTAAGTAGGTAAACCCTGTGATCATCCCGTAGCTTCAGCATACAACGTGCCATCTCGCCTGCCTTCCGTTTCATAAAAACAGACTCTGCTACCAGCCCCTTGTTTTCCTCCATCAAGGAAGCCACCCTATACTCCAATCTTGCGTTTTCATTCAGCAGTATGAGCCTCTCAGACTCCAAGAGCTCAAGCAAACTCTTCTGAAGCTCTATCTTCCTTGACGAATCACAGCATTGCCTTTCCAGGGTGTTTACCTCGTTTGTAATAATGTCGTACTCCACATTCTTGATGACAAGCTCAGCGATAAAAGCATCGTTGTCTACCATACCACAGTTTTTAGCTGATGCTACAGATACTTGCTGGTAGGACAGAGAGCTCTCTGCGTCAGACTCAATATGGCTGATCCCTGAATCTTCGGCATCATCAAAAGAGTCGAGGGTTGAAGTAACAGAAGACTGTCTGTTGTGATGTTTGGCAACGGTTTGGATGTAGCGATCGGATAAGGTGGTGTAAGCAGTGTATAGTTCTTGGAGAAGTGCCAGCAGTTGAGGGCGTTTATTGTAGTAAAATTCTGCCCGTTCAGCAAAGGAGTCCCCAACATCGTCCTCTTCAGTATTTTTCATAGCAAGTAAATTGATCCTTTGCTCCAGATCTGTCATTGCACATTACGTTTCAAGACAACTTAAAAGCCAAAGAAATAAGAAAAATAAGTACATTTTGTTGCTTCTAATTGATTACGCATATAAGATTTTGTTTGAAACTCTTTAAATAGAAGTTACTAATGGATGTCAGAAAAATACATTTAAAAGGTGTAAAAGTTTAGAGATTCAAAATTCATGTGTTATGCTAAAGAATATAAATAGACCCCAACCAAGGACCTGCGAGTAACACCACCTATTTAGGTTTGAGAAGGAAAGAATAATCTAAGATGGGACTTATGGGACAAAATATGTAATGGCAATTCTACAGACTGACATGATATTCCAAAATCTATTGATGTGACGTTTCATCTTTCAAAAACGAACTAATGATATTGGCTATAATTTTATTTAATGGTGCAGGGCAACTTCGTTTAATTTTCTTTTGAATTGCCATTTTCTTTTAAAGAAAAACTCGATGGGTAGGGAATATTATAAAGGACATAGGAACAAATATTCACGAGGATGGCAATTGAGTCTTGCGACAAATTCTAACTTAAAATTTTGAATTCCTGTCAAATCGTGGGGCAGAAGGTATGGTTCCCCGCCCCAGACAGTTTCTTTTGGCATTACATTGTTATCCAGGAAAACGACCCATCCATAAATACAAAATTCCTATCATATATTATCAACATTAAATTCTATTAAATTATTTTGAATGGAACTTGGCCTTTCAATTCAAAATATTATAAGTTGAAACTATTCAAAATAATTTGAATTCCTAAAAGAACGAAATGGCAAAATCTCCCAAATAAAAATAAATTGCTATAGGTTCACAAAGTTCAAAGTCATCACGGGTTTGCATCAATCAGGCAGATGATAAGATGCTCTTTCCTGGTCAGGGATGAAAGAACAGAAAGGTCGCTGTTACGAATATCAAGAAAAGGTTCCTACATACACTCCCACTCCCAATAGAAGGGCAACCTGGTTGGTGTGGAGGATGGAGGCTTCCTTTCTCACAGTTTGGAAGTTCAAATTTTAAAATAAAGTGGGAACAAAATACCATGGGGACGGAAATTCAAAGTCGAGCCTGGACCAATTTCAGACTCAGACAATTCTTACTTCAAAGCACCTACCCTTCCTACTGCAATAAATTTTTCTACATGTATACTTAACCAGTCGGTAGGTAAGTCATTTCCATAGATTGCGACTTAGCCCCACCCACCACCTCCTTAGTCATAAGAGGCCATTTGGAACACCAACTAAAAGTTGGTGGCGTGGGTTGTTATAATACATTCCATGTTTGGGATACCAAATATAATAGTAATATATAACTATTTATTGCCATGAGTTATTATAGTCCACTACATGTTTGGATAACCAAATATAATAGTAATGTATATAACTATCTATAAACTACAATTAAAAATTATAGATACTATTTCAAAATCCTTTTTGCTACCGTATCTACTATTTTCATTTATTCTCTTTTTTCTTCTTTGCTAAAATATTTATTATTTCCTATTCAAACAAAAATACTTTACATCCCAAACATAAATTATTATAACCAGACTATAATAATTACTGACTTTAGTAGAAAAAAATTTAAATATTTTCACAATCCTCTTTATTACAGTATTTTAATATTCTCATTCGTCCTCTTTTTTTTTCATTTTTTTTCTTCTTTGCTATAATGTTCACCATTTCTTAAACAAAAATAGTGTGCAACCTAAACACAAACTATTATAACCTGACTATAGTAAAAGAATATGTTTCAACTTTTCAAGTCAGCAGTTGCCATTACCTGGAAGAGAGGAAGATAACATTGAAGAAGGCTTGGTGCCGAGTATTATACTGTTTCTGTTGCTGCTGAAAGTATCACAAGATGGAGATGAAGATGTTCGATTGGTTGAAACCTCTTCTTCCTCCGGGGCCGGCATTGCTATCTAACCGTTAGGCTGCGCAGTGCAACCTCCACCTGCTCTCAGATGCCTCTCCTCACTCAAAGTGCATCAACCACAGGAACACTAGCAGCTGACAACATGGTTTATGTTAATCAACCGACAAAAATATGTGCAAAAGCACTACGAACATCCATACAGAAAAGCAATACATTTTTCCGCATGTCAGGCAATATTAATTAAAAATTAAGGACAAAGATGAGCCAACACATGATTTGATTTACCACAAGGCACAAGCATCATATTTAATTTTTGAGTACATGCACTTCAAGACCATTGCAATACATGTGCCATTATTAGCAACAATTTAAAATAATTTTGTTTGAAGCGAAAGACAATTTAAAGCTTTCTTTAAACTCTTTCATAGAATTTATTTTGTAATTACAGATTAAGTATTTCGATAAATTGTAGGACATATAACGATCATTTATGTTGTGATTTTATTGAGTGTCAGGAGTAATGATGGTAAGTTTCCAATTAAAAAGGCATGGCCCATAAGGTCATTGGGGCAGGCAAGTAAGGGAAACACAAAATCCAATAAAATCCAATGCAATAAAAGCAGCAGGCCGTACAAAAACCTAACCTGCGTTAAGAATAGAAAAATAATAAACAGTGTAGTGTAGTATGGGCAACAAATTGAAAAATAATTCGGTCTTAAAAAAGTAGGCGCAGATCTCAAAAAATTTCAGCGGAAAGATAAACAAGTGCAAATCAAATCACAAAGTCTGTCTCAATATTCATGGTACCAGAAGCTGCTAAAACCGGATTACTCAAATCCCCAGGCTCGTTTTACAATGCTTCCACATTTCGATTACTTCGATCTTTTCCTTTCTTAGGCACTAGATCACCACAAACAAATCCGAAAGCATTAGGTGCTAATTGCTAAACTATACTTAGGGCTAAAACATGGAAAATACATTCCGACGATTTAATACCTACTGCGATTCAATTGAAGTGTTGAGACAAAAGATAATAGGAGATGAGCTTTCTTCTGATTATTTGGAAGGGGAGAAAACCGGAAGGAAAGAAGACGGAGAGAGACAGATCAGGGTGAGAGGACGTTCCGATCTTAGGAACCGCCATCCTCGTTTTCAGGAGGTAAATTGTAATTGCAGAACACCGAACGCTAGTGCACTATACTACACAGAACTAGCATAAACTTCAAATTACAATGCCAGGAAACCAAATCTTCACAAACAAAAACAATCTACAGCTTAAGGCAAAGCTCATATTCATCTCCTTGGCAGCCAAAAAGGATACACATCAGTTAACAGTAAACAGAGAAACGAGTGCAAAAAGAGTAGTAGATGATTCAGAAGAAATCAAGTAGAGTGATAGACAAGAGTCCATGAAAATTACCTCAAATGGCAGAGCTTCTGAATGAGAATCAAGCAAAGGAAATCCGAGAGAGAGGCATGGAGGTTGAGGGTTTTGATCGAAAGGGGTGAGAAGAAAAAAAAGAATGTAAGTTTAAAATTTGAAGAGACTGCGCATTTAACGAGGAAAGAAATAAACCGAAAAAAGAAAGAGAGAGAGGGATTAGAGGGATCAGGTTATTTCCGTTTGAACGATACTTTCACATAATAAAGTAGTTTTTTTTTTTTTTTTTCTCCCGATATCTTCAACTTGACATTTTCCAATAACGTATGCGTTTTAAATGTTTGAATTTGATTTTCAAATAAAATAAGAGCCATATCTTTATATTCTTTTTTAAGGTATAAATTTGTTATTTTAATATTTATGTCGTAATTATTCTTATATAAAATAATATGTATTTCAAATAAAAAACACTGCCATCTGTTGGTACTAAAAAAATCGTCATGTGACATAAGTTTTAATTTTATATTTTAATTTAATAGATCTAAACTATTTCATTTTATTTATTGGCATTCATTTGCTACTTGTTGTTAGTGTCCATCCTCGACATATTTACCTTACCACATATTCACTTGATGAATCATTAATTTTAAAGTTTTATTTTCAAGGATATTAAAGTTGCTTGTTGTAATGGTGCTCGAAGGTATTTTTAATTTGATGTTTTTTATTCACTTTCGATTTCCATTAATCTAAGAATATAAGATAGGAATATAATAAATTTAAGAAAAATTATTTTAAATGGCAAAGCCACTAATTTTATCTTCTATCTGTGGTAGACCTAATAAATATCTATCTGTGTCTATCACTAAAGTGATAAATATCTATCTAGGGTTATCACTACCGATAAAAAGTAAAACTTTTTGCTATATTTGTAAATATTTTAACTAAATTTATTATATTTGAAAACAAAACCCTAAATTTAAACGAGCGAATGTTGCTCTAAGATATTATTTATCTATAAAAAAAAATAAAAAAAATCATTTAAGAGATTTTAAGATGGTGTAAAAACTAGTTATCTTTATCCTTGTCCCTTTTCTTTTTTAAATAACCTTAACTTTAACTCTTTTCTTTTTCAAGAAGGATTCTTAGTTCACTATATAATTTTATCCAATTAAACTCTAAACTTAGAAAGTATTAATACATAGACGTTCTTATGGTCTAGATCTTACTCTTATAAGAACATGAATAAATTTAGGCCCATTTAACAACTATTTAGTTTTTTTTCTTCAAAAATCTAACTTATAAAACATTAAGATTATAAATAATAAAACTACTAAAAATATTTTCAAATATAGCCAAATATTGCTTTTATTAGTGATAGTAACTAATAAACAGATAGATGATACCAATCTATCGATGTCCATCGCTAATAGACAGAGACACTATATTTAAAAACAACCCTAAACATTAAATCTATCTATAAATTTCCTTGCTCCGTTATGCACATCTTCAAAAAAAGAAACAAATAGTCATCAAAGCCAGAGCAACCTTAGTAATTAGGTGAGATGTGTGGTTTGTTTTAGCTTTGTATTAACTTCACTTTCTTTTGCTTTTTTTTTTTTTTTTTTTTTTAAAAAAAAAAAAAAAAAAAAAGGAACTCGTTGTTTGAAGTTTTGAACTATAAGAAAAAACCATAGTAACAAAATTATCTTGAGACTGCCTTGCTTTTCACTATAGACAAGAAAACTTGAAGAAAACAAAAAAAGGTAGCATTGATGTCATTATTACTTCAACTACTATTAAAATAGTAGATAAATGCCCGTATTATGGGGCCAAGTCTTGACTTGTACTTAATAATACAATGGGGCGTCCACAAAACCCCAGCAATATACTTCTATTCATCTGTAAAATGTAAATCCACCTGACGAACCAAATAGGTTAATAGCAATTGAACTGAATAATACAACAAAATCTTCATTTCTGTTTGTTGTTATGTTTATGTATGACTTGATGACTGATTCGTGTCCCAAAAGTATCATCGTCTATCAAATACTAAGAACAGAAATTTGTCATGAGGTTAAATTGGGTGAATTTACTGCTTTTATCATTGATTTATGATGTTGAAAGCTGAAAACTAATTACCATTAGTCAGTCGAATCAGCTCCGTAGCGACAAGCAACTTGTTCCCCTTCTAATAGCCTCTCTACGACGTCCAAAGGCAAACCAACCATCTCCAATGTTTTCTCCCAGAGTTTGTAAGAAGTCTCAACGTTGTGCGACTCTTCTGAAGGATTTGTTGGACGACAATCTTGGGAAAGAAACGCACAAACAGGCCAGTTATCTGCTTTAAGTAGTTCACAGTACTCCGGAACTTGAGGATCAGTGGCAGCAAAGAGAGTACTTCTTGAACCTGCAATTGGCGAATAATGATGTATATTGGATTTTAAATGCCAAGAGGAATAGAGAGAGGCGGTAAAGAAAACATATAACATGCATCGGGCTAAACGAAGACATTTTAAAATGATACACCTCAATCAAAGCCACAAGTATGTTAACGCAAAGTATCTTAGTAGGATTTTCATTAATGAAAAAAGTTCACAGATGCAACAGGTTCTTTCATTTCCGGTGGAGACCTTTCTATTCATCTCCAGTGTTCTGTATTTCCTTGAATAAAAACAAAGAACAAATTGAGAGCTAAAATCTTGTTAATTGGAATTATGCGTTTCTACCTTTGGAAAACGCAGCTTTGATTTGGACAAAATTAGAAATATCAGTTCAGCCTTCTTTCTAAAGGTACTCGTGTATTTTCTCACACGATTCCTTCTTAGTAGAACATAGCTCAACCACAAAAACGTAAGGAATTATGAAAGAAGAAATTGTTTTTGAATGTGACTACTTTATTTCATTTTAGGATAAATTATGAAAATGGTCTCTGTGGCTCATAGGCAGCAAAGGCTAAAAACATGCATCTGGATGGTACAAAGTGAGTATTATTTAGGTTAACCCTCCGACGTGTTGAGCAGCACATACTAATACCTCAATAAAGATTGACATTTTTCATATTTACTTGAGACAAGAAACAATATCATCACTTGAAATGAATTACCTTCTTGAGGACTAAAGATAAAATAAGGAATTAGGCCATATGCAGCTTGAACAAATTTTGAAAGGTCCCTTGCCTGCATCGACAGACAAAATTAAACATGATACAGATAGTGAAAATTCATATTAAGTACATTCAAAAGATATAATTCTACTACCTCACTGATAGTGAAACCACTCAGCACAATTCTATAGTTAATGATATTACAATAAGGTAACAATAAGGTGTAAGGTACAGCAAATATAATATTCCAGACAATGGCCTATAATTTTGGTGACATGGATGCGGTTTTGAAGCAGCCATCATCAACATAAGGTTTGGCAATAATCATGTAAATTATGTTATGTTTTGGAGTGAAGTGCGAGCTAAACACAAGAACGGAATGTGCAGAAATTAAGGTGGTGCAAGGTACAGCCCTCGGAGTGAATTGCCATACACAGACAAATGATATTTCAGTGAGTGAACATTTTCTGAAAAGTTTTAGAAGCTGCTGGGAATTTTAGTAGAAACTCAATCCACTTATTGAGATGTCATACAAATACTTTAGTAACATACACAGTTTCAGTTAGCAAATAGTTAAGTGTCATCACCTCTTCTGAAAGATAATGATGGAAAATAATAATATATTTGATTACTTCAATCTTATATCATAGTCATACCAAACGAACGTACAAGATCGAGATGATACAAATACCACTGAAAATAATATATCTAGAGTCTTGTTTCTGCTATCAAAGGCTGATACTTCCTCGAGTAAAAACTTACCACATTTGTATGAACAATCCCAGGTGATACACACACTACATTGATGCCAGATTCAACAGGCAGCTTCTTGTGAAGAACACTGCTAAACATAACCTGTAATCCAGAAACCATCAGACCAAGCTATGTAATATTGGCACACATGAGCACATACACAGCTTTTACAAGTCAGTAGTTCAAGATCAAACCAGACAATCAAAAGATGAGAATATCAGCACACAGTGAATACATCATCTAAGAAATCAACAAATTGCCCAATCAACTATTAGCAAAAAATAATTGAACAAGTATAATGGGAATATTAGTATTGTTTATTTGATAGACACTTGCTCAAGACTCCTTACTTTAAAGAATACAAAACGGACAAGAATCAAGAAAGATGTACAGGAAGAAGCAAAATGTGAGACAAAAATCATACAGATGCTAGGAACATGGAAAACCTTTATATATAAGAGAGATATTTTAAGGCTACAGAAGCATCGTTGATTTGTTGACTTAGGCAAAAAGATTTTAATGAAGTCACGCTCCCAAAGAGAAGAGCTTCTCCATGAATTTGCACTTTACAAGGGGCAGACAACAACTGAACAGAATAAGACCGTTGTTTCACATGTTAATAAATGCTTAAATTGTCAAAGAAACAAAGAAAATGGAATATCATAGTTGAATTCACAATAATAACAAATTACAAATTAAGAAAAAAAAATTGAAATGAGATGAGTAATTGACAAGTAACTACACCTGTGCCAGCTTACTACTTGAGTATCCAACTAAGCTTGTGAATTTCCTTTTGGATGAAACGAGATTCATGTCTTCCGTGTCAACAAAGCCAACATAGTGCATCTACATATTAAGCATGTAACCATGATTACAATGACAGAAACAAGCATCAATGATGAAATACGAAAGATCTATTTTGCCACCATGAATCCATGATCTTTAGTAATAACTAGCCAAGATAAAATCACTTCCAAGTTACAGATGGACCCAGAGTTATAGGGATTGAAACATGTCAATGTTGAAAATCCAATCCTGGACTCTCCATGCAACTGATGTGTATAATTTACAGAGATATAGAAGTTAAATCATTCCAATTTATTCCTAGGCTTTATCTTTATTTTATTGTTCCAAAGACAAAAAAGAAATTTGTTATCACACATAGACTATATATGCACTTGATTGTGCTATTGATAAGCTACAATTTTCATTACATAATATTAACAAATGTTGATTACTTCTTATTCATAGAATGAAAAAAGAAGCACTAACAAACGGATATGATAAAATTAGTAGAATAAAATTTATAGCTAAGCACATGATGCATACAGATATGGCTTGAAACAGACTACCATTTCCAATGGATGCACATATGGACATTATATGATGCAAAAAAACATGTGTTCTATGCATTTGTATAGTGCCCATGAAACTTACAACGGAGTTCACATTAATTATTCGGCTTGGGGAACCTCTGATAAGGGATGGCAAGAGTAATATTGAAAGCAATGCAGGTGCCAAATGATTCACTTGCAGGTGCTCTTCATAACCATCTTTAGAAAATTTTTGTGGCTCTAGAGACAACAAACTCAAATTAAACTAAGACATTGGCACATATTTCTTCCCCAAATAACAAATATTATTATAATTAAAAAAAATGTAATTGCCCCACAACTACATAAGATGTCATTGGCAATTATAGGATCATAAGAAGCATTTATACTCGTATGAATAGTCAGCATAAACATTTATAACAGAAAAGAGGTGGACAAAAGCTGGAAACTAGTGTAGGAATGGTAATCAATGAGTAAGGTGAATGTTATATATCAAGTAAGCAATCACATGAAACTTCAACAAAATGCATTATATTCTAGAAATAGAGAATAATAAGCATAAACTATTTCAATGACAACAGTACTCTCATCGTCATCATCAATATAGTTCCTGTTAGCATTTGGCAACTGAAGAAAGTTATAGTACGAAAAGTAACTGCAATTTGTAAATAACTAAGTTGATTCAGCCGTGGCGATAAGAAAATTGAAAATAAGACAAACGGCAAAAGATTACTAACCTCCTATGGAAAATATTCCTGCATTATTGATAAGAACATGTAAAGGTCCCATACGAGCATTATAAGCTTCAGCAAATCTCACGACAGAATCCAGAGATAGAAGATCAAGTTCCATTACCTAGAAAAAAAAAACAACATACATCACTCATTAACCATACAATAGCTACTATTTCTTATCTTAAAAATTGTAGAGTATAATTTGAAGTTTAGAATTCCTTTGATTCAAAGCTACAGAGTCCAATATGATTCCTCTTCTAAAAGAAAGTAAAACATTGTGGATATTCGATACCTCAATATTGAGAGGAAGGCCCATGCCAGACCATTCATTTTGCCACTTCTGAATCAAGTCGAGAGCAGCCTTTGGGTTCCTGACTGCCATGACAACATGTGCCCCTGATTCTGCCAGTTGCCTGCTCCATTGAAAAATAAAGAGAAAAGGAACAAAATAATTAGCAAATAAGAAACTGCAGTAAGTGTGTACTGAATCACGAAGATCAAGGAACGGAAACAGGCCCCCATGGAGAAGGCTGAAACAAAATTCCGAAGGAGACGCAAAACAAGAAGTGGAGAAGAGAAAGAAATAATTGAAATTCGTTGTGAAGAGTGCCCTAGTTAAGCAGGGAGAGGAAATGAGAGAAATGAAAACCTGGCAATCTCGCGGCCAATACCGCTGGTGGATCCGGTAACAATGCAAGTAAGATCGTTGACGGGAGGGAGAGGCATAGGATTCTGCAGATGGCTGGCCATGATTCTCTGGAAGAGCATCTCGTGAATGACGTACATCCAACCTCTCAACCATTCAACCCAACCCAACGCCCCCTTCTTGTTGATGTAGTTCTTCTTCTTCTCATGCTCCGAATCCTCCTTCTTCTTCTTCTTCAGTTCATCGGAAGAAGACGTGGAATCCTCCATTCACATACAGCTGCTTGAATGCTGAGATCGGAACTGGAAAACGAGCAAACTCCCTAAAGTCTCTCTCTATCTCTATCTCTATCTCTATCTCTATCTCTCTTGAATTTTGTATTATTTTGGTTTGGCAGATACTGCAAAGTCGGAGGTATGTCATGTGTGTGGCTACTGCCCCGCCCTACTTACCGCAAAATGCATCTAATTCTAAGCCTCTTTTTTCTTTTCCTTCTTCTTCTTCTCTTTCTCTCTTTTTCGCTGCTTTTTCGTTTGTTTTTTCTTTTTTTTTCTTCTTTTCAGCTTTTCCTCTCAAATTCTAATTCTTATGCTTTTTGTTGCCACCTCCCTTTCCCCATTCCTAAAACAACCATCCTGATCCATCCACTATCCAACGTTCTTCTCAACATCCACTTATCCACGAATTAAAACTTGAGTTTCAATTACGACTTTTTTATAATCTTTTTATTTTTATTTAATTTCTAGCTTTATAATAATTTAATATAAAGGTTGTTTTCAATTAACCAACCTATTCACAACCATCTAAAACAATTATCCTTAATATATTACATTAATTTTCAGTTGAATAATATGTTTAAAAATTCTTTAATTCCTTTTTTCGTGACAAAATATTATTGTGAATCGTCTAAAATACCGTCTTTCAAAAAAGAAAATATAAATATATAATTTTGATTAAAATAATCAATCGACCTTTTACTTGTGGGGCTTACAACTTTTTAAGTGCTATTGTGTTTATTTTTAAAAAAAAAAAGCTTTTGAAATATACAATAAAACTTTTTTTTTAGTTAAATTATAAGGTTATGTCTAGAAAGTTTGATAACTTATTAAATAATAAAAAAATTGTAGCATCAAAAAATGGAATGTTTTCAAAAATAGTAAATTTATTGAAAATAATTGCAAATATATCAAAATTTTACTTTTTGATAGACCGCGATAGATTAGACATCTATCACTCTACTAGATAGACACTATAAATGTCTATTTGAGTCTAAAATAAATTTTACCATAAATATAAAAAATCAATATCTTATTATTACTTAAGAAATTTGGTCACTGGGGTGCTTTGAAAATATACCATATTTTGAGATAACATACCAATTTTGAAAATTGAAAATATTAATTTTAGGGTGTGTTTATAATACTTTAAATTGAATTTTGAAAACTATTAGTGTCTTTATTTTTTTATTAAATGAAAATAAATTTTTTAAAAACATTTTTTTTATTAAATCCAACCGACCCTTACAGATTTATTTAGAATTCCACTAAAAATTCAAACATGTATCCTTGGTAAGAAATTTGGTAATGAAATTAGGGTGGGGAAAACTCCCCGCTAATATTGCATAGCATGAATAAGCAATGAAATGCTTGATAAATTAAAAGTAAAAGAACAAAACTAGAAAACACGATGAAGAAAATCACTACCAAAAATAAATTTACTATGTGAAAATTTCTTAGAACATTTTTTCAAAACCTTATTTTACCATTCACACACTTTTTTTGTACTCTTACAAAAGAAATGTAACTAATATAAGCACATTTAAACTTAGAGTGATTCTAACGTTTTGAAACTACAAGCCACGTGCTCTTTTTATAGTGTAGTATTATCCCATACTTAGAATTGTAAGCTAATGAGTCGTGTTGTCCCTTGTTGTTTTATAACCTTATGACAAAACCAATTTTTCAAGAAACGGGAATGGAGGTTGCGAGTTATGCTCATTATGCCACCATCCATTCGATTTTGGAATGGCTGACTTGTTTAAGGGCGAGGACAAATGCCGCACATTCGCTTTAAGATCCTTACGAGAGTGCAATTGTGACTTTTTTATAGTGTCTGAAGCTAATCACTTCCTTAATCTTTTGACAAGTACTCTTTTAGTATTTTTTTTCAAAACTCAATGACTAGGATAAAACAAACATAAATTTCAAGATAGTAGACTAAAACTGAGAATGTTATCAAACGAAACCTTAATTTAATTAATTATTGAATTGGTCTCAAAGGAAATACTATCTTCACAAATCACACACATGTCCTTTCAATGTTAATTTCTAAGAGGTAACCTACCATTGGGTTCCTATAATCGAGCCACTAAAAAAGAATGTACATCTTGTTGGTATAGACAGTAGCCATCAAATTTTTAAAGATTTTCTAACAATATTTTTATATCATCGTAATCTCTCTTATTTAAATGTAGTCTCCATTTATCCATGTACCCCTTATGTACTCAGACGTTATATATGCATTTATTCTATTGAGATCCAAGCTTCAATCCTCCATCCCTACAATTCACGTTCTTACAAAAAATTATCAATTATAGCTTTAACTCAAAATTGGATGAAAATGTGGGTAAGTGCATAACATTAATAATAATAATAATAATAATAATAATAATAATAATAATAATAATAATAATTAAAATAAATAAAAAAAACCTATTGAGGCACTTTATTAAAAAAAATTATCATAAATAACCTATTTTAAGTTTCACTTTCACAACTAATTGATCTTTTGAAAACTCATTAAAATAGTTTTTTTAGAGACTTGTCGACCAAGATAGATTGTCGATATTTGTATAAAAAGTTAACAATTTTACCTTATATTCAAATTATCAATTCTTTTAGAATTTTTCAATAAATCTCGATCAGGATGAGAATGGAGATGCACCGAAGACAACTATTTCAACAAATTTTAAAAAAGAATTTCTCTTATTAATTATGAAAATTTTAGATAATTTATCGTTTCCACTGTTATAACTCAGCAATATTCGGATTTTCCTCTTAATCGCTTGCCCTAGCGACTGGCATCCCCAATACTGCTTTATCTCTTCGCATTCCTTCCGCTAGCCCCTGCTTCCAAATCCTTCATATCTCCGTCATGGCTCAGACGGCAAATCGATCCAAATTGCGGTGGGGAGAGCTAGATGACGACGACGGCGATCTGGATTTTCTTCTACCGCCCAAGAAAATTATCGGTCCAGACGAGAACGGCTTGAAGAAAATTATTGAATATCAGTTCAACGAAGATGGTAATAAGGTCAAGATCACAACCACCACGCGTACTCGCAAGCTCGCCCATGCTCGCCTCAGTAAACACGCCGTTGAGCGCCGATCTTGGGCAAAGTTCGGCGACGCTGTGCACGAAGACGTCGGCAGCCGCCTCACCATGGTCTCCACTGAGGAGATCCTCCTGGAACGCCCTCGTGCTCCTGGTTTGTTTTCGATAAATCTAGTTATTTTATTTATTTGTTGGTAGATTTCGTAATTGATTGTATAGGATTTCTGTTGCAACGCATACTTGCTCATAATCTAGTCTTTAAATATGCCCTTTGCTCCTATGTGGGAGAGCATAAAAAATTGGCGGACAACTATGTCGAAAAAATGGGTGCTTGAGTATTGAAGCGTGTGAATGTATATCTGGTTTGTATTTGAAACAAGGGAGAGATATAATCTCTTTTCGATGCCGGGAGGATAGTAGCATAGAATTTGCAGAAACGTGCCTTTGGTTCGTGCTCATTTACCCAAGCTTGTGTTGTGAAGTTGAATTGAATAGTACAAATGATCGATTATTGTTTTCACCAGATAATTATCAAATAATATCCTCTTTATAAAGGACAAACGGCACGTTTGAAGTCATTCTGTTGTTATTAAAGTTTTTTTTACTTCTTAGTTTTGTGAATTTGCCTCTGCATTTCTCATAGGTATTGTGTGTATGTCTGTACACTTTTAACACCCTGCTCGCATTAATCCTTTATAGGCTAAATTAGATGCCATTTTTTGCTTTATTCCAATAAATTTTCTTTTGAGGAATGAAAATGATTACAGGTAGCAAACCAGAAGAGCCAAAGGTTGCAGGAGACCCTCTAGCTCAACTTGGAAAAGGTGGTGCTGTTCTTATGGTGTGTCGTACTTGTGGCAAAAAGGGCGATCATTGGACCTCGAGGTGCCCTTACAAAGACTTGGCACCACAAGGTGAGGGATTGGATAAGACTTCAGCACCAGAGGCTACAGCTGCTGCACCCGGTGCAACTAAGGGAACATATGTTCCTCCAGGTATGAGAGCAGGAGCAGACAGGACTGGAACTGATATGAGACGTAGGAACGATGAAAACTCCGTTCGTGTCACCAACCTCTCGGAGGACACAAGAGAGCCTGACCTTCTCGAGCTTTTCCGACCTTTTGGTGCTGTTAGCCGAGTTTATGTTGCAGTTGACCAGAAGACGGGTATGAGCAGAGGATTTGGTTTCGTGAACTTTGTGAACCGTGAGGATGCTCAAAGAGCAATCAACAAACTGAATGGATATGGTTATGATAATCTCATCCTTAGAGTTGAGTGGGCTACTCCAAGGGCTACTTAAAATGCCTTCTTTTTAGATGCTTTACCTTTCAAACCCGTGTGATTTGTTTACTCTTATAGCAGGACCCCACCCCCAACATTTTGTTATGTCTTCTTGAGGTTCCTTGCGTTGATAAAATGTTAAATTGAGGACTTCTTTTACTTGATAGTCAAATTTTACCTGCTGTTGAAGTATATTTGAGTTTACTTAAGTTGGTAAAATCAGAAGGAATGGTGTTTCGTGTTTCTCATCATTTTTCCCGACAACATTATGTGCACAAAACTCCAACGAAGAAAATGCTAATGGAATACCATTAGCATTATTGAAATTGCCATACTTTACAGGACTTTACGGTTTTGACATATGCAGATGAAATTGATTTTAGGCGACACGAGTTGAAGATTAATTTGAGATGTCTCTCGAGGGAGATGGAGACATGATTTGAGTCTTGAGATGACTAATATTAACCATTTATTTATTTGGAAGAATTTGCTTTGTTTTAGTTGGTGAGGTGGAGATTTTGCTCATTCCAATCTACTTTTAATAGTTTGGATCAGCTTGAGAAGAATGATTTGGTTGGTCAGCTCGTTTTTTTTGAGAAATTTGTATAGATGGCCCAAATTGAAAAGCCCAAATGAAATTTGACCTCCTAGATTTTTAATGAAATATGACCTTCTGTTGATGTCAGCGTCGTGTTGATTATTTGATTCTTGCTCTCTTGCTCTCTCTCTCAAGCTCATCGGGGTTGGCTGCGTCGAAGTTTGGAAAAATCATGAAGAGCTTTGCGAGAAAGTGACAGAGAGTATATGCATAATGAGAAAGGAAAAAAAAAAAGAAAAAAAATGGTGGGGACCAAGAGATGAGAGCAAGTCGATTTTAGGACAGTTTGGTGCCGTTAAGACCGTATTTTATTGAAAATCTAGGAAGAGACCAAATTTTAATTTACTGTTTTTCTTATTGATTTTTCCTAATTTTCTGAACTTACAATTTGATGCATTGATTTGACTTCTACTTTTGAAGTCGGGTCAACATGGGTTAATCATCATTCATCACTTAAATGAGGGTGTACTTGTTGAACTATACATTAGCTTCCGTTCCAAATCATTATTTACCAATAATTTTGCTATGCCCCCAAAAAAAAAAAAAAGAAAAATTCAAAAAAAAAATTAAAAATAAAAATAAAAGATAAAAAGAGTAAAAGGTCTGCCAGCAAAAGTAGAAATAGAAAAGTTGATTAATTTTAAATTCTGTAAAAAGAAGGGAAGTTATTATAAATGTAAAAAATATCAAAACTATTTATAAATATAAAAATATCTTTTTATTACGGAGCGATAGAAGCTTATCTATTATTGAAATTTACAATTTTAATCTTTAGTCTATCAATTTTTTTCCTTTCTAATTTAGTCTCTCATCTCTAGAAGTGTCTAATGTAACTTTGAAGTTACAATTTTGTTAACTTTTTAAATTGTTTAATAAATACTTCAAACTTTTAGTTTGTGTCCAATATGTTATTGAACAATAAATTGTGAACCTTTTCTTTAATAGATGCAAAATCTAAAGTTTATCAACATAATATTCAATTTAAATCAAATATAATATTTTTTTAATATTATGATCTAGATAGTAAAATTTTTTTATAAATAATTTTATTTCATTTTTATTTTTCAATGTGAAATGTTTTTAAATTTTAAATTAAATTTGAACGATTATAAAAAGCTATTAACTGGCAGTTAAAAAATAAAAAAGAGAGAAATTTATAAAAGGCGGGAAAGAGGTGTATGTAAAACATGAAATTGAAACTACTCTGAGTCTCTCCGCTTCTCTTCCCTTTCACTCTGTCCTCCTCTTCTCGCCGCACCTTCTTCCGATTTGAAGAACCGCCGTCCGGTACTTGGTGCAGCGCTTGACGCACACAAGAAGCAATTCCTGGTATGATTTAGATTTATCGCCCCACTGCTCTCCTCGATTCTTGCAAGCTCATAACGATTCCTCGTGGTTTCTTTAATTTTTCTATCGATCTTGATATTTTCTTTACTTCCAATGCTTCCTTTGTAACTTTGCCTTTGTGGATCTTCTGTGTATGTAGAGATTTGGACCGAAATGGAGGCACCGAGACCGGGCTGGGCAGTGAGGATGATAATCGTGATGTTAATTACGGCAATTTTCTTTCGCTGCGTCACTGCGACCAACCATTCCGTTGGTGGATCTTCCGGTTGGGATCTCAATTCCAACATCCTGGCTTGGTCTGCGACCACCACGTTCCAAGTCGGTGACTATCTCGGTTCGTTCATTTCTCCTCTGTTTCTCCTAAAACACATCTTCAATTAAGTTTCTATGTCGTATACTTTGATCTTTGCTAAGTTCTCTGTTCGATCATCATTGTGAATTGAAGAATCTTGATTTTCATGCCTTTTCTTCTTGAATTATTTACCTTCCAAGTTCCAACTATTGCTTGCACTGACATTCTTGTATTGTAATCTATAACTGATCACTTGAATTCGTATGATTCTGCACTGTCTCATTCCAATTCTCTTCTATTTTACATTTGTAAATACAAAATACAGTCGTTCTTTAATAGTGACTGTAATCCAATTTATTCGATTGTTTCTCACTGTTAGGGCAACTGCATGACTCTGTTTCTTGAATCAATCAATCCACATTTCTTGCATATATTTAAAATCAGAAACAAACATTAAATTGATTTTAACCATTTCAAGATGACTCTGATGAGTTGTCTTTAGTTAAATTTTGGTTGGTGTGGTACAGTGTTCAAGTACTTGCCAGTTCACGACGTGCTGGAAGTGAACCGAACAGACTTCTTCAATTGCCGCACCGTGAACCCAATCAGCACTCACAGTGACGGGGAGACAGTGATCCGCCTGAACCAACTAGGCAGTCGCTACTTCATATGTGGCCGCCCTCAACACTGCCTCATGGGTCTCAAGCTCCGAGTGCAAGTCCTCCAACGCTTGACCGACGCCAACAATTCAACGCATGGCGGCGCTAACCAAGAGGAGCGACTTAGGCCACGCCACCCTCCTCGTTCTCCTCCCTCCCCACCCTCTTCTCCACCCATTGAACGCCCACCAATGCCCGACCTTCCGGTGGCGCCATCGCCTTGCATTTGTTCCGGGGTGGGCGAGATGATGATGAAAAATGGCTCAATGAACTGGTATTTCGTGTTGCTCTTGATTATGCTTACTTCCATTCCTTGATTCCATAGCTTTTGCTTCTCTTTCTCCACTCCCAATGCTTAAACGCACTCAGGGTTTGTACTCCTCGGAAACTCTTGTGCAATTTACGGCCACACATGGCGATAGATAGATATATAGAGATAGCCCTTTTCCCCTTTTTTGGACTGACTGATATGTTGTAGGTTTCTCGAGTAAATTTTGTGAAATGTGAATGAGATAAAATGACTTTTGGTTTGGAGCCAGACGTGCATTTTTCAGTTTTGAGAAACATGCTGCCTAATTTTAGATCCGAGAGTTATTAAGAAGCCAAGGATTTTGCATTTGCTTATTGTAATAAATACCCAATTCATTACTCACTCACAAAAAAAGAAAAAAACTCATAATCAGCCCATTGTATTTCCGAAATTCCTCCAAGCATTGGATGGAAGTGTCTCAATCAACTCTCACCTTCCAAGGGAAAGCATTGCTTGCTTTGCTCATTAAGTTGGAGCAATTTAATTAGTCAAATTTAAAGCCTAAGTTGTGGTGGTCAATAGTTGCACCGAACAAGGCATGCAATCATGCTGCCTACCATTCTCAATTCTTTACAAACCTAACGAATCGATTCCCCATCCAACCAGATTCCCACCCCCACCCATTTAATTAATCACCTTCACCCTGCCTTCTAACATTGTTTGATTATATTAGATTATCATGCATATTATTAAATTTGTAATTGACATGTCTTTTTTTTTTTTTTTTTTTTTTTTTTTTTTAACTAGGAGACACTATCTTGTTCTACGAAAAAAATCTTATTTTAATTATATTACAAGATTAGGTTATTGTTTACCATTATAAATAGTTTTTAATGTTACATTCAATAATGCACCTTTCTATCTAATTGAAATTCTAGTGGTATTCTCTCCTGCTTTTTCTCATCCTAAAATTAACACACATAACTCAAACCCAATAAAACTGAATTTTGATTCCCCAGATTCCAAAATACCAAATATCAGGGAACAGCTTTAGAACATACAACTTTTTTTTTTGAACATACAAAATTTAGTACTTCAATATCCTTACTCATGTTCCGACACCCTTGCTTATAGTTATACCTTTGCAAATAAAAGGAAATCTATAAGCTCATGGTGTAATTTAAAAATTCATACTTCATATATATAGATATAGATATGGATTTGAAAGGACTTCTCCGATGATGGGTGACTTGAACAAAAGGTATTAGTAAGCATTTGCAGTTAAATGGAAATGGAAATGGCAAGGAAACAATCATTTTACAATAGAAGAGAAGAGAAAATGTATACACATGACATAACATCACACACAAAAGTGATAACAGGGCAAGACATGGAAATGGAAAATTAAAGAGAAGCTTAAAACAAAATGCACCTCCAAATATTACTGGATTATTAATATTAAGGACGACTAAATTTCTGTACCACTAAAAGCTACGTTTCATTGCCTGCAAGAAAC
The DNA here is from genome assembly GCA_030954485.1 of Citrullus mucosospermus. Taxonomy (NCBI): domain Eukaryota; kingdom Viridiplantae; phylum Streptophyta; class Magnoliopsida; order Cucurbitales; family Cucurbitaceae; genus Citrullus; species Citrullus mucosospermus. Next base: position 26,088,990 of record CM062058.1, read on the forward strand.
GTTGCTCTGATTCTTGCCGCTGTAACCGAATGCTCCGGTTTACCATTTCTATGAACGCCTCTGCCCGGCTCTTCAATTCTTCCGAAGTCATCGATATTTTTCTCCGAAACGACAGCGTTTGCTGGAACTTCTCCGACTTCCTTACCTCATTCCGATCCCACGCCACCGGTTCCTCGTCGCCACCGGCCGCTCTAATTAAGCGTGCCGGCGTAGGGGAGTCCCATGTCTGGCTCTTCTTCAGCTGCGGCGTCTGTTTCCCTTGCCTTTCCATGATCGCCTTCCACGTCGCGTCCATCGAGTCATCGCCCCCGCCGCCCCCGGCATCTTCTTCCTCCTCCACCTTCTTGCTGGAATATGCACAGAACTTCTCCGATGATGGGTCACTGAATTTTTCAGTGAACAGAGTCGGGAAATCCCATTTCATCGGTTTCCCTTCTTCTTCTTCTTCTTCTTTCCCCTGTTCATCCTCGTCCGAGATCGCATTCCAGATTTCTCTGGAACGAGCAGTGACCGAAAAGTCTCGGTCCTCATGCGTCAATTTATAGGGAGTGGATGCAGAAACATGAGTATTTTCATGAGAAATGGGAGTGTAATTATTTTCGGATGTGTCTTTTTGGCGGCGGAAGGCAGAGGAGACGAAGGCGGCGACGATAAGGAAGTTGAAGACGATGAAGACGTAGGGAGGAGAGAGCCATAATCTGAAGGAAACCCATAAACGAGGAAGAGTTGTGATAAGAAGACTCGCAAATTTTGGGATTATAGCCACTTTGAACAAAATTACAGTGGATATAAACCCAATTGCGAGCAATATCGATTTTGTAACCGAGATTGCCGTCTCTAATGTCAAACCTTGAAACACAGGTTTTGGTGACGGATCAGGCATGACGTCCATCGATTCGAGTATTACGAATTGTAAAAGAAAAGAGAAAGAGAGTTGAATTCTGAACAGAAATGGAAACACAACAGCAGTCTCTGTTTTTCAATAAGAAAAATAATATGCAAAAACAGCATTCAAAACCGCCATTTTTAACATTTAAAAGAAGACCCAGAAATGAAATCTGAAGGATCTCAGATTATAAGAAAAGAGAAAGGAGAGGATTCAAAAATAATAATAATAATGGAAAAAAAAAAAAAAAATAGAGGAAGCAGAAACTGCAAGAGCGGAGCCCTGGGGAAGAAGATTTTAAAAGGAAAGAGACATCTGAAAGATGGGTGTGGGATCGAAACAGATCTAAAGGGAAAAATCAAAAGCAAACTTTAGATGTGGGAAAACAGAGCCAACTGTTTAGAGGTACTGAAAAGCTTTACAGATGGAAGGGGGCAAAAAAAATAGAAAATATTTCATTGAGGTTTGTAAATGTAAGAGAAGCTCGCCATGAAAACAAAACGAGCTACAATCTTAGAAATACAATACAATAGAAGTAGTGAGAGAGTAGATGCCAGCGAGGCCTTTTTATTTACCCCACTTCTCCTCTTCCGACCAACTTTTGCCACTTCATGATGCTTTACCCACCGTCGGATCTCCCATCTCATACTGTTCATCTTCTGCTCACAATGACTTCTAAAATCTAAACCTCATATCCTCTCACCTCTGTAGCTAATTTCCCCCCTCTATTATTTAATTTTCATTTTATTTATTTATTTATTTATACTTCAACATAATTTTTAACAATTTTTTAATTTTTTTTTCTAATATGTGGGGTGGAGAAACCCAACTTTGAATCTCTATTTAGTATTGAAATTTCGATTGTGTGTACATTTTTTTAAAAAAATTAACAAAAATAGAGGTGTGATTTGAATAATGTATAAGAAAAATATTTAAGTGCTCCACCTATCTTTTGTAGCCCAAGGAGTTATCCTAAAAAATTGACACATAGCAGGTTTTTTTTTTTATTTAAAAAAATGGGTTTTTAAAAATTTTTCTTGTGTGTTAAAAAAGAAAAATAGAGATTGATATGATAAATCAACTAGTTAAGACATTTCTCAAAAGAGATTACATGATGGGGTTTAAAATTTTTGTATTATAAGTATTAAACTAATGAAGTGAATGATTGACATTTATTTGATACAAAATTTAAAATGTTCAAGAATTATAAAAAAAAAAAAAAAAACATGTAAATTACAAAAGTATATGTATGGACATATTCTATGAGTTCTTCCCTTAAAAACATTTTAAATTTGAGATATTTAGTTATAAAGTTTTAAAGTGGAAATATGAAATAAAGGAATAGATATGAATCTAGCCGAAGTCAAAAAATGAAATGTAAAAGAATTGATTGAGAACTTTTCAATTTCATAAATAATATAAATAAACAATAATTTGTGGGCCGTAGCCGTTAACGCCGTTCGCCACAACTGGCCGTCTCATAACATTGACATATTAATTTTAAATATGTAATTGTTTTTTTTTTTTTTGGGTAAATAAAGGACTCTCAATCTTAGTCTCTAAGATAATATATATTTAAGTCCAACTCTGCCTTATCTTATATACATGCACTTTTGTTCACTAAACCTAAACCAAGACTGGTCAACCATCCAATACAATTAACATTAATCTTCAAATAACATTTCCTTTTCAAACCATTTTTAAGAACTCTTTTTTTTCCAATTTAGAAATCGCTAATTTCTAAGATATTTTATATTTTTTAAATTACTAATTGCCCTTGAATGAGATTGATAAGATATTTTTTATAAAAAAATACAAATTACCGATAAGATTATAATACGTGGACAAAAAAAAAAAAAAAAAACATTTCTATTTCGTCAAGTCATGAAATCAACATTAATACTATATAATAAATGTAAAAAGTAACGCAAAAGTTCACCACGTTTTCTAATTTATTTAAACATATATTTAAAAATTTATGGTTTGAAGTTTAAAATTTTGAATAGAGAAAATTGGCTAAAATAATTTTTAAATATTATTTTAGTCATTATATTTTGGTTTTAGCTCATTTTGATCTATGTACTTTTAAAAAGTGACAATTTTAGTCTGTTTATTTTTATTTTTGCTTTATTTTTTAAGTATCAAGATGGTCACCAAAATCAAAAGTATAAGAATTAGAATTAACATTTTAAAAATATAGGGAGAAGATTGAAATAAAGTAAAAAATGTAGACAAGGGTAGTATTTAAATTTATTTATTTATTTATTTAATTAAGAGGGTTTTAGAATAGGAAAAAGAGACGTGTGGTGTCGAGAGGAGAGTTGGCTGTCTGACCCGAGGAAGCAGCCATGCGAGTTCTGCCACTTTTATATCTTACATTTGCTTTGACAGCTTGGCTTCCATTCTCACTTTCCTCTATTTCATTTCATTTTATTTTACCCTTCCCAAACTTTATTTAACTTTTATTATTATTATTATTTATTATTTGAACTACATTAATGACCTCTAAATTATGATCAATTTGACAATTTACTTATTGTTTTTGTAGAGTAGTCCAGTTTAATTTTAAAACCCACACCCTCTTTCATCATTTCTTTCTACTTTATATTATTTTAATCATGTCTCATTCATCACAACTTGATGTATTTATATGCCCATATATACAAAAAAATATATAGTGTGTTCAAAGTCCATGGAAATGTTGGATAATTAATTACTGCTCCTTTCACATTGTTACACGTAATTTTTACTAATAATCAAACCAAGTCACTTTTTTGTTTATTTGTATTTTGATATAATATTATATTGACTTTGAAATGGATGGAGGGATAGTGTGTCAATGGAAGCTAAGTACTTTTCGATGACATTTGTCCTTATATTATAAACAAACAAAAAAGCCCCAGCTGCTACTAATTTGATTCTATTCAACCAAGTCCAAACTAGGTTGATTAGTAAGTTTTAATTTATCCCTTTTGGAATCACTAGTAGATAAAAAATGGGCAATTATTCACATCAGTTTTTCTACAACAACCTTTTTCATTTTCTTTTAATTATTGTAATCCTTATATTATATTTCTTTCCCTTGTCAAGAATCAAATGCATGTTATGTAAATACGAAATAAAAAAATTATAAAGAAAAGTCTAAAGATCTGAGAGAGTGATATAAAAATCCTAAAAATTGTAAATTAGGAATTCTTCGATGAACACTTAATAACAAATATCAAAATCCTCAACTCAATTGATGTGAATTCAAAGGTAAGAATTAGAATTGGATTATCATTTGATAGAAAACCAAGAGATAAAGAGAACTAGCTAGTTCCTTACTCCAAGTTGGAACACTCCATAAGCAAGATGATGAGAGACTTGCCTGAATGTTCTTGGCATGCAACCCTGAATTCAAGAATTGCAAAGATTAATGGTGATGATGCTCGGTCATCTACCAGCAAATTTCCATTTAAGAAAACCCTAAAATTCAAACATAAAAAAAAAATTGTGTACTGTGTTCCCCTTTTCCACTTAAAAACCATCCTACTTAATCAAAGTGACTTAAAAAATTCATTCTACCCCCTACTAAAAATCCAAATAAAACATACGTGGGTCCAAAAATACAAAAATGAAATACCCAAGAAAATAAAGTTTGTTTGCAAATATTAAAAAAAAAAATGCAAATTAAAAATTTAACAAAGTTCAATGGGTTTCATCTTGTAGCATTATTTGAAACCAATTATAGAACTTTGATTAGATGTTATTGCTTGAATTCCTTTAATTGAGTTCATCTCCATTTATCTCCATTTGTATGCGAGAATTCAATGCTAATTGTAGCTTCTTGGCTTTTGAGAGTGTGATTAATTTTGGAGGTAATACAAAGACGCCTTGGTTCGAGACAATATAATACAACCAAAAACCAAGATATATATCGATGGTTGGTTTAGGAGCAAGCCAAAAATAAATTCAATGTTTTTCTTTCTCTTTTTTTTTTTTTTTTTTTTTTGTCAACCAGTTGAATGCTGTTGACAAAGTTAAACACTAGGATAATGGGAATCATAACAACAACGAAAAGAAGCAATTCAATAGATAAAATATTAATAATAAAGAAAAAGTTGCAGAAAGTGTAATAATAAAATATATAACTCTACATTAGTTAGTGTATATTAATAAGCTTAAGAAGGGAGCATTAGAATGTTCCATCAATAATTTGGGTTTAATTAAAAAGATTTGAAAAAAAAAAAAGAAATTAGGTGACACATCAAAACCAAGAAAGATTCCCCTCATGAATTATATTGGAGAGAACAAATATCATTAATTAGGATATATTGTGTGTATAAATCGGCAGCCCCTAACACCCTACAAACCAAATATAAATACAGCTTCCAATTAGATGTACGTGATTTTTTTGTTGGATTAAATTTGTCATTATCCATTCAATATTCAATATCAGGACGACCTTTCCTTTCCTTTCCCTTCCCAACATAAACATGTCCATGAAAATCCATTACTTTATTGTTGATATATATACACTAAATTATTCATTGAATTATGCAACAATGTATTATAAAACTATTTAAACTTATTTGAATAGTAATCGATATGACTTTTCATTCTAAAAACCATTTAATAATGATTGATAAATTATTTCAATTTTCTTAAATTACATCTTAGACTTTGATGAGTAATGACCATTTAAAAATGATTAATGAAAAAAAAAAAAAAAAGTAAAGGAATGGAAGCTTCAAAGAAAAAACTTGGTGAGTTTTTTTTCTCACACGGTAAAAGTTTGTAACAAATATTTAATTAGTTGAAAATTGAAAGTTTAAGTTTTTTTTTTTTTTTTTTTTTTTTTATATATATATAAATTTTTATAATATGAAAATGAAATTTAAAGGTGAAAATTTTTATGGAGGATTGAACCTCTGACCTATAAAGTAGAATATCATGTCAATTTTTGTTGAAACATGTACAACACATCGTTGATAACGCTATCATCATATATAATTTATATTTTTTTATAAAACAAATAAAATAAAAGTTAAACTTAATTAATTGTGATTCTATAAGATGTTATTTTCATAAAATTAGTTTATGATAGTTGAGTTCATGAGGTGAAAGTGTAGGTTTGGATTTACAATAATGATCCCTTTTAATCTATGAGTGTCTATTTGTAAGGCTAAATATTAAATTTTGTTTAACCCATTCTCATTTCTCACCTAAAGTGACCTAAATACATGACACGTCCCTTTTTCACATCCCAAAATTGCTTCACCAGAATCGACCATTCTAGACTTATTTTCACTAACCAATTCTGATTACCTTTAATCAATAATATTTTCTTAGGTTAACTCTAGTTAAACACATCTAATTAATTTATACTTTCTTTATGATAATACGTGAAATGAGAGATTATACTTTATACTTCATACTTCAAACTTGACAGTATATTTTTCTTTTATATATGTGATGGTAAAATAAATAATTAGAAACTCCATCTAAAGCATATGCGTCCATGTTATTTGATGAGATACACGTAAATCTAAATTAAAAGTACAATAAATATAGAGTATATATATGGAAATTTTGTTAGGAAGATTTTAAACACAGACTTTCTTGAATTACTTGCTCTATTATCATCGACAAAAAGAAACTTAAGTTGATGAGTGAAGATATTTTTAATATTATATGTTGGAATGTCTTGAATCATAAACCTAATTAGAATTGGTATTTGATATATTTAATTATTTAAATATTTTCCTTCTCCACCTAGGATTTAGGAAAGTGTACTGTATAAACTCTCTAATTAAGCAATTTTATGTTGCATTTTGTAATCTTGTAATATTCTCTCTAATAAAATTGTTTTCTCTCTATCACGTGGACGTAGCTAACACATTGTTAGTGAACCACGTAAATTTGTATGTCAATCTTCTTCATTTTGAACGTTATTTTGTATTCTTTAATTATCAATTTCGTAACATTATAGGTGTGTGTTGGAGAAATGGAAGTGGGAAGAATTGATAGAATGGAAGAGGAATATGAGGCGTAGGTGAATGGACTAATTAGCAAAATAAGTGATAAAAGTGGAGGGTTCCACCAGACGGCGCCTTGACAAAATTGTTTGTCTTTTTCCAAACCAAAATACAAATGTGTTTGATGCATTAATATTCTTTTGAGTTTAGTTGCTGATCCAAAGTCTTTCATTTCTTTGCAAAAATAAAAGCAAGCAAAGGTTTAAGCAATGGGGTTAGAAACCTCCACTTTTGTGTGTAATTGTCAATCAATTATATTCTTCCTCAATTCCAGGCTTTCTTTCATATGTCACACTCAACACACACAATAACCAAACTACTGTGCCTCTGCCTGCATTATTATTATTATTATTTCAAGATAAGTCTTTTGCTGGTTACAACTTACAACCCCATGAGATATTGGTTTGGGGGAGAAAAAATTGCAAGAACACAGTGCTTGCTTACTTCATTTAGTTAAATATAATTTAGTGACCAAAAAGTAGACTCGGTTTATTGATGGCTAGAAAGGGAAATAGGAATAGTTTTAATTCAAATATGTAATTGAAAAGAAAAGAGGGCCCAGGTGGGAATTGATAATGCCTGGGCGGCAGCGCCAAACGCTTTCTCTTTGGCTTTGGCTTTGGCTTTGGCTTTGGTGCGAAGTTAAGTTCCATTTGATTTTGAGATTTCTATCTTTTCACAATCACAATACTTTCTCCCACTCTTTTCTTTTCTTTTCTTTATTCTTTTCTATATTCCACCTTTTTATCTTACCCCACTCGCAAACTCTTTCCACTTAATTGTATAATATAGCCTTTTTTTTATTAAAAAAAAAAAAAAAAAAAAAAAAAACCATATTTTTTAGTATATATTAGTCCGTACATTTTTTTAGTTCAGTATATAGGATTGGAATTGAAGTGTATGTCATTTATTTTTTATGCAAATTAGATGGATTTAAATGGATGAGTTGTGAAGGGAGGAAGATTTCTAATCGCTGTAATGATTGAAAGAAAATTGTAAATCATGATTTCAATAGTTTATTAAAAATTATTATAAATAGAAAAAAGGTCAAACTATTTACATGTTTTTGTTTGGTAAAAGAATATTATGCCACAAATTAAAGAGAAGGAATTCACGGGACAAAAGGTTTTGAATGGGTGTAGCTTTATAATAAGCTCTAAGAATACATGATTGCTTTTGACGAAGAAGATCATGAAATATAGCATGAATAAATTAATAAAAAGCAAAAGATGCATAAGAAGAGAAGAGAAGAGAAGAGAAAATGATATATATAGAGTTTAAATAATTATTGTCAATATATATATATATATATATTACAAACTTATTGCATGTGCACATGGCTTTGCTTGGTTAGGTGTCTGCGTATATATCACAAAATTATGCCACCATTTCCTCTCTAGAGGTCAAAAAGAAATGATTTGGGTCACCTAATACACATCACAACAACAAATATATAAACGTAAAATCAATATGTTTTACGCTATAATAGTTTGGTTCTTTTGTTAATCTACATTATTTTCAATTATTCTTCTCGAAGGGAAGGAAAACCAGCTTACATGTCCTTTCAATTTTGTTGTAATTAAAGTTTATAAGTTGTCATTCAGTGATGAAAGTAATAGACAGATATAAGGAATGTAATGATATTTTCATTAACTAATTGATGTTTATCCTTTTTGTAGAATAAAACAAATAGTTGACCCTCATACTCAAACATATTGATTGAAGTATAATAATTATTTGGTATACTTGGATATAATTTTATTCTCTAATTATTATTTTTAGTTTAACAATTTGTGAATGTCAAGCTTTTAGTTGAGTTATGCGGAATTGACTCATCTAGATTCCCAATTTAATTTTACACCTCTTAATGGAAACAATAGTTTCTCTCGTAGACAACGAGTCTATAAGAAGTTAATGTTAGCGATTACCATTTCAATGTCATTTTCAAACTATTTATTTCATTCAGGTGATTCAAGAAAACTAGATATTATTCCTTGTGATGGGGGAAATGTATCTCATCTCTTTCCATATCCATGTTTTTGTACATTTGATCTTGATTGTGATTGGTCATTGGCAGAAAAGACAGATTGTGGGACTACTTAATTAAGAACATACATTGATGCAGAGTAACGTGTCTAGAATTGGATACAAATTAAAATTGGACGGTTAAGATGTCATATCAAATTGCCTCCATCGATCTTTACACTAAATATAATGGAAGTATTAATTCCTTGTCCTCTGCCTATAAACACAAACACAAACGATCAATAAAATCAAAGGGGATAATTTGGGAATCCCACACCGTTGGGCTGTCAGCTTCTCAGCTATGAGGATTGATGGGTATTCGAAGGTTCAAAGAAATTGCACAAACCAAGGCGGATCGATCAGGATCTCGGCTAATGAATTATTTATTCATGAATCCAATTTTGAAATGTGTAAAGATTTTGATTCCATATATGTAATTCACACAAAGAAATGCACGTTTCAATTCATTCCTAGTTTTTAATCAAGTAGTAAACTCCAAAGGCCAGAATCACCACTGCCGCCGCCATAGCCGTCGCCGTTTCCTTGCTAAATTTCAACCTCGATAATGGACTTGTTAACCTGGATATGAAGTTCTTTGGCTTACCATTATCATTATTAGACGCTGTTAGTTTACCGTCAGAGGCGGCGTCCGGGCTTGGTTTGGCGATTTCCGGCGAGCTGGCTTTCTTAGGCATCGTGATTGAAAGAATAGAGCCACCGAATTTAGCACGGATTTGGTCTGGGTATATATCCTTTGGGAGTTTGATTTCTCTGTTGAAATGCATCTTCTTCCCATCTTTGGCTGTCGGGTGCTCGCCGGAAACTGTAAGGATAGAGTTGTTTTTGATCCGAACCCTCAATTCTTCTTTCTTGAAGTCTGTTTACAAGTGCAGTTTTGAATTTCAAATGACTGGGAATAATATAATGAGAACGCAGAGGAAAGCGTAAGTTGATAAATAATACCTGGGAGATGAACCTCAAGAACGTCGGAGTCTTCCAGTTTTTTCCATTTGCAGAAGGGCTCGAATTCCTCGTACGACACATTCGATGGTTCACCTTTCTCCATTGTTGGGTTACTTTGCAGAGATGAATGGAGTTCATGTTGTGACCCTCTCTTTCTTAAATAGAGGAAATTTGCAGAGATGGTTTTCTTGATGAGAAGAAATATTCTTTTGCAAGTGTCACAACAGAAGTTATGTGGTTTCTTCATGTGTAGGGCAATCCTCAGCGTGAACTGTTTCTTGCTCTCTCTGCCGATAATCATAATCCTGACTTGGAGGGGATGTAATAGTGCTAATGCTAATATGCCTTTAAGCTTTAGAATTTTAAATATTCTTTACTTACATTTATTCCTTCCTGTGATCCCGCAAAGCCTCTGGAAGCTCCATTTCAAATCTGTACATCACGATCACAGCTATTCAACTTCAATTTTAGTATTGCTGTGAAGTTACTAATCGTTGGCTGAAGCCTGAATAGACCAAGACGATGAATTGCTGAGAACAAAAAATGAAAGAATAGTGGAAGACCCTGAAAATTATCCGTGGTCTTTTATAAATCGAACTATTGACCTTCATAATGACCATTGGTGGCTTATTCACCGAACTATGCACGAATTAACATTCTTGATACATCTAGCAAATACAAAATACAAAATAAAGACAAGGTATATATTATTGGATTTTCAATAATACATAACAATATATTTGAATCCCTAATGATTTAAGTGTCTGATAAGAAATTATAAAACACCCGTTTTCTAATAGTGGCATCTCTTTTTGACCCGAGTTGTTCTAGAACATTTTCCCAACTCCATCAATTCGAGGCACAGACTCATTAACGTCCAAACGATGCCATTTCCCCAACGTTGAACCCATCTGATCAGCTTTGTCATACAGTCCTAATAGTCCTCCTGTGTGAAGGAATAGAATCTTCCTCCCTTCCCACTTCTTTGGATTCTCAGCCATGTCTTTCATCATCCCATAAGCTGCTTTCCCACTGAAAATAACGTCATAAAGAAAGAAAAATAAACCAAAGCCATTACATGTTACTCTATGTATGTATGTGCCGTATTTATGATGCAGACCTTCGTGCACAAACCATGTGAACATATCATCGGTTTACAATATGAACTACAATTTTTTTATAAAAATACAAGATGGTCTGCCTTCCGTTGTGAGCACAAACTATGAACTTCACTAGTTTAATAATAATAACATACCTGTATACTGGATCAAGAACAACGCCAGTGGATTCAGCAACTTCTTTTACAAAATTAAGCTCATCGGGCGTGTTAATTGCATAGCCAAGACCCTTTGCCTAAACAGAGAACGAGAAGAAAGGACAGTTCATCTCAAGTTTCTTTTGTGGAGATGAAAGATCTAAACCATCACAAAGAGGAAGGGAAGAAGACAGATGTGTACTGAATGTCTACATCGGAGATTTGGCTCCAAAGAACAAATGACACTACAGAGAGATTTCACCTCAACCTAACTATACAAATGGTGCTGACTGCTGCCAAACATAAGCAAACCAACAACCTTCATAGATCAACTAAAAGTTCTACTTACATTATGGATTTCAACTATATCGCCTGAGTTAACACCGGCATGAAGCCCATCAAGTAAACCTTGAACAAACTCGTAGAAGTAATCAGGGTCATCACAAACAGAGAATGCACGAATCTGCAGATTCAACAAACTTAAAATGTGAGGAACTAAGATGTAGAGAGCAACAATACGAAGATTTTAGAAAGAAAAAAAGATATCATACTTTTGCCTTCAATGTACTCAACCATGATCCCAATGATAAACCAGCGACTGTACCCCCACTGAAAATAAACAAAAGTAAAAACATCAAAGATTAAAGTATAGAAGAACAAAGAATTGTTCGTATCACCTGTCACTGAAAACTTGTGAAATATTCAGCCAGTTTTAAGGCACTACTTCCCCATCCCATCCCATCACCAATTTAGTCTTCTATTCATTCCACCAACCCTTACTCTGCCAAAATACATCCCTGGACATCAAACTTCTCAAGCTTATCCATATTTTGTTGGTTTTATGCCACGAAACTTGAATAAATTTTGAGGCTAAGCAAGAATAGATCATTATACTCCTAAGAGAAGCCATATTTCACTTGGGGAAAAATGATTGCATGCACTCTTTTATTGTATCTCGTAGACCAACCTGCCCCCACACGCACCATTCCCTACAAATTATACTATTTTCTCGTATCTCATAGGGATGCCTTTCAGAGAGAGGCATTTTTTTAACTTCTGCTGCAAATTAGGAATACACGGTCTAAACCTTATTACGCTAGAATTTTATGTTTAATCATCCAAATTCTCATTATAAGCTTGATATACTTGTCAATTTAGTCATAAGTGAAACCTAGGTAAAGTGAACCCAAAAATTCAACAACATAGAAAGGTCAAAGATCGGGTATTCCCTGGTGTCCATTGAATGAAGCTCATTCCTACGGAAAATGGTAAATATCCAACATTAAAACTTGCCTCAGCCTTCCTATAGCCAACAAGAAAATATCCAACATTAGTTTAGACATTCTTGTTCAATTTTTTCTCTGACACCCTAAAAGCATGTTGTATTGTATCGTATCGGTCTCCTCTATTATGAAATGTTGAATGTTTACATTAATGAAGAAAAAAAATTCCACGAGTTTCAGTGCAGGTACCACAACCAAGTTAATAAAAAGAAACTAAATAAGGAGAAGGGACCAAGTGATCCCATCAACCAGATAAGCAAAAAAGAACCTGCCACAAGCTACTACAATATTATCAAACTTGATCTTGTCATTTCCAGTACCCAGTTGTCGTTCAATCTCCCTAATTGCTTCAATGTAACCCCTGAACATAACCAAAACACATTTGTTACTTATTAATATTATAATAACAAGGGGAAGGATGTACAGATGATAATTCTGCAATATCTATTCGCATGATGATATCTCCTTAACCTAAGTCAATGAAATACATAATCAAGAATTAACACATATTACCATTCTCAAGAAATGAGGGGGGATACTAACAAGGCAAAATAGCTCAAGAAGAGAGAAGAAATGAATTGGAGTTGGATGATTTTTGTCATAACTGATGCAAAAAAATATTTAAACAAAGATGCATTTATATAAAAACATAATTACAAAAATACAGGACAATAAAGAATCCTCTTATAAATTAAGGAAAACACCCAACGAGAACATGATGAAGCAAAAGAACAATCCGAAATGCAAAACTCGAAAATCAAACATGGAGCTAGAAAATGATCCCAATGTGAAGTAGAAGTTTGAAAGGAAGAAAACCAAGAACGATAGTCTTCAATGAAGCAGAAAAAATGGATGTTCACTATCTTAAATTATAGTAAGGAATGAAACCTAGAAGATTATTTATGCTCCTGGAGCATGCTTGTTTTATTCTTTTGCAGAGAAGAGTCAGCATGCTACCATCATCAAATCCAACCACACCTAATACAATGAACAGGAGAAAACAAGCACAGCCAAATCTTACCAAGTTCCAAGGGAATTTGATCCTCCAACAGGAATAACATATGGCTTTCTTCCTTCAGCAACTAATTTTGACTTCAGAAAATCTGTTAGTGCCTGACTTGAAACCAAAGAACAAAAAAGCATCAGCAGATGTTGAAGTAAACACAATAAAAACAAAGCATTGGAAATGTATAAAACAGAGAAGAACATCACATCCCAAGTAAATGAGTGGGTAAAGAGTAGCCACAGTCCGTTAAAACAATACACTTCTTACCAAAATAAAATACAAAACAAAACAAATAATTAATAAAATATTAATATTGATTAAGTCAGGAAAGACGTGAGGGAAAAGAAACCCTCAATCTCATGAATCCACTTTTTGGTATTTAAAAGAAATTAGCAGAATATTTTGTCTTGGAACAACCACGTAAATGCTGAGACTCTAACCAATTTGACATGAAAGAAGGATAACCTAATATCAAAGAACTAGTACGATGAAACTACAAGAACCAAGTACATTTGATATGCACATTATTCTCAGGTGCCAAAAGCATATGTAGACATTGCTTCGTGAGCCTTACAAAACTCATAAGAGTAACAGTAAACTTAGCATAGTCAAATTTGCCTGCAATGTAAAAAAAAAAAAAGTCATAGGCTCCCAAGGTGTTACTTTTAATCAGGAGAAAAGAGAAACTAGTTAGCTCCATGATTCTTACAACATCTATCAAGCATGTCTAGAATCGGAGAAACTATCAACTGATCAATAGGAGAATAATCTGCTTCTAGAAACCTAAGAAGAAGATGGTAACAGAGAAGAAATCAACAAACCACGCTTCCAATTTTTGCATACTCTTCTTTTGAGATAAGTTCGACATGAGCTCCAACTAACCGCTCAACAAGGAGATTTCCAGTCAATCCAGGGTCTTGATTCACAAGGACCTACATCATGGACGTAACATAGGACATCAAATCATAAAAATAAGAAAATCATGAGAGAGGTCATTTTAAAAAGTGCAAAACATGTGTGAATAACTAAAATAAGTTGGAAACAGGGAAAATAATGATAACCTTTGAAGTGCGTAGAATTAGATATGTGTCCAGATTGAAATACTTTGCAGCCACAGCAGTAGCACGACAGTGATTGCTTTGGATGCCTCCTATAGTTATAATACAGTCAGCACCCTGTTGCAAGGCATCTGCTATCAAGAATTCTAATTTTCTGACTTTATTGCCACTCAATTGCATTCCTGAAAGGTCATCACGCTGTATTCATTTTGTCAGGAATATTTCCATTAGAGTAAACAAGTAAATAAGAAAAACTAAAAAGAAAATAATAATAATAATAATAATAATAATGTTATACAAGAATGTCCAAACGAGGTACATTTAGAAACAAACTATATACAGGATTGTTGAAATATGGATCAAATTATACATGTGACAATACATGAACCACAAATCTGAACTGCAAATTTAGAGAAATTGTTTGTTACCTAACACCATTCTAAACAGGATGGGAAAGTTCACACAGATCATCCTATGTTCGAGTAATGGTAAGGTCAACTCTAATTCTAAAATGTGAAAACCAAGTAAAAGAACCAATCCCCAATAGGAGTTTGCCTAAAGTTGTTATGGTTACATGATTTGATGGGGACGACCAAATTGGAATTGGAATATTTTATTGATAGAAAGGGAATCGAAGTATTATTCTGAAGCCCATGGGCAAAAGGTCAGTCACGCATGACTAGGTACTTTAACTAAAATACCATCAAAGTGGAGGCATTGTGGAGTGGGAAAAAGTTATGTACTCCATCAGTTGATATATTATATATACTGCGGCCCGACATTGTTCTTAAAAGTTGCTCATATGCCTTAAAGTTTCACACACAAAATTCTCTTCAATTGACAAACTAAGTCAATTTGATCATAGAACTCGTCCCTCAATTTTCGAACACGGCAAGCAGAGTTCCGGAAATCAGCAGTGAAAGTAAGCAGCAAAATTATCTTCTGAGGACTTATAAAATGAGGCAAAATTCTTGGTTGTGCTGTGCACAATGTAATAGCCTCTCAAATAAAAGAGAGAGTTCATCTTATTGAATAAAGAGTAGAGTGCAAGACTTATTTATAGAGAAATAATAAACTGTAAACTTAAAAACCACTCTAACAGAGAAATAATGGATGTAACACATCCATTACCACATTGGCGTGAAAAAAATCAAACGAGTGTCTGTAAGAGAAAAAAGTTGAGTGAGAATGAATTACCTTGAGCCAGACCTCTGTGTTGTTGGGCAGATTAGGAAGGTTCCACTTGTGAATGGGAGTAGGAAGCTGAATCCAAAATTGTAATCAGTAACTAACTACAACGAGGTTCTTAAGGAAGCAATTATCGGAAGAGAGAAGCCGGAAAGGAAATTAGGAATAGGAAACTTACATGGGCAAGAGAAGAGAAGTGAGTGGGGATTGGATTAAGGTGTGAGGCCCAGGACGGAGGGACGTAAGGTCTGACAGAGAGGAATCGGAGGCTGTTGCGGACCTCGTCGTCTTTCTTGCTTTCAGTCTTGATCTCCATCGACTGAGATTGTGAAATACTGCAACGAATGCAATCTAAACTCGGACTTGATGGCGGAGAAAAGGAGAATCGCTTCTTGAGGTTGTCGAACCTTCCTGGATGAATTAGAGGAGTTGAGAAGAGTGCCGACGATGACGATGTCGCCGAGTTGGAGGACGCTGCGGTGAGTATACACAGTTGGAACTTGCCACTGCTCAACATTTCGTCAGCCGTCACTGAAAATATCTGCCCCTTTCGTTTCCATTACCGGCCACGCATCGGCATCCCATCCGTTTATTTTATTTTCAATGACAAATTGCCTGCAATAATTCTAGTACTCCCATTCCTTATTTCACACCTAATTAAATGTTTTATTAATTTATCATAGTGCAGTTGACATACTTTTAAGTGTTTATTTCGTGACCATAATCGAAAATTTTCTATACTACGGTGGGTTTAAAAATAATCTACGGTGGAAGACAGGTTTAAAAAATATGGTAAAATAGTTAAAATCATTTGTGTAGATTTTTAAATTATTCTAAAACATACTTAGTTTTAATCATCTAAATTATACCAATTTTGATGATATAAATAATTGATGTTTTTAAAAATAAAAAACGATTGAAAATAATTATAAATATAATAAAAAAATTTACTTTCTATGTCATCTGGATTTATTAGTAAAATTTTGTTATATTTATAAATAGTTTGGTACTTTTTTATTTATAATATTTTTTTTATAAAAATTTATTTAAAAGTATAATATTAAATATTAAATTAATTTTTGAATGATTAAAAGTGTTTTTAATTATGGTTTTGAACCGACTAAAAGTAATTTCAAAATTAATTTTCATAAAATCCGAAATGAAAGAACAAAAATTAAAAGACAACAAACCACAGTAGACCCAATTTTTGCGAGATCTTTTTTTGAGGCAAGTTCAACATGAGCTCCAACTAATCGCTGGACAAGAAGGTTTCCATTGAATCCAAGATCTTGGTTTACAAGGGCCTGCATCAATTATGGACACGAGAATAGCAACAGAATTAAAGCGATGAAGTATATGTGTATGTTTTATAAGCAATAATTAATCAATTAAAACTGTTGGAAAACAATATATATAATAACCTATAAAGTGAATAGAATAAGATAAAAAGGTTCTTTGGCGAGCTAGGATGTAATTAATATTACTATAAATTAGATGAGTTCTAGAATGAGCAAAGAATCGAGGGCGAAACAAAAATAAGATTATGAAGTATGAAAATAGTAGGCAAAATGGTTGGATTGAAAACTACCAAAATAGAATTAGTTTTATCTTATAAATCGAACCCACAATGCTCAATCCAAACATGAATTTTGGATTACATTA